>CM033117.1:11490260-11992825 GCA_019321725.1 Paulownia fortunei
AAAATCATAAATTTCATATTGAATATAACAAAAATTAAATGACGGAACCCTAAATCATAATTTATGCAAATGAAATTAGGTAATATAATTACAAATAAATATAAAAAAATTACTCATTTTTATAATTTTAATTAAAATCACAAATATTTATTCACAAACACCATTCAAATCAATAAATTACTCATACCAAATATTTTAAATAAATAATCTAATTTACCTACACCTTTCAAAATTACGAACTAAAATACTATTTTTTTAAAATAAAATAATAAAATCACAAGATCAATAATGAATAGTCTTTGTCACTTAAAATTTTCAAATTTTTTAAATCATAAAATAAATTATACAAAATATAAATTTATTTTTTCAATTATAAATTTTATTTTGATTACTCATAGAATATACATGGAAAATAAATAGTAAATACTTGTTCCCATACACTATTCAAATAAATAAAATACTTATATTAATATAATTATTAAAAAATCACATAAAATTCATATTATCCAAATCCTTAATATACCTGCAACCAAATTTACATACAACATTCAAATCAATAAATTACTCATATTAAATAAATAAAATCATAAGATCCTAAAATATGCACTAAGATGCTTTATCTCCTAAATCATAATTTTATTTCAACTACTTACATAAAATATAAATTGAAAACAAATAGTAAATATTCTTATTCATATACAACATTTACATAAATAAAATGCTGTATTGAATAAATTATAATTAAAATCAAAATTTCATATTGAATATAACAAACATTAAATGACGGAACCCTAAATCATAATTTATGCAAATGAAATTAGGTATAAATACAAATAAATAATTAAAAAAATTACTCATTTTTATTATATTTTTAATTAAAATCACAAATATTTATTCACAAACACCATTCAAATCAATAAATTACTCATACCAAATATTTTAAATAAATAATCTAATTTACCTACACCTTTCAAAATTACGAACTAAAATACTATTTTTAAAATAAAATAATAAAACCACAAGATCAATAATGAATACAATTTGTAACTTAAAATTTTCAAAATTTTAAATCATAAAATAAATTATACAAAATATAAATTTATTTTTTAAATATAAATTTTATTTTGATTTCTCATAGAATATACATGGAATAAATAGTAAAATATTTGTTACATACACTATCAAATAAATGAAATACTTATATTAAATATAATTAAAAAAATAAATAAAAAAATACTTCATTTATTATATTTTTAATTAAAATCACAAATATTTATTCACAAATACCATTCCAATCAAAAAATAAATTATTCATACCAAATATTTTAAATAAATAATCTAATTTACCTACACCTTTCAAAATTACGAACTTAAAAATACTATTTTAAAAATAAAATAATAAAATCACAACATCAATAATAAATTCTTTGTCACTTAAAATTTTCAATTTTTTAAATCATAAAATAAATTATACAAAATATAAATTTATTTTTTCAATTATAAAATTTGTTTTGATACTCATAGAATATACATGAAAATAAATAGTGAAACTTGTTCCCATACACTATTCAAATAAAAAAAAATACTTATATTAATTATTAATTAATTAAAAAAATCACAAAATTCATATTGAACAAAATCCTTAATATACCCTGCAACCAAATTTACATACAGCATTCAAATCAATAAATTACTCATATTAAATAAATAAAATCATAAGATCCTAAAATATGCAATAAGACGCTTTATCTCCTAAATCATAATTTTATTTCAACTATTACATAGAATATAAATTGAAAACAAATAGTAAATATTCTTATTCATATACAACATTTACATAAATAAAATGCTTGTATTGAATATAATTATAATTAAAATCATAAAATTATCATATGAATATAACAAAACATTAAATGACGGAACCCTAAATCATAATTTATGCAAATGAAATTAGGTAATATAATTACAAATAAATAATAAAAAAATTACTCATTTTTATAATATTTTTAATTAAAATCACAAATATTTATTCACAAACACCATTCAAATCAATAAATTACTCATACCAAATATTTTAAATAAATAATCTAATTTACCTACACCTTTCAAAATTACGAACTAAAATACTATTTTTTAAAATAAAATAATAAAATCACAAGATCAATAATGAATAGTCTTTCTCACTTAAAATTTTCAAAATTTTTTAAATCATAAAATAAATTATACAAAATATAAATTTATTTTTTCAATTATAAATTTTATTTTGATTACTCATAGAATAACATGGAAAATAAATAGTAAATACTTGTTCCCATACACTATTCAAATAAATAAAATACTTATATTAATTATAATTATTAAAAAAATCACATAAATTCATATTGATCCAAATCCTTAATATAACCCTGCAACCAAATTCACATACAGCATTCAAATCAATAAATTACTCATATTAAATAAATAAAATCATAAGATCCTAAAATATGCAATAAGATGCTTTATCTCCTAAATCATAATTTTATTTCAACTACTTACATAAATATAAATTGAAAACAAATAGTAAATATTATTCATATACAGCATTTACATAAATAAAATGCTTGTATTGAATATATTATAATTAAAATCATAAAATTTCATATTGAATATAACAAAATATTAAATGACGGAACCCTAAATCATAATTTATGCAAATGAAATTAGGTAATATAATTACAAATAAATAATAAAAAAATTACTCATTTTATTATATTTTTAATTAAAATCACAAATATTTATTCACAAACACCATTTAAATCAATAAATTACTCATACCAAATATTTTAAATAAATAATCTAATTTACCTACACCTTTCAAAATTACGAACTAAAATACTATTTTTTAAAATAAAATAATAAAACCACAAGATCAATAATGAATACAATTTGTAACTTAAAATTTTCAAAATTTTTAAATCATAAAATAAATTATACAAAATATAAATTTATTTTTTAAATTATAAATTTTATTTTGGTTTCTCATAGAACATACATGGCAAATAAATAGTAAATATTTGTTGACATACACTATTCAAATAAATGAAATACTTACATTAAATATAATCACAAATAAATAATAAAAAAATTACTCATTTTTATATATTTTTAATTAAAATCACAAATATTTATTCACAAATACCATTCCAATCAATAAATTATTCATACCAAATATTTTAAATAAATAATCTAATTTACCTACACCTTTCAAAATTACGAACTAAAATACTATTTTTTAAAATAAAATAATAAAATCACAACATCAATAATGAATATTCTTTGTCACTTAAAATTTTCAATTTTTTTCAATCATAAAATAAATTATACAAAATATAAATTTATTTTTTCAATTATAAATTTTGTTTTGATTACTCATAGAATATACATGGAAAATAAATAGTAGATACTTGTTCCCATACACTATTCAAATAAAAAAAATACTTATATTAATTATAATTATTAAAAAAATCACATAAATTCATATTGAACAAAATCCTTAATATACCCTGCAACCAAATTTACATACAGCATTCAAATCAATAAATTACTCATATTAAATAAATAAAATCATAAGATCCTAAAATATGCAATAAGACGCTTTATCTCCTAAATCATAATTTTATTTCAACTACTTACATAGAATATAAATTGAAAACAAATAGTAAATATTCTTATTCATATACAACATTTACATAAATAAAATGCTTGTATTGAATATAATTATAATTAAAATCATAAAATTTCATATTGAATATAACAAAACATTAAATGACGGAACCCTAAATCATAATTTATGCAAATGAAATTAGGTAATATAATTACAAATAAATAATAAAAAAATTACTCATTTTTATAATATTTTTAATTAAAATCACAAATATTTATTCACAAACACCATTCAAATCAATAAATTACTCATACCAAATATTTTAAATAAATAATCTAATTTACCTACACCTTTCAAAATTACGAACTAAAATACTATTTTTTAAAATAAAATAATAAAATCACAAGATCAATAATGAATAGTCTTTGTCACTTAAAATTTTCAAATTTTTTCAATCATAAAATAAATTATACAAAATATAAATTTATTTTTTCAATTATAAATTTCATTTTGATTACTCATAGAATATACATGGAAAATAAATAGTAAATACTTGTTCCATACACTATTCAAATAAATAAAATACTTATATTAATTATAATTATTAAAAAAATCACATAAATTCATATTGAACCAAATCCTTAATATACCCTGCAACCAAATTTACATACAACATTCAAATCAATAAATTACTCATATTAAATAAATAAAATCATAAGATCCTAAAATATGCAATAAGATGCTTTATCTCCTAAATCATAATTTTATTTCAACTACTTACATAAAATATAATTGAAAACAAATAGTAAATATTCTTATTCATATACAACATTTACATAAATAAAAAGCTTGTATTGAATATAATTATAATTAAAATCATAAAATTTCAAATTGAATATAACAAAACATTAAATGACGGAACCCTAAATAATAATTTATGCAAATGAAATTAGGTAATATAATTACAAATAAATAAAAAAATTACTCATTTTTATTATAATTTTAATTAAAATCAGAAATATTTATTCACAAACACCATTCAAATCAATAAATTACTGATACCAAATATTTTAAATGAATAATCTAATTTACCTACACTTTTCAAAATTACGAACTAAAATACTATTTTTTAAAATAAAATAATAAAATCACAAGATCAATAATGAATACAATTTGTAACTTAAAATTTTCAAAATTTTTTAAATCATAAAATAAATTATACAAAATATAAATTTATTTTTTAAATTATAAATTTTATTTTGGTTTCTCATAGAACATACATGGCAAATAAATTGTAAATATTTGTTGACATACACTATTCAAATAAATGAAATACTTACATTAAATATAATTACAAATAAATAAAAAAAATTACTCATTTTTATTATATTTTTAATTAAAATCACAAATATTTATTCACAAATACCATTCCAATCAATAAATTACTCATACCAAATATTTTAAATAAATAATCTAATTTACCTACACCTTTCAAAATTACGAACTAAAATACTATTTTTTAAAATAAAATAATAAAATCACAAGATCAATAATGAATAGTCTTTGTCACTTAAAATTTTCAAATTTTTTCAATCATAAAATAAATTATACAAAATATAAATTTATTTTTTTAATTATAAATTTTGTTTTGATTACTCATAGAATATACATGGAAAATAAATAGTAGATACTTGTTCCCATACACTATTCAAATAAATAAAATACTTATATTAATTATAATTATTAAAAAAATCATAGAAATTCATATTGAACCAAATCCTTAATATACCTGCAACCAAATTTACATACAGCATTCAAATCAATAAATTACTCATATTAAATAAATAAAATCATAAGATCCTAAAATATGCAATAAGAAGCTTTATCTCCTAAATCATAATTTTATTTCAACTACTTACATAGAATATAAATTGAAAACAAATAGTAAATATTCTTATTCATATACAACATTTACATATATAAAATGCTTGTATTGAATATAATTATAATTAAAATTATAAAATTTCATATTGAATATAACAAAACATTAAATGACGGAACCCTAAATCATAATTTATGCAAATGAAATTAGGTAATATAATTACAAATAAATAATAAAAAAATTACTCATTTTTATTATATTTTAAATTAAAATCTCAAATATTTATTCACAAACACCATTCAAATCAATAAATTACTCATACCAAATATTTTAAATAAATAATCTAATTTACCTACACCTTTCAAAATTACGAACTAAAATACTATTTTTTAAAATAAAATAATAAAATCACAAGATCAATAATGAATAGTCTTTGTCACTTAAAATTTTAAATTTTTTTAAATCATAAAATAAATTATACAAAATATAAATTTATTTTTTCAATTATAAATTTTATTTTTATTACTCATAGAATATACATGGAAAATAAATAGTAAATACTTGTTCCCATACACTATTCAAATAAATAAAATACTTATATTAATTATAATTATTAAAAAAATCACAGAAATTCATATTGAACCAAATCCTTAATATACCTTGCAACCAAATTTACATACAACATTCAAATCAATAAATTACTCATATTAAATAAATAAAATCATAAGATCCTAAACTATGCAATAAGATGCTTTATCTCCTAAATCATAATTTTATTTCAACTACTTACATAGAATATAAATTTAAAACAAATAGTAAATATTCTTATTCATATACAACATTTACATAAATAAAATGCTTGTATTGAATATAATTATAATTAAAATCATAAAATTTCATATTGAATATAACAAAACATTAAATGACGGAACCCTAAATCATAATTTATGCAAATGAAATTAGGTAATATAATTACAAATAAATAATAAAAAAATTACTCATTTTTATTATATTTTTAATTAAAATCACAAATATTTATTCACAAACACCATTCAAATCAATAAATTACTCATACCAAATATTTTAAATAAATAATCTAATTTACCTACACCTTTCAAAATTACGAACTAAAATACTATTTTTTAAAATAAAATAATAAAATCACAAGGTCAATAATGAATACACTTTGTCACATAAAATTTCAAAATTTTTTAAATCATAAAATAAATTATACAAAATATAAATTTATTTTTTAAATTATAAATTTTATTTTGATTACTCATAGGATATACATGGAAATTAAATAGTAAATACTTGTTCCCATACACTATTCAAATAAATAAATACACTATTCAAATAAATGAAATACTTGCATTAAATGTAATTATAAATAAATGAAATACTTACATTAAATATAATTATAAATAAAATCACAAAATTTCATATTGAACCAATCCTTAATATACACTACAACCAAATTTACATACACCCATTCAAATCAATAAATTATTCATATTAAATAAATAAAATCATAAGATCCTAAAATATGCACTAAGGTGCTTTATTTTCTAAATCATAATTTTATTTCAACTACTTACATAGAATATAAATTGAAAGCAAATAGTAAATATTCTTATTCATATACAACATTTACATAAATAAAATGCTACTATTGAATATAATTATAATTAAAATAATTAAATTTCATATTGACTACAACTAAACATTAAATCACAGAACCCTAAATCCTAATTTATGCAAATAAAATTATGTAATATAATTACAAATAAATAATAGAACAATTACTCATTTTTATTATAATTTTAATTAAAATCACAAATACTTATTCACATACACCATTCAACTCAATAAATTATACATTCCAAATATTTTAAATAAATAATCTAATTTACCTACACTTTTCAAAATTACGAACTAAAATACTATTTTTTAAAATAAAATAATAAAATCACAAGATCAATAATGAATACACTTTGTCACTTAAAATTTTCAAATTTTTTAAATCATAAAATAAATTATACAAAATATAAATTTATTTTTTAATTTATAAATTTTATTTTGATTACTCATAGAATATACATGGAAAATAAATAGTAAATACTTGTTCCCATACACTATTCAAATAAATAAAATACTTATATTAATTATAATTATTAAAAAAATCACAGAAATTCATATTGAACCAAATCCTTAATATACCTTGCAACCAAATTTACATACAACATTCAAATAAATAAATTACTCATATTAAATAAATAAAATCATAAGATCCTAAAATATGCACTAAGATGCTTTATCTCCTAAATCATAATTTTATTTCAACTACTTACATAGAATATAAATTGAAAACAAATAGTAAATATTCTTATTCATATACAACATTTACATAAATAAAATGTTAGTATTGAATATAATTATAATTAAAATCATAAAATTTCATATTGAATATAACTAAACATTAAATCACGGAACCCTAAATCATAATTTATGCAAATAAAATTAGATAATATAATTACAAATAAATATTAAAAAAATTACTCATTTTTATTATATTTTTAATTAAAATCACAAATATTTATTTACAAACACCATTCAAATCAATAAATTACTCATACCAAATATTTTAAATAAATAATCTAATTTACCTACACTTTTCAAAATTACGAACTAAAATACTATTTTTTAAAATAAAATAATAAAATCACAAGATCAATAATGAATACACTTTGTCAATTAAAATTTTCAAAAATTTTAAATCGTAAAATAAATTATACAAAATAGAAATTTATTTTTTAAATTATAAATTTTATTTTGGTTACTCATAGAGTATACATGGCAAATAAATAGTAAATACTTGTTGACATACACTATTCAAATAAATAAAATACTTATATTAAATATAATTATAAATAAAATCAAAAAATTTCATATTGAACCAAATCCTTAATATACATTACAACCAAATTTACATACACCATTCAAATCAATAACTTACTCATATTAAATAAATAAAATCATAAGATCCTAAAATATGCACAAGATGCTTTATTTTCTAAATCATATTTTTATTTCAATTACTTACATAGAATATAAATTAAAAATAAATAGTAAATATTCTTATTCATATACACCATTTACATAAATAAAATGCTAGAATTGAATATAATTATAATTAAAATCATAAAATTTCATATTGAAAATAACTAAACATTAAATCACAGAACTCTAAATCATAATTTATGCAAATAAAATTAGGTAATATACAGACGAGGCATTATTTCAGTTGCTAACTCTTTTTTGCAGTCAAGATGTAGCATCCGTTGCCATTGCTACAATACAGCCAAGGCGTTTCCTCGACTGCCAACTCCACTCTGTAGTTGAGGCAAAGCCTTGGTTGCCACCATCGTCGAACAAGAGATGAAGCCTTACCTACCCAACCTTTACATAGTTAGAGCAAAAAACTCCCAACCATAGTTCTTACAACCATACACTAGCACATTGAATCTCCTATTTTCCCTCTCAATTTTACAACTCACATTGCATATCGTGAGGAGAAAATCAATTCTACTCTAACTAACTAGTTTTGGGAGAGATAACATCTCGCCCGGGTAGCATAAGCCCTAGCCTTTTTTGGGCCAACCTTAATCCCATGAGAGATAACACCTCTCCCGGATACAAAACAAAGCACTAGCCTAGCCTGGGCCAAACCTTTGAAAATGTAGAACGATGTGCCTAAAGTGAAAAGGCTAGAAATGAGCAATCCTCCGGAATAACTAAGTCCTAAGCAAGAGCATTGAAAGCTCTCTAGGCAACAATACCTTGGCGGGCTCCTTCTTTCCCAGGATTATTTTAAAGGTCATTAACCACCCTTGCGACATCCATCTCGCACTCAAGCGCAACGGCCTTACCTTCACAGAAGGGTCTAGAAATTTAATATCTTCCATACTAAAACAGTCCGCCACTCTCAAAATGTATCGTAAATCATAGATAGTCTTATCTTAAAATGATGACCACTCTATCTAAAATAGTGTCCTCAACATCAAAAAAGGACTTGAGCTCGAAGACAATCCCATCCTTAGGGCAACAAGAAAACCCTTACCCTTCTCTAATCAAAGAAATGTCATGTGAGAAAATCTTGCGCTCACAGCTCTTTTTAAATGTTACAAGTTTCGAGCTAATATTGCTCACCTATCCATACAAGTGAATGACCTCAGCTCATACTCCTCTCTGTTACCTCAAGATAGGTAATTGACTATTCACAACTAACCGCTCCCCGACTAATCATAGTCAAAAAAGAACAAGAGCCCCTGAAGCAACATTCTTTTACTAGGATTCAATAATCAATGTGTAAATTTACTACTTAAAGGACAAAGTAAGTCCTCCTTATTGCAACTCGCAAATATAACACTCAATAAAAAACTCGCTTTAGGATAATACATAAACCTGTAGGAAGTTTTAAATACACTCATGGGAAAAACATTGCCTTTGTATGCTAAGCGCACTCGTGGCAGCACATGAAAGAGTACCCTTAAAGTGTAACTCGCACCCTTCTTAACATAAATAATCCTGTAAGAAACGAGAAACAAAGAGCATAAAAATCACATCCCCAAGTGAGAATTTAATTGCTCACAATAAGTTAAAAAAAATGATAACTCAATACTTAAAGTATTCCATAAAAGACGATACCCTGACACAACAAATAACTGAATAAAAGGGATACAAATATCATGGAACTCGAATGTAGAATATTTGAATTAAAAGACTGAAAAACACTCAAAGTTTCCAAGTAACAAAGGCTAAGTCCTACCAAGAAGCCTAAATTCTATCTCAAAGGCACCAAACTTTCTCAACAACCTGGTCTTGAAGGTTGAAGCTTTGCCATCTAGAACCTCTACAACAGCAACAACAACAAAGCATAACACCATTAATACATAGGATGAGAAGTAAGGCATGCCCTCACCTAATTTAAACCCAGGTGAGGCATGTCCTCACCTAAAAAGGAAAAACCTTGCCCCAAGCAAGGAATGGCGAGGCCCTACAGACAAGGCCTATGTAAGATGTACGGTCTTGCCCTATAGACTATGTCCAGGTGAGACAATGCCCGTGTGAGGCACGACCTCACCTCACCTACCTAAAGAAGCCCGAGCAAGGTACCTGACCTTACTTAGTAAACATAGTCCATGGCAGATGCCCAAGCAAGGCACAACATCACCCCACAAACGATGCCAAAGTGAGGTACATGGCCTTGCTTAGTAGACGAAGCTGTGCAAGGTACATCTTTGCCTGGTAAACAAAGTCCGAGGCGAGGCACATGGCCTTGCTCGACAGATGGAGCCCGGGCGAGGCACGACCTCACCTAGTAAATAATATTTAGGTAAGGTAGTAAATGCCTACACAAGGCATAGCCTTGCTGGCAGATAAAATACGAGTGAGGTACAGCCTCACATGGATGACCAAGCTTAGGCGAGCCATGACCTTGCTGGGGAACTCAAGATTAAGGCAAACTTTGACCTTGCCTATAAATAAAAAAATTAGAAAGGTGTTGCCTAGCCCATGCGCTCAAGGCCAAAGATAACCTCATCCCACCTCCATCGGTAGGAGGTCTATTTTCATCCAAAATAAAGGTGAGTCATTAGTTATGCCAAAAATTACTAGACTACAGCTACGTAGCCTACTCAAAAGTTGGGGGCTTATGATAGACATCAATTAATTCTAGCCTAATTAATTATTGCAAGTCTATATATTTAAAAAGACCCAATGCAATGGACCCAATCCCAATAAGGCTATACATCGTAAGAGGTGCATGTACTCAACCACACACAATTACAACCCCTTTGAGGATCACTATCTATGCACTTCTCTAACTAATTCTTGCCCAACAATGCATAACAGTCCGTGAGGCCTAAATGCAAAAGAGGCCCATAGGGCCTACGTCCCATTACAAATACTTATAAGTAACCCCTTCATGCCATTTCAAGGTGCATCATTCATTATGCACGTTATAATTTTAAGCTCAGTTCTTTTTTTTTAGACATTTGCTGACTTAGGTATTAAAGAGTTTTTCTGAGGACAACCTCGAAGACCTCTAACGGCCTGTTCGTGATGGAGTTTTAATTGAAAAATTACCAAAACATTCTCCCCTACACTTACTTTTTCGTCGCCCCTCAACTTCCATTTGTTAGTGCATAGCTTTTTAAGGAACTTAGCATATCGAGGCACCTGCTTGAGCATATCAAGAAGAGGGATGTTTACCTTCACTTTTCGAAAAGTCTCAACGATCTCTTTTTCTTACTCATTTTTCTTAGAATTTACTAACCTGCTAGAAAAAGGTGGAGGTGTTGCATAAGTATGAGATAGAGGTTTAGGAGTGATTAATGAGTTTAGATTCTCCTTAGGATATATAGTCTTGTCAACAACTTTTCCATTTTAAAAAGTTGTGATGAATTAGCCTTCTTGATTAAATTTTCACCGAAAGAAGAAACATGGCATTAAGTGGAAGGATTAGATTGAGGTTGAGTTGAAAATTTACCTTTTTCATGAGTACGCAAAAAAACTGTTAGTGTTGAAAGTGTGATCTTGATCTCATTGATTACTTGGGAAGTCTGGTTATTCTGACAAAGTTTCCTCAAGAAATTTTATATGTGGAGCTAGATGTGTGAACCATAGTTTGAAGTTTCTAGTGAAGGTTTGGCCTACTAAAAGTCACTTGACACTCATGAAGACGTCGGGTCCATGTTGTTCCAAAATTAGGAGGCGAATTTGACTTTGACTCGATATTAGATAACATATAAAAAAGTGTATGTATATTGTATATAATTTTATTTTATTATATTTAAAATAATAATTGAAATTAATAATATCACATCATTATTTTAAAATTAGTGAAATTTTTTGTCCTCATATTGCTATATGCATTCCACTTTCAATTTTTTCACTTGATAATAGACAAAAATGACCACATATCACAAAGTACATGATCACAATTTTTTTAAGAGAAAATTTCCCTTACAAGTTTTGAACTAATGCTTTAGTACAACAAAGTAGGAAATACCAAATTTATGATATTCTTATAAATCAAATATTTATGTAGGTTAGGATATGATTTACCAAATTTTGTCTGTTGATTAGTTATATATCCACTTTCTTACCCACACAAATGCCATACTGCTTCTCTTTGTTAACATTTTTGAGAGACACTTTCTCAAATGCAAACGACACTTTATTTCTCTGAGTCTATTTTTATCTATTGTGTCATGCAATAACCAATCTTAGTTCACCATCATATTGTGTATATATTTAAGTTCGCTTTATCCTCGTGCTAGTTGTCAATTACCCTCAATGAGTTAAATCTTTAAATATTTTTTTAAATTAAAAATTTTATATTGATGAACAAAAATATTCTTCATCCTTAGCTGAGTACAAGGATAAATTCATTATGTCCCCTCTATGATAACCTAGATAGTATTTTGCTCCATCTGTAACTAAATGTGAATTAATTTGCCCATCAAATTTTATTCAATACTAATTTTAAAATCAAAATTAGATAAATAGAAAAATACGATCACAATATTATAAACATAAGGTACATTACATTTTAAATTATTTATTGTGAATTTATTAGGACTATCATCTTTTTATTTCTTTTACTCTAAAATCTTAGTTCATTAATAGACATTATAAGAAATTTCTTTTGATTTTTTATTTCCTAATTCTATTTGCACTTTCACAAGTAAATAGCTGAACATTGAAATTATTTATTTAATATGCGTTAAATTATGCCCGCACACCTTATTTATATAATAATATTTTTGTATCATTAAATGAAAACAAAAACCAGAAGTAATATATCATTGTTAAATATAAAAAAATTTGGTGGGGATAAAAGGCTTAAAAATATGTAATTGTTAAATTATAAGTAGAAATATAGATAGTATACTAATAAATAATTTAATATTTTAAGAAATAAATTATTAGTTTTACTAAAAAATATTGTTCTAACAATGAGCATAGTAAGTTGATAATAATATGAGTAAAAAATAACGTATTAATTGAAGTCCGATATATATCTGATGAGTTATGATTCAAAATAGGCCAAAGAGATTAAGTGCAACAGGTCCGTCTAAATTATAGGTCGAAACAAAAGTAAGACCCAATAGGTCAAGTTCGCGGGGTCCACCAGGTAACAACCAATTGAGCTATAATATTTAAACTAAACCCACTGAGACCATAAGGCCTAAACTCACGAAAACCCTTATATCAGTACTATAAATACTCACAACCTTCATTATTAAAAGGTATGTTATTAATTACGTATTAAACTACTGTCAAGATTTCTATATTATATCTATTGGCTCTAGAACTGACTTGAGCGCCGGAGGATATCGCCGAGTCAACCCCTAGCATCCCTAACGACTTTTTGTGACCTAGACAGTGACTTAAATTGTAGTTGACTTTCAGCTAGGAGTTTTGATAAAACGAGTAATACCACATCATTTTAGCGTTATTTGTAGGAAATCACTGTCTGATCATTTAGAATGCGGTTAAGATCCAGTACCATGAGAGTAGCCAGCACCCAAGGCTACCTCCTGACTGGGGACGCTCATGGCGGGCGACCCCTTACTGGAGGTACCCGTTGTGCTATAAGCGACCAACACCCACCTCCACATAACAAGATATGCGTCTCATTTTCATCAAGAGGAGCCGATACTATACATAACCCAAGAAGCATTGGTGATTGAAGTGGTGACAGCCTGCACAACGATTGGAGCAGTTGCCCAGTTTGTTGTTAACTAGCATAGAGAAGAGCCCCCTTAATCACCTCGTAGGGGTTGAGGTCCCATTCTAGTTACTCAAAGAATCGAGCAAAGGAGTGAAGTAACAAGATGCAACACTAACAACTAGTATGGAGGAGAGCCCCCATGGTCACTTCATAGAAGTCGAGATTATACTCTACCACCCGAAAAAACAAGCAGAGGCACGAAGTGACAAGGAACAAAGAGGTTGACACCCTCAAGAATACTAAAAGCCAAAGCTTTTCCTTGAGGTAATGTGAAGCAATGAGATGAGTCCACCAGCATAACAGATCACCAAAGAGGACCCCCAACACTGATAGAGGACCTCCTAGCAAGTAAGACAAGAGCAATGATCCGACGCAATGAAAAAATCTTTAGAATGTTAGGAGCTTGTGTGCCACTACAACCCTAGGAGGAGCTCGCTCACCAACGTGCCCTTAAAAGAGCTCGTGTGTTATCTGACCCCCAAGAGGAGCTCTCACACCATCACGCCCCTAGAAGGAGCTTACGTGCTATCGCTCCTCTAAAGGAGCTCGTGCACCCTCGCACCTCCCAAGAAGAGCTCTCGCACCATCACTTTTCTAGGAGGAGCTCGCACTCTATCACACCCTTAAGAGGAGCTCGTACGCCCTTAGAAAGAGCTTGCTTTCCCTTGCACTCCCCAAGATGAGCTCTTGCACCATCATGCTCCTAAAAGAAGCTCATGCATCATCTTGCCCCCAAGATGAGCTCGCACACCCTCGTACCCTAAAAAGAGCTCATGCCTCGTAAAGAAGCTCTCATGCCCTCATCCCCCAAGAAGAGATCGTATACTCTCATGGCCCCTAAGAAGAGCTCTCGCAACATCACTCTCTCAAGAGGAGCTCTGGCACCATCATGCTCTTAGGAGGAGCTCGTACACCATCATGCTCCTAAAAGGAGCTCACGCACCATCATACCCCTAAGAGGAGCTCGAGCGCCCTCGTACCCCACAAAGAGCTCGCCCCTTAAGAGGAGCTCTGGTGCCCTTACCCCCAAGTGGACCTCATGCACCCTCATTCCCCCCAAGAGGAGATCTCGTGCCATCACGCCCCTAGGAGGAGTTCGAGCACCCTCACGCCCCTAAGAGGAGTTTGCATGCCATCGTGCCCCCAAAAGAGCTTATGCACCATTGCGTCCCCAGTTGGAGCTCGCTCGCCCTCGCTCCCCACAAGAGAATCTCTCATGTCTTCATGGTCCCAGGAGGAGCTTACGAACCATCATGTCCCCAGACAAAGTGCACGCTATCACGTCCCTATGTGGAGCTCAAGGGCCATTGCACCCCCAAGAGCAACTTTCATATCCTCACATCCCCAGGAGGAGCTGCTGAATACTTGCACCCACAAGAAGAGCTCTCACACCATCACACCCCCAGGTGGAGCTCGCAGACAATCGTGCCCCCAAGAAAATCTCTCGCGCCATCATGCCCCCAAGAGAAGCTCTCGCACCAACGCCCCCAAGAAGAGCTCTCGCACCATCATGTCCTAGATGGAGCTCGCACACAATCTCACCCTTGAGAGAAGCTTTCGAACTATGGCGCCCCCAAGGGGAGTTCGCACGCCATTGCTCTCCTAGAGGAGCTCATGTGCCCTCACGCCTTCTAAGAAAAGCTCTCGTGCCATCACGCTCTCAAGAGGAGCTCCTGCACTATAGTGCCCCCAAGAGGAGCTTGAGCACCCTCATGCCCCCCAAAGAGCTCACGTGCTATTACCTCTAGAAGGAGCTCGTTCGTCCTCGCACCATCATGTTCGCGCGCCATCACACCCTTAGAGGTCACTAATGAGCCTGTCCAGCTTGACCCCAAAATCTCACAAGTTTGACTTCCCTTGAGGCCAATGGCAAATTGCATTCAGGATTACATGCCATCCCTTGAGGATAGCTAAAGCATAGCCCCGGATGGTTCAAGGGAATCCTCGTGAGACGAAAACTTAGAAATCTTCACAGCCTCACGTATAAGAGAGGTCATACTGACTTTCTCTCTTGAAGAGCTCTACAGGCTCCTGTTAGGTTTGCTATAACCATAGGGGCATGTGCAGTGAAAAATTAAAATTTTATCAAATATAAATTATTAAATAAATTTATCTCTTCAATTCGAAAGCGATTCTAACAATCGCGCTTATACAAGTGAATATATATAAAATAAATATATTAATTTAGATTGTACCTTTCGTGCACTCTAGTTATTGTAGGGAACGAAGCAATCAATTGCTTATGAGAACTCTTAGAACTCACAGGGATCTAAGTGTCCCCCCTTTATCAGGTTCATAATATGAAAAATAACACAAATTAAAAGGATTTGCTAGTATCCTTTTAATCATTTACTAATCTGGATCTGGAGTAAATTTTGCCTTTTTGATCTAATTGATGGATTAAGAACAAACTTTCAAAAACAATAAAGATTGATTCTTTAAGTTCTTAAAGCTTATATATAAAGAGAATATCAAGAAACTAATTTTCTTTTAAAGAACAAGAAAATCAAGATTTCAAGAAAATTTTCTTTTCTTGGAGAGAAAAATAAAAGATTTACAAAATAATATTTTTGCTAATTGCTATAGTAATTTTCGGCCCTCCTTATAACTGGGGGTTGAAAATTTGTTCCTACTCTAACTATTGAAAAATTTGTCAATTTGAACTTTTTCAAAGTTTGATTTTGGAAGGATTCTAAATCTTCCAATAACTCTCCTCTTTTTCTCTCTCCAACATATGTGGACTTTTCTGAGACTATATTAGTCATCAAAATTATCTATATACATTCTTGATATTAATTTGAACTCTTCAAATAATATCAAGATGGATATATATCAAATATATAACAAAAAATATATTTATATATAAAATAAATCCTAGTGGCTGATTTTTATCGTATAAAAATCAGTTCACTTTATTTATCTCTTCTCTTTATATTCTAGTGGGCTTCTAAAGTGATCCATATTAATTTTTGGGCTTGGACTTAAAAAATCCACAAATCAATCCAATTGATTTAATCCCAAATTAACCAATCTAATTGATTAATTATAATCTACTCCAATTGGGCTTCCTAATCAAATTAGGTCCAATTAAATAATTCAATTACTTATTTGAATATTTTAATTTAACCATTAAATTAAATAGAACCTTTAATTAATTAATTAATCAATTTCCAACCATTGGATAAATTTTAAAATTAGAAATATTACTTTCCATAAAAATGTGTGACTCTCTTGGGTTCACTACTAAGATAGTAGTGGGGTTGTAATATTTACAACTTATGAATAATAATTATTCTAATTAATTAATCCAATTAATTAATTCGCTTGGAATTAACTCCTTAATTCCAAAAACTTCACTATCCATGAAAATACATAGCAAGTAATCATGGTAAACTAGTCTTAGGTGAAATAGTAAGTAAACCTATTTCAGTTGTGAGTATCATATACACGTACGGTCTTTTCGACAGCTAATCTCTCGATTGAATCTAGGGCATGGATTATAAGTCAAAACCTTAAATGATTCAATAACTGTAATTCCATTTTAAGTTTCACTGATTCCTGATGAATCACAATTCATCCTACCTTGACCAAGGTTTTTGAATCATGAACTATGAAAATATAGGAGATTCTCTTGTTTAAAAAGACAAGTGTTAAATTCTATGTTGGCTACTAACAAACCTCCAATCACACTTGTGCAACACCCAACATATCCCATTTATGATTGTCAAGCAATTAGAAGATATATCAAAGTGTTGCAAAATGTGCACAAAGCTACCATCGTGCCTCAAGTTCAAGGACTAGGTGTGTACTATCGCAACACATAAATTCTTATTTCGATAGGCAAAACCTTTGACTAAGAATTTCTTGCAGGCCATGTTGTTGGGTTCGATATAATTGCAGGGGTATAGTAGTAGAAAATTAAAATTTTATCAAATATAAATTTAACCCCTCGATTCAAAAGTGATTTTATCAATTGCACTTATTCAAATGAATATATAAATAAATATTAAATTTAGATTATACCTTCTGTGCACTCCGGTTGTTGTAGGGAATGAAACAATCAATTGCTTATCTTGGACTATCAGAACTCATAGGGATCCAAGTGTCTCCCCTCTATCAGGTCCACAATATGGAAGAGCAACACCAATCAAAAGGATTCGCTAGTATCCTTTTATTTGTTTACTAATCTAGAACCAGAGTAAATTTTCAAGAACAATAAAGATTGATTCTTTAAGTTCTTGAAACAGTAATATGAAAAGAATAATAAGAAACTAATTTTCTTTTTCTTTCTTTTCTTTTCTTGGAGAGTAAAATAGAAGACTTTAAACAAAATAATTTTTGCTCAAAATTTTCTGAATTTATTATGTAATTTTCATCACTCATATATATAGGGCTGAAAATTTTAATCCCTTTCCAACTCTTGGAAAGTTTTTCAATTTTGAACTATTTCAAAACCTTATCTTGGAAAGATTTCAAATCTTCCAAGAACTCTTTTTTTTCTCTCTCCTATTGTATGTGGACTAATTTGAGACTACATTAATCATCAAAATTGTCTACATACATTGTTGATATTAATTTGAATTCTTCAAATAATATCAAGATAGATATGTATCATATATATACTATAATTATATTTATATATAAATTAAATCTTAGTGGCCGATTTTATCCCATAAAATTGGTCACTATATTTATTTATCTATAAATATATTAATTAAATAAATTATATTTATTTAATTTATTATCTTCATATTTTAGTGGCTTCTTAAGTGATCTACATTAATTTTGGGTTTGGACTCAAAAATTCCCAAATCAATTCAATTGATTCAATCCCAATTTAATCAATCCAATTGATTAATTTAATTTACTCTAATTGGGCTTCCTAATCAAACTAGGTCTAATTAAATAATCTAATTAATTATTTGAATAATTTAGTTTAATTAATAAATTAAATAAAACCCTTAATTAATTAATTAATCAATATTAATTAATTAATTTCCAACCATTGGATAAAATCTAAAATTAGAAATGTTACTTTCCATAAAGATGTATGACCCTCTTAGCTTCACTATTAAATTAGTAGTGGGCTTACAATATTTGCAACTTATAAATAACAATTATTTTAATTAATTAATCCAATTAATTAATCCTCTATCATTGAAAATACCTAACAAGTAATCATGGCAAACTAGTCTCAGATGAAATAGCGAGTAAACCTATTTTAATTGCGAGTACCATACACGTACGATCCTTTCGACAACTAATCTCCCGATTGAATCTAGGGCATGGATTATAAGTCGAAACTCTAAATGATTCAATAACTGTGATCCCATTTCAGTTCCATTGATTCTTGATGAATCACGATTCATCATGCCTTGGCCAAGGTCTTTGAATCACGAACTATGAAAACACATGAGATTCTCTTATTTAAAAAGACAAGTGTCGAATTCTATGTTGGTCACTGACAAACCTCCATGCGCACCAGTGCAATATCCAACATACTCCCTTTGTGATTATCATGCAATCAGAAGATATATCAAAGTGCTGCAGGATGCACACAAGGCTACCATCATGCCTCAAGTTTGAGGACTAGTCATGTACTATCACAACATAGAAATTCTTATTTCGACAAGCAAAGCCTCTAACTAAAAATTTTTTGCGGGCCATGTTCGGTGTACTTGTTCTCTAACAAACACGTACATATATGCACTTACGTCTCTACGCTAATGCCAATTGAATGTGACATCCTCGTCTCATAAGCATGCATCATATGTGCGAGTCTTACTAAGCTATTTGATGTTCCATGTCAAAAAGCTCTCGACTCGAAACTTATTTAAGATCAAAACCTTAAAGGCAAATTCCATGATTGCCATCATATGCGCGACCATACCCTATAGCTAAATTTGGTCTAAGGACTTTATCTAATGTGCAGAAATAAAAAAAAACAAGACATAAGATAAAGAAAATGCCTTGTTATTAATATGATTCCCAATAAGATTGTCTTTACAAAAGCAAAAGAGTATAATACACCCAATCTAATTGGGGCATTGAGTATCCTACTCTAACAATCTCCCACTTGCCCTAGCTCTAATTACCCATGTATCTAAGGCCCATATTCTCAAGATGTCTGTCGAATATCTTCAGTGCTAAGAGCTTAGTAAGTGGGTCTACTGTATTTTATGCTGAGGCAACTCAATCCATAATGACGTCACCTCTACTAATAATCTGTAATACCCACTATTCAACAACTATAAATAAAGTATAATTTGACATGATAGAACCTATGTGCATGCATGCAATATTTTTTTTTCTTGTGTAATACTTTAAGAAAGAATAAATCACTTTTTACACGCACAACCCTGTTTAAAATACTTTGTCACATATATGTCGTATATAGAAGGATTAATATTTATATAAAAGCACAATACCCATAACGATCATAATATTTACATACTTATTTTTAACAATAAAGTTTTAAAAGCAAAATATAGTATCAGTCTCAAAATATAATATAACAAACTCAAAATATAACAAGCTAACAAAGTAGCCCAACAGGTCGTCATCCATGTGCACACTCCCTCAGACACCTGCAGGAGCTCCAACAGCTGCCCAACTAGCAAAAGATGCTTCATGTATCGTCGTACTCACCTACAATGCATAAATTATATGAGCTAACGCTCAACAAGTAAAGATTATGCATGTCAAAGAATAATTCACAATATCAAGTCATACATCTCAAAATGCTATGCCCCCAATGCAATTCCATGCATCAAAATATTTCTCTCAAATTCATTTCTTTCTTGGGCCCCATGCACCGAAAAAGAGCTCTACACACTGCCATAATCCAATGGCCAATAATAATATAAGCATGCAAATCCATGCATACTCACACATATGCAAATCCATACATGCAAACCTACAAATCTATGCATACGACTATGCAAATCCATGCATGCTTCGGTGCACTAGTAGTGGTCAACAAAATATTTTTCTTACTCATAATCATATCGTGCAATGCAAGATTTATCACAATACTCGTATATGATGCATGCATGTGTCAATGCCCATGTATGTATGCTCAATAGACATGAATGACAATAATGCGTGCCCTCTGCTATACATCTATGATCTATGATATTACATATAAATCACACATTTACTATATCTATGTATTGTAGTTGCAAATAAATATTTACTCACCTTTCACTTGGTTGGTGGCTTAGTCTAGATTTATTTAATATTCCTCTCCAACCTTAGATGTAAAATAGCCTGTAATATTACCCAACATCAAGTACCATTCCCAATTTGTTAAGTTGAAAGCACAAAATCTCATACTAAGACCTTAAACACCAAACTATCTAGGTAACAATCAAGCTTTCACAAACTAGAACCCAATATAGTCCCTCAAATACCTTAATTTCTCATATTAAATACATGTAAACATCATGTAATTGAAGTATTATCACTCTAATAATATGTACCTAATTGTTAGAACTCAATAGCAACTTGTTTAGGTTGAAACATACTAAGTTATCAAATTGGACAGATTTTCACCTTCTAATTTTCTTGCTGCCATATTAGGTTTCATAGACATTTTGACATCCTTAGGAATATTTATTCACTTTAAAAATTTTACCACACTCATATAACATGTAGAAAAATATAACCGTGCCATAAAATTTCCAAAACACATAGGTCTAGGTCCTCTAATTCAGTTCCTTTCACAGCATACCAGAACATATATTCTTACTTTGGCAGTTTTGAGTGTTTCTTCAATATCATGCCCAATTTCAATTTCTAACCGATCTCTTAACCCATATATAAACATGTATATGATGATAATTACAGGTTATATTCAACATACCATACACTTTCAAAGCCTAAAACACAAGAATACAACAAGGTGACAGTTTCTAGTGCAAGTGTTTTCTATCAAGTATTTGCAACCAAAAACTATTTCTTTGTGCACCAATGCCTATCTAATAACATAATAACATATTTATAAATAATATTCAAAGCTTAATAAGCTAATAAACCTCAAAATAAATCTGAAAGTCATGCTAAACCCGTAGGTTAAGCTCACCTTACACAGTTTTCTACTTGAACTTGGTTATTTCTCCTTCCATTTGCTTGTTTTGCCTCCTTTTTTGGTTGGAATCACTTAGGACCTATTTGGAGATCTTTTTCTATGTATTTAGAAGCTGAAATGGTGCAGAAGAAGGTTCAATTCGTGGTTGTTATCTAAGAGTGAAGAATAGGTTGATGTACTAGCTTGATAAGTGATAAGTGCATATTTTGACATATTTTTGTATCAAATTATTTATACTTTTCTTAATTTATTCTTGTTAATATTATTATTTTATTAATATTTTATGTTAGAGAATAAATAAAAGCATGTTTCCAGACTTGTGCAGTGTATGTAATTTGAGCATAACTTCATGATCAAAAGCCTTATGAATCTGAAGCTTGTTTTATTTGAAACCAAGAGATATAGGTACAACTTTTATATTGGAAGTTCAGCCCAATTCAGTTTTGATTATAGCAGAAAATTCATCCAAGTAGTTGCACAAAATGGATCACCAAAATCCGGATCAGAGTTCAGCCCAGTATTGACTTAATTTACCAATTGGGTTATATCTCTTAAGCCTAAATTTATTTTGGGCTAAAATATGGATATGTTATATAGAAGAGGTAAATAAACAAGTTTTTTGAAGATAATATGGTGAGAAAATGTGTCAAAATGGTAAAAATATAGGCTATAAGTTGCTACTTTTGTTAAAGGGTGGCTCTTGGACAGGACTCGGTAATTTGACCATATCTCATTAATTTGACCACCACATTTGAAAAACGATATATGAAAATATATCAGCGCCAAAATATCTACAATTTGGATTCTTTACACATCTTCAAAATCCGGCTTTATCTGATCAAACAATGCAATTCAATTTAGTGGGTGAGAACTTGGTGTAACAACTTACCAACTATTGACAACTAGCATACCACTTGATTAACCCCTCCATTATTTATTTGGCCTCTAGCTTACTCCAAGTACTATAAATAGACCATGTATTAAGCTTGTAAGAGAAGGGGGTAGAGGATTTTTTTAGGCTAAGTTTTCTAATTTGTATATTTTCTAGTATTGTGAGTTTTTCAGTAGTAATAGAAATGCATTCTCCAGTTTCTCTTATATTTTTAGTCTTTGCTACTTTTATTATGTCTTTCTAAATTTTATTTTGTTGAGGAAAAAGGGTGAACCTCTTGATGGAGGAAGATGAATAGTTATAAGAGTAGAAAATATTTAAGTATGTTGTATTATTATTTTTATTTTTGATCTAAACCCTACTTGTTTTGTGGTGATTCTTGATTAATGTATCTCTAATGGCACAACAAATACTTGGGTTTATTTAGCTATTGTACGGTTTTACCCCACCGATTGCTAATGTGAAACCTTGATTTATTGTTGATGAAGGTGTGCATAAATTCTTGATCCCATAAATAAGTATTGGCGTTAAAAGATAATTTGTAATAGTAAGACAATATCATGATTACCTTATTGCATGAGTTATTTGATAATATCTTCCCATTGGAACATTCATTCTTTATGTATGGATTCCAATTGTGGCAATAAATAGAGGTAAAAAGAATAAATAACTATTTCTCTATCCAAAACTCAAGAGTGTATCCTTACTTCTCAGTACTTTTATTACTTCGGTTTTTCTTTAGTTATAATATACATTAATTATTCATATATTTTGATTCACATAAACTCCATCTTTTTAGAAATATAAACTTGAATTCTTCAAACAACTTCCCTGTGGATCGACCTCGGACTCACGAGAAATTTATTACTTAATACAACTTGCACTTGGGTTTGCAACCTTAAAGTTGTAGTAAGTTTTTGGCGCCGTTGCCGGGGAAGGCAAGGTAAGTATTCAGGTTTGTTAATATTTTCCTTTGTAAATATAGTTTTTTATTTTTTTTATGGATATATGGTTATATTGTATCATAGTCATAATTCTTGACGTTTAGTTAGAAATAATTCTAAAACTTTATTTGAAAATTTGTTTGAATCATTTCCACACACTTCCACCATGGCTGAAAATGAAAGTGTCCAGGATGAAAACGAGAATCAACAGGTGCGTACCATGCATTATTACTTGCAACCTCCTCGAAATTCTTCTCCTTGTTGTTTCATTTTTCCTATGAATGCAGATAACTTTTGATTCAAGTCAGGTATGATCTCTTTACTTCCTAATTTTCATTGTTTAGACTCTGAAAGTATTTACTTGCATTTAAAAGAATTTGATGAAGTATGTGCCACTTTTGATGATCAAACTTGCACAAATAACATTGTTAAGCTCAAATTATTTCCTTTTTATTTAAAAGATAAAAGTAAAAAATTGGCTTAATTTTTTAAAGCGTAGGTCAATTAGCACTTGACAAGAAATGCAAGCTGAATTTTTGAAAAAATTCTTTCCACCTCGTAAAACTAATACTTTGAAAAGACAAATTCAAAATTTTTCTCAAAATTCTAATGAAACTTTCTTTCAATGTTGGGAAAGATTTAAAGATTTGTTGAATTCATGCCCACATCATGGTTTTGAAAAATGGTGCATAATTAGTTTCTTTTTTGAAGGATTAACTCCTAAAACAAAACAATTTGTTGAAACAATATGTAATGGTGAGTTTTTTGATAAATAACCTGATGAAACCCTAGAATATCTAGATCATTTGGCAGAAAACTCTTAATTATGGCATAATGTTAATTCTTTTGAAGGTTCTATTAGATCTGATCTTGCTAATAGTAATAAAGGAAAATATTACATTAGCCAAGAAGATGATCTAAATACTAGGTTTGCTAGTTTAACAAGAAAAGTTGAAGCCATGGAACTTAAAAAAGTAAAGGAAATCAAATCTGTGCAAGAGGAAGAAGTTTGTAGTAATTGTGAACTTTTAGGGCACTCCAACAATGAATGTCCAAACATTCCAGTACAAGCAAATTTCATGAACACATTCACAAAACCTTTTCATTCTCCATATTCTGAAACTTACAATCCACAATGGAAAAATCATCCCAATTTTAGTTGACGAGATGATAACCGTGCCCAACCGCTGCATTCATAAAAACCACCAAACTTTTATTCTTATCCAACTCCACATATAAAATCCCTTGAGGAGACTTTGCAAGCATTTATGCATGAACAAACGAACATCAATAATCAGACTTTACAAGCTATCAATGATATCAGAAGCACACTTTCAACATTGACAGCTTATTTGCGTACCATGAAAAAGGTAAATTCCTGCTCAACCTTAACTTAATCCTTCCACTCAGTGTCATGTTTATTCTTCAGGTGAAAATGCAGTCAAGGAGGCTAATTCAGTTACAATTCTTCGAAATGAAAAAGTTATTGACAAGACTATTCATCCTAAGGAGAAAGTTTCTAATCCACCTCCAAAAATGAAGAATGGAAATAGTCTTGACGATGAAGGTAAGTTTGAAGAAGGTAAGTGTGAAAATAATGAAAAAAATATATATATACCTCCAGCACTGTTTCCTCAAAGATTGCAAGCAACTCAGAAATTGAACTCAAATGCTGAATTTTTTTAAATTTTTAAACAAGTCAAGATTAATATTCCATTGTTGGATGTAATCAAGCAAGTTCTATCTTATGCCAAATTTTTGAAAGATTTGTGTACAATCAAAAGAAAACATCATGTACAAAAGAAGGCATTTTTAACTGAAAGTATTAGTTCAATCATTCAACAATTCACTCCACCTAAGTACAAAGATTCAGGTTGTCCAACCATTTCATGTATCATAGGAAATACTAGAATAGAGCGTGCTTTGCTTTATCTTGGTGCTAGTGTAAATCTTCTACCTTTCTCAGTTTATGAGGTTTGGGAAAACTTAAAACAACTTTTGTTGTACTCCAACTAGCTGACCATTTGCTTTGATCAATTGTACGAATTGTATTTTGAAGTTATCATTTGAAAATATGACTTTGGAACTAAATGTGTTTAATATTTGTATGCAACCTGCAGAAGATGTCAAAATATAGGAAGTGGATTCAATTGAGGAACTTGTTCATGAATACTTTACTACCACTAACTCTTCAATTCTTTGGAGACTTGTTTCGAAAGTGAAAGTATTTGTAAAAGGGCACACACTACCACTATTTTTGAATTTTTGCAGGTACAAGAAAAATATTTTTGGAAGCCAAAGTTCAAAGAACTTTCATCATCAACAGTAAAATCTATTCCATTAAGTATTAAAGCTCCCGTGGTTGATTTGATACCTTTGCCAATTAATTTGAAATACTCTTTCTTGAGTGAGAATGAGACTTTTTCAGTAATAATTTCTTCCAAACTCAATGCATCTCAAGAAGGTAAGTTGACCGAAACTCTAAAAATGCATAAGAATGCTTTAGGATGGACTATTGCTGATATTAAAGGTATCAATCCTTTCATTTGCATACATAACATCTATCTAGAGGAAAATGCTAAACCTTCTAGAGAAATGCAATGAAGGATATATCCTAATATGAAAGAAGTAGTGAGAAATGAAGTCATTAAACTCTTAGATAATGGAATCATTTATCTTATTTCTGATAGCAAATGGGTAAGTCCTACTCAAGTTGTACCTGTGAAATATGGAGTTACTGTAGTCAAGAATGATAATGATGAATTAATTCCAACTAGTACTATTACTGGTTGGCGAATGTGCATTGACTATAGGAAACTCAACTCAGTTACTAGAAAAGATTATTTTTCATTACCTTTCATGGATCAAATTTTAGAAGAATTGCGAGATATGAATTTTATTGCTTTTTAGACGGATATTCTGGATATAATCAAATTGCAATTGCACTTGAAGATCAAGAGAAAACAACTTTTACATGTCCGTTTGGTACTTTTGTATATCGAAGGATGCCTTTTGGATTATGTAATGCATCAGCTACATTCCAACGATGTATGCTTAGTATTTTTAGTGACATGGTTGAATGTTTTCTTGAAGTTTTCATGGATGATTTTTCTATTTTTGGTAATTCATTTGATGATTGCTTATCTAATTTAGAAAAAGTTTTGATCAGGTGTGAAGAAAAGAATCTTGTGCTCAATTTGGAGAAATGTTATTTCATGATAACAACTGGTATTGTTCTTGGACACATTATTTCATCAGAAGGTATTGAGGTTGAAAAATCTAAAATTGAGTTAATTGTCAATTTGCCAACACCAAAGACTGTGAAGGAGCTTAGATCATTTTTAGGACATACTAGTTTTTATAGAAGATTTATCAAAGATTTTAGTATAATATCTAAACCATTGTGTAATTTTCTAACAAAAGACACTATTTTTGAATGGACTGAAAAATGTGAAAATGCTTTTGTTAAGTTTAAAAGCATGCTTACATCTGCTCCAATCATGCAGCCTCCAGATTGGACTTTACATTTTGAAATAATGTATGATGCTAGTGATTATGCTGTTGGAGCTGTCTTGAGACAAAGAAAAGATAAGATATATATGTTTTTTACTATGCAAGTAAAAGTTTAAATGGTACTCAATTGAATTATACAACAACTGAAAAATAATTACTTGTTGTAGCTTTTGCATTGGACAAATTTCGATCTTATCTTGTTGGCTCACCAGTTGTTGTTTTCAGTGATTATGCAGCTTTGAAATATCTTTTGTCAAAAAAAGATGCTAAACCAAGATTGATTAGGTGGATTCTCTTACTTCAGGAATTTAATGTTACTATTCGAGATAAAAATAGAGTAGAGAATGTAGTGGCTGATCATTTGTCGAGACTTGTTTGTGATGACTCATTTCAAACCACACCTATTAATGACACTTTTCCTAATGAACAACTATTTAATATTTCTATTTTACCTTGGTTTGCTGACATTGTTAATTTTCTTGTGACAGGAAAGATGATATCGCATTGGAACTCTTAAGACAAAAAAAAGTTTTTGACTGAGGTTAAAAACTTTTATTGGGATGATCCATATCTATTCAAATATTGTCCGAATCAAATCTTTCGAAGATGTGTGCCTGACAATGAGATAGATAATATTGTCAAATTTTATCAGTTAGAAGCACGTGGTGGTCATTTTTCTGTAAAGAAAACTGCTGCAAAAATCTTGTAATGTAGATTTTATTGGCCAACTCGTTTTAAAGACACTTACACTTTCTACAAAAGTTGTGAAAATTGTCAAAAGATAGGGTCCCTTTCAAAGAGAAATATGATGCTTCTACACCCTGTCCTAGCGATTGAAATCTTTGACTGTTGGGATATTGATTTTATGGGGTCATTTCCATTATCATTTGGTTCTTTACATATTGGTTGCCATAGATTATGTTTCAAAATAGATCGAAGCAATTCTTTGTCGAAATAATGATCACAAAATAGTGATAAATTTTTTGAAAGAAAATATTTTAAGTCGATTTGGAATTCCTATATCTATTATTAGTGATGGGGAAAAATATTTTTTTAACAAAGTTTTCGGAACTTTAATGAAGAAATATGGAATCATACATAAAGTTGCAACCCCTTATCACCTTCAGACAAATGGACAAGTTGAACTTGCAAATAGGGAGATAAAATAAATTTTGGAGAAAATAGTTAACCTAAACAGTAAAGATTGGTCTCTTTGACTTACCGATACACTTTGGGCATATAGAACTGCTTTTAAAATATCATTAGGCATGTCTCCTTATAGGATAGTTTATGAAAAATCTTGTCATTTACTTGTTGAACTTGAACATAAAGCTTATTGGACAATCAAAATGTTTAACTTCAACCTTGATGAAGCTTCTAAATTACGCAAATTGCAAATCAATGAACTTCAAGAACTGAGAAATGATGCATATGAGAATTCTAAAATTTATATAGCAAGAATCAAAGATTTTCATGATAATAAAATTTCAAGAAAAATATTTGAGGTTGGTAAAAAAGTTTTGCTTTATAATTCTCGATTGCATTTGTTTCCTGTAAAATTGAGATCAAGGTGGAGTGGTCCTTTTGTTGTAAAAAAAGTATATCCTTATGGGGCGATTGACATTGATAATTCTAGAAATGGTAACATATTCAAAGTAAATGAATAAAGAGTTAAACCATTTCTAGAAAATCAATTTTCACAAGAGGAAATTCTTTTTCTTTCGAACCTTTGTTATGATTAGTGTTGTATATACTCATTTTCTCTAACTTTATTTATTTTGAAAGTTTTATTTTTTTCTCTCTTTTATTTTATTTTTTTTTCTTTTCCCGGTTAAGTGGCGATAACGGTATTCCGTGGCTATAAAAGTCGGACTTGACAGTTTTCCAAATAACTGAAATCTTTGTACAAATTTTTTTTGCTTTTCTCATTCTCTTTTCTTGTTCTTTTCAAAATGGGTGACATTTTTCTAACTGTCAACAAGCGATTTTCTTTTCTTTCTAAAAATGCAATTTTGAAAATTTATAAAATCAAAATTGAAAGATTGGGGATGCTTATGCACAAGGGCATCCCGGAGGACATACGATGGATAATTGAAGCAAAGGTAAGAGCAGGTGAGTTTTCACATGAGTTTCCAGATTTGCTTACTAGATACATGCCTGGTTTTGGTAAAATTACATGTTCAAAAAAATGAAGGGCGAAAAAAATAAAAATTTATCACAATTGTGCTAGATGGACTTGCAACAAAAAGTGTCGTTCTTTAGGATGGTCTCTAAAAATCAAGAAGATAAACTTAAATTCATTATGGATGGAGTGAGTAAGGAGTCTTTAGATCACATTATATTGACTCTTGAGACGCATTCATGTGGATTGATACAACGTGCAATTCTTGATTTATGGAATTATTTTCGAAATGAATATGAGCTTTATAATCTTGAGAATCTGACATTAAAAGACCCTGTTTGCTAGTTTATAAGAAAACTGGATGGGAAGCATATCCTCGACCCATAGAGGGTGTTTAAGCCATTACTGGACATAAACCAGAGAAAGATGTGAGCCACAATCACAACTATATATACATTCACGTGTAAGTAGGTAATTTTTAAATTTTGTGTGTGTCCTTATTTTCATCCTTTTTGACAAAAAAAAGACATGCAATAAATGCATTCCATGTTCACACCTCAATAAATATCACTGTACTCACTCTATTTTTGCACAACTTATTTTCAAAAAGAAAAAAAAGGAAGTTTCTTCAACTCGCAAAATCAATTGCATTTGTATTTTTGTAGATCCAATCTTGGAAAAAATGGTGAGTTTATAAGGGCAGCCAATAACCTTGGTAGAACTTTAGTAGAGAGAAAAATTCATTTAGTATATGGGGGAGGCAGTTTTGGGTTAATATGGAGTGTTGCTATTTCTGCTTATGTAGGAGGTGTCAAAGTTTTGGGAGTTATCCCAAAATTTTTAACATTACATAATATCACAGGTATGACTATTGGAGATGAGCTAAAAGTGTCACATATTTAGGATAGAATGCCTAACATGTTAAACAATGCGGATGCATTCATCATTCTACATGACGGTTTTGGTACACTAGAGTAATTATTCCAAGTTGTCTCTTGGGCACAACTCAACATTCACCAAAAACCTATAGGTATTCTTATTATTAATGGTTTTTATAATGGTTTGCTATCTTTTGTAGATCATGCTGTGAAAAAAGGTTTTATTTCACTGTCTGCGAGAAGAATCCTCATTTCTGCTCCAACACCTGACCAGCTAATTAATCAACCTCTAGCATATGTGCCAGAACCTGATCCAGCCTTAGCCAATGTAGATTGGTCCAACAGGAATGATGGTCGAAAATGCAAATTGCATTTGACTCTCAGTCTGTGATACTTATAGTTAATGGTTTTATCTAATAGTATGTGTTTTTTTTTGTTTGTTATTTCAGCTTTATTTTTTTTAGCCACACTTGAGGTGATATCTTTCAAACTCTACTTTCCTATCTATTTTTGATATTAGGGACAATGTCTCGATTAGGTTGGGGGAAGAATAGTTGATATCATGACTTGTGTGTTCAATGTGTGTTTTTCTAGTAAAAAAAAATCAAGCGTGTTTTCTGATGGGTCTGTTGCAATCATGAAAAATGGTGACGAAGTAAAGGGTAATTGTAACACTCTTGAGACGTATCCCTATTTTTTGCACAACATGGCAAGTTTGTGAAGTTTTTAACAAATGTTTGTGAATTACCAATTATTTTTATTTTTTTGAGTCGTATAGGTTCTTCTAACTTAAATGATTAAAATTAAGCATGAATAATATGGTTTGATTGATGATGAGTGTTGTTTTGGACTTTGATATTGTTATTTAGTTAATATATTTTTGCGATAATTATACTCAAATTTTATTTTACACAAATAGTTATGTTATTCAATGTAAAGACAATCATGTCAAAGTAGATAGTTCTTATGTTCTTGCTCTAATCATCACTTGGATCTTCAACATGTAGGAGTTGATTATTAGAACTTTAATTTTGGTCTGTTGAGACAAACGACTGATAGTGCACCACTAGAAAATTGATTAAGGCATTAGGGTTTCTAGCACCATTGCCAAATCAGCTTGTTCCCTATATGATGTTTCAAGAGAACATACCCCTAGTAAACCACTTTGAGCCTTTCAATAAATAAATATTTTTTTGTAACCACATCTTTTTACCTAACCTAAATACACTATTATCCAACCCTTGTTCTAAAAATGATTGGAGTTTAAGAGACATTTAATTGACAGCTTGAACTTACAAAATAAATTCAGGTTGGAATAGAATATAAGTGTGGGGGAGTTTCTTTTTAAAAAAATAATAAAAAAAATAGAAAGAAAAAAAATTACAAAGTGCTATGAGTTGTAACTGAAAATGAGATGTTGCAAGATGAATAACAAGGGTCCAGTTCAATAATAATAGACCCCAGTGTTGAAATTTGTGGAGTTTGAGAATTCTTCGTCGATGAACTCTATGTCTCTAATTCCATGAACTTTTTAGAACCTTTGTTGCATCTTATCCTTTTATTTCTTAGCTACATCACTACCCTTTGGCCCCATTACAACCTTTGTTGAAGACCTTTTGATTTCATGTGGTGCCTTCAGTATAGTGGAGATTTGCACCAAAGGAAGAACCTATGATGTTTAACTTTTCTGTTAGAGATTGGGTGATGTTTTTTGTAAGATTTTATGAGAATTTATTTATTTGAAGCATGCATAGTTTCGTCACTATTGACATTAACTATCCACACACACACTTGAGTATGCTTATTGTAAAAATGTATTGACTTTTGAATGACTAAGAGTTAAACTCAACACTTGTTTAATTTTATTTCCATATCACTTTATTGCTTCATGAGAATAAAAATTGGGAGATAGTTATTATAGGTGTTTGTGGGTATTACTGTTGAAAACCTTCACGAGACTATAACTCGTCCTCTATAGGCCACCTAAGGGTTTAAAGGCTTGTTGCATATGCTAAATGCAATCGTGATTTCATACGAAAGTGGATTGGTTTATGTTTGTTTTAGGCTTGCTCGAGGACAAGGGTTAAATGTGGAGGAATTTGATAAGTGCATATTTTGACATATTTTTGTATCAAATCCTTTATACTTTTCTTGCTTTATTCTTGTTAATATTGTTGTTTTATTAATGTTTTGTGTTAGGGAATAAATGGAAACATGTTTGCAGACTTGTATAATATTTGTAATTTGAGTATAACTTTTATGTTGGAAGCTCAGCCCAATTCAGTCTTTGTTATAGCAGAAAATCTATCCAAGTAGTTGCACAAAATGGATCACCAAAATCCGGATCAGAGTTCAGCCTAATATTGACTTATTTTACCAATTGGGTTATATCTCTTGAGCCCAAATTTATTTTGGATTGAAATTCGGATATGTTATACAAAAGAGTTAAATAAACAAGTTTGTTGAAGACAAGATGATGATAAAATATGTTAAAATGGTAAAAACATAGGCTGCAATATGCTGATTCTGTTAAAGGATGGCTATTGGACATGACTCGGTGATTTGACCATATCTCCTTCATTCGACTGCGAAATTTGATAAACGATATATGAAAATATATGCCCGCCAAAAGATCTACAATTTTGATTCTTTACATATCTTCAAAATCTCACTGTAGCTGACCGAAATATGCAATTAAATTCAATGGATGAGAACTTAGTGTAACAACTTACCAAATCTTGGCAACTAGCATACCACTTGATTAACCCCTCCATTATTTGTTTGGTATCTAGCTTACTCCAAGTACTATAAATAGGTCATGTATTAAGCTTATAAGAGAAGGGGGGTAGAGGGTTTCTTTAGGCTAAGTATTCTAATTTGTATGTTTTCTAGTATTGTAAGTTTTTTAGTAGTAATAGAAATGTATTCCCTAGTTTCTCTCATATTTTAGTCTTTGCTACTTTTATTATGTCTTTCTAAATTTCATTTTATTGAGAAAAAAGGGTGAACCTCTTGATGGAGGAAGAAGAATGGTTATAAGGGTAGAAAATATTTAAGTATGTTGTATTATTATTTTTATTTTTGATCTAAACCCTACTTGTTTTGTGGTGATTCTTGATTTAAGTCTTGATGTACAACTTTTATGTTGGAGGCTCAGCCCAATTCAGTCTTGATGATAGCAGAAAATTCATCCAAGTAATTACACAAAATGGATCACCAAAATTCGGATCAGAGTTCAGCCCAGTATTGACTTATTTTACCAATTCGGTTATATATCTTGAGCCCAAATTTATTTTGGTCTAAAATTCGGATATGTTATACCCAAGAGGTAAATAAACAAGTTTTCTGAAGACAAGATGGTGTGAAAATGTGTCGAAATGGTAAAACCATAGGCTGCAAGTTGCTGCTGATGTTACAGGGCGGCTCTTGGACATGACTCAGTAATTTGACCATATCTCCTTCATCCGATCGCCAAATTTGACAAAAGATATATGAAAATATATCAGAGTTGAAATATCTACAATTTTTGTTCTTCACGTATCTTCAAAATCTGGCTGTATCTGACCGAAAAATGTAATTCAATTCAGTGGATGAGAAATTTGTGTAACAACTTACCAACTCTTGGCAACTAGCATACCACTTGATTAACCCCTCCATTATTTGTTTGGCCTCTAGCTTACTCCAAGTACTATAAATAGGCCATGTATTCAGCTTGTAAAGAAAGGGGGGTAGAGGGTTTCTTTAGGCTAAGTTATCTAGTTTGTATGTTTTCTAGTATTGTAAGTTTTCTAGTAGTAATAGAAATGCATTCTCTAGTTTCTCTTATATTTTTAGTCTTTGTTACTTTTATTATGTCTTTCTAAATTTTATTTTGCTGAGGAAAAAGGGTGAATCTCTTGATGGAGGAAGAGAAATGGTTATAAGGGTAGAAATTGTTTAAGTATGTTGTATTATTATTATTATTTTTGATCTAAACCCTACTTGTTTTGTGGTGATTCTTGATTTATGTATCTCCAATGGCACAAAAAATACTTGGGTTCATTTAGCTTATTGTACGGTTTTACCCCACCGACTGCTAATGTGAAACCTTGATTTGTGTTGACGAAGGAGTACATAAATGCTTGATCCCATAAATAAGTGTTGGCGTTAAGAGATAATTTGCAATAGTAAGACAATATCATGATTACCTTATTGCATGAGTTACTTGATAATATCTTCCCATTGGAACCTTCATTATGTATGGATTCCAATTGTGGCAATTAATAGAGGTAAAAAGAATAAATAACCATTTCTCTATCCAAAACTCAAGAGTGGATCCCTAATCCTCAATACTTTTATTACTTCGGTTTTTTCTTTAATTACATCATACATTAATTGTTCATATATTTTTGATTCACATAAACTCCATCTTTTTATAAATATAAACTTGAATTCTTCAAACAACTTCCCTGTGGATCGACCTCGGACTCACGAGAAATTTATTACTTACTACAACCTGCACTTGGGTTTGCAACCTAAAGTTGTAGCAACTGCATTCCCATTAATCTTCTTGTAGACACATGGTTCATCTGGGTTCTTATAAAAGTCAAACATTTTGATTATTTCATCAAACCGGATGTTCCAACTCCTCAAAGCTTGTTTGAGTCCATAAATGGATCTCTGGAGCTTGCAAACCTTTTGCTCGCTCCCGCTGGATATGAAGCCTTCTGGCTTCTTCATATAGATCTCTTTTTTAATATTTTCATTAAGAAAGACGGTCTTAACATCTATTTGCCATATCTCATAGTCATAATATGCAGATATGGCCAGCATTATCCATATGGATTTAATCATCACTACTAGTGAAAAAACCTTTTGATTTCGTGTGGTGCCTTCAGTGTAGTGGAGATTTGTACCAAAGGAAGTGCCTATGATGTTTAACTTTTCTGTTAAAGATTGGGTGATGGTTTTGTAAGGTTTTATGAGAATTCACTTATTTGAAACATGCATAGTTTCATCACTATTGACATTAACTGTCCACACACACACTTGAGTATGATTATTGTGGAAATGTATTAATTTTTGAATGACTAAGAGTTAAACTCAACACTTGTTTGATTTTATTTCCATATTACTTTGTTGCTTCATGAGAATAAAAGTTGGAAGATAGTTATTATAGGTGTTTGTAGGTATCACTGCTGGAAACCTTCACGAGACTATAACTCGTCCTCTATGGGCCACCTAGGGGTTTAAAGGCTTGTTGCATATGCTAAATGCAATCGTGATTTCCTACGAAAGTGGATTAGTTTATGTTTGTTTTAAGCTTGCTCGAGGACAAGCAAGGGTTAAGTGTGGGGGAATTTGATAAGTGCATATTTTGACATATTTTTAGATTAAATCCTTTATACTTTTCTTGCTTTATTCTTGTTAATATTCTTGTTTTATTAATGTTTTGTGTTAGGGAATAAATGGAAGCATGTTTTCAGACTTGTGCAGTTTTTGTAATTTGAGCATAACTTCATGATCAAAAGCTTTATGGACCTGAAGCTTGTTTCATTTGAAAGCCAAGAGATAGATGTACAACTTTTATGTTGGAGGCTCAGCCCAATTCAGTCTTGATGATAGCAGAAAATTCATCCAAGTAATTACACAAAATGGATCACCAAAATTCGGATCAGAGTTCAGCCCAGTATTGACTTATTTTACCAATTCGGTTATATATCTTGAGCCCAAATTTATTTTGGTCTAAAATTCGGATATGTTATACCCATGAGGTAAATAAACAAGTTTTCTGAAGACAAGATGGTGTGAAAATGTGTCGAAATGGTAAAACCATAGGCTGCAAGTTGCTGCTGATGTTACAGGGCGGCTCTTGGACATGACTCAGTAATTTGACCATATCTCCTTCATCCGATCGCCAAATTTGACAAAAGATATATGAAAATATATCAGAGTTGAAATATCTACAATTTTTGTTCTTCACGTATCTTCAAAATCTGGCTGTATCTGACCGAAAAATGTAATTCAATTCAGTGGATGAGAAATTTGTGTAACAACTTACCAACTCTTGGCAACTAGCATACCACTTGATTAACCCCTCCATTATTTGTTTGGCCTCTAGCTTACTCCAAGTACTATAAATAGACCATGTATTCAGCTTGTAAAGAAAGGGGGGTAGAGGGTTTCTTTAGGCTAAGTTATCTAGTTTGTATGTTTTCTAGTATTGTAAGTTTTCTAGTAGTAATAGAAATGCATTCTCTAGTTTCTCTTATATTTTTAGTCTTTGTTACTTTTATTATGTCTTTCTAAATTTTATTTTGCTGAGGAAAAAGGGTGAATCTCTTGATGGAGGAAGAGAAATGGTTATAAGGGTAGAAATTGTTTAAGTATGTTGTATTATTATTATTATTTTTGATCTAAACCCTACTTGTTTTTGTGGTGATTCTTGATTTATGTATCTCCAATGGCACAAAAAATACTTGGGTTCATTTAGCTTATTGTACGGTTTTACCCCACCGACTGCTAATGTGAAACCTTGATTTGTTGTTGACGAAGGAGTACATAAATGCTTGATCCCATAAATAAGTGTTGGCGTTAAGAGATAATTTGCAATAGTAAGACAATATCATGATTACCTTATTGCATGAGTTACTTGATAATATCTTCCCATTGGAACCTTCATTATGTATGGATTCCAATTGTGGCAATTAATAGAGGTAAAAAGAATAAATAACCATTTCTCTATCCAAAACTCAAGAGTGGATCCCTAATCCTCAGTACTTTTATTACTTCGGTTTTTTCTTTAGTTACATTATACATTAATTGTTCATATATTTTTGATTCACATAAACTCCATCTTTTTATAAATATAAACTTGAATTCTTCAAACAACTTCCCTGTGGATCGACCTCGGACTCACGAGAAATTTATTACTTACTACAACCTGCACTTGGGTTTGCAACCTTAAAGTTGTAGCAAGTTTTTGGCGCCGTTGCCGGGGAAGGCAAGGTAAGTATTCAGGTTTGTTAATATTTTTCCTTTGTAAATATAGTTTGTTTATTTTCTTTATGGATATATGGTTATATGGTATCGTAGTCATAATTCTCGACGTTTAGTAAGAAATAATTCCGAAACTTTGTTTGGAAATTTGTTTGAATCATCTCCACACACTTCCACCATGGCTGAAAATGAAAGTGTCCAGGATGAAAATGAGAATCAACAGGTGCGTATCATGCGTTATTACTTGCAACCTCCTCGAAATTCTTCTCCTTCTTGTTTCATTTTTCCTCTAAATGCAAATAATTTTCGATTCAAGTCAGGTATGATCCCTTTACTTCCTAATTTCCATGGTTTAGACTCTGAAAGTCCTTACTTGCATTTAAAAGAATTTGATGAAGTATGTGCCACTTTTGATGATCAAACTTGCACAAATGAGATTGTTAAGCTCAAATTATTTCCTTTCTCTTTAAAAGATAAAGCAAAAAATTGGCTTAATTCTTTAAAACCTAGGTCAATTGGTACTTGGCAAGAAATGCAAGCTGAATTCTTAAAAAAATTCTTTCCAACTCATAAAACTAATGCTTTGAAAAGACAAATTCAAAATTTTTTCAAAATTCGAATGAAGTTTTCTTTCAATGTTGGGAAAGATTTAAAGATTTGTTGAATTCATGCCCACATCATGGTTTTGAAAAATGGCGCTTAATTAGTTTCTTTTATGAAGGTTTAACTCCTGAAACAAAACAATTTGTTGAAACAATGTGTAATGGTGAGTTTCTTGATAAGGAACCTCATGAAGCCCTAGAATACCTAGATCATTTGGCAGAAAACTCTCAATCATGGCATAGTGTTAATTCTTCCGAAGGTTCTATTAGATCTAATCTTGCTAATAGTAATAAAGGAAAATATTACCTTAGCCAAGAAGATGATCTAAATGCGAGACTTGCTAGTTTAACAAGAAAAGTTGAAGCCATGGAACTTAAGAAAGTAAAGGAAATCAAATCTGTGCAAGAGGAAGAAGTTTGTAGCAATTGTGAACTTTTGGGGCACTCCACCAATGAATGTCCAAACCTTCCAGTACAAGCAAATTTTATGAACACATTCAAAAAGCCTTTCCATTCTCCATATTCTGAAACTTACAATCCACAATGGAGAAATCATCCCAATTTCAGTTGGCGAGATGATAACCGTGCCCAACCACCGCATTCACAAAAACCACAAAACTTTCATTCTTATCCACCTCCACATACAAAATCCATTAAGGAGACTTTGCAAGCATTTATGCATGAACAAACAAACATCAATAATCAGACTTCACAAGCTATCAATGAGATCAGAAGCACACTTTCAACACTGACAACTTCTTTGCGTACTCATGAAAAAGGTAAATTTCCTGCTCAACCTCAACCTAATCCTTCTACTCAGTGTCATGTTTCTTCTTCAGGTGAAAATGCAGTCAAGGATGCTAATTTAGTTACAACTCTTCGGAATGGAAAAGTTGTTGACAAAACTATTCATCCCAAGGAGAAAGTTTCTAATCCACCTCCAGAAATGAAAAATGGAAATAGTCTTGACGATGAAGGTAAGTTTGAAGAAGGTAAGCGTGAAAATGAAGAAAAAGAAAAATATTTACCTCCAGCACCCTTTCCTCAAAGATTGCAAGCAACTCAGAAATTGAACTCAAATGCTGAAATTTTTGAAATTTTTAAACAAGTCAAGATTAATATTCCATTATTGGATGCAATCAAGCAAGTTCCACCTTATGCCAAATTTTTGAAAGATTTGTGTACAATCAAAAGAAAACATCATGTACAAAAGAAGGCATTTTTAACTGAAAGTGTTAGTTCAATCATTCAACAATTCACTCCACCCAAGTACAAAGATCCAGGTTGTCCAACCATTTCATGTATCATAGGAAACACTAGAATAGAGCGTGCTTTGCTTGATCTTGGTGCTAGTGTAAATCTTTTACCTTTCTCAGTTTATGAACAGTTAGGTTTGGGAGAACTTAAAACAACTTCTGTTGTACTCCAACTAGCTGACCGTTCGATTAAAGTTCCAAAGGGAATAGTAGAAGATGTGTTGGTACAAATTGATAAGTTTTACTTTCCAGTTGATTTCATTGTTTTGGACACAGAGCCAGTTGCACAAACACATACACAAATTCCTATCATTTTGGGTCGTCCTTTTCTTGCAACTTCAAATGCGTTGATCAATTGTAGAAATGGTATTTTGAAGTTATCATTTGGAAATATGACTTTGGAACTAAATGTGTTTAATGTTTGTATGCAACCTGCAGAAGATGTCGAAGTACATGAAGTGGATTCAATTGAGGAACTTGTTCATGAATACTTTACTACTACTAACTCTTCAGATTCTTTGGAGACTTGTTTTGAAAGTGAAAGTATTTATAAAAAGGAACACACTAATACTATCTCTGAATTTTTGCAGGTACAAGAAAAATATTTTTTGAAGCCAAGGTTCGAAGAACTTTCATCATCAACAGTAAAATCTATTCCATCAAGTATTAAAACTCCCGTGGTTGAATTGAAACCTTTGCCAGTTAATTTGAAATACTCTTTCTTGGGTGAGAATGAAACTTTTCCAGTAATAATTTCTTCCAAACTCGATGCATATCAAGAAGGTAAGTTGATCGAAACTCTGAAAATGCATAAGAATGCTTTAGGATGGACCATTGCTGATATTAAAGGTATTAATCCTTTCATTTGCACACATAACATCTATCTAGAGGAAAATGCTAAACCATCTAGAGAAATGCAACGAAGGCTAAATCCTAATATGAAAGAAGTAGTAAGAAATGAAGTCATTAAACTCTTAGATAATGGAATCATTTATTCTATTTCTGATAGCAAATGGGTAAGTCCTACTCAAGTTGTACCTAAGAAATCTGGAGTCACTGTAGTCAAGAATGAGAATGATGAATTAATTCCAACTAGGACTGTTACTGGTTGGCGAATGTGCATTGACTATAGAAAACTCAACTCAGTCACTAGAAAAGATCATTTTCTATTACCTTTCATGGATCAAATTTTAGAAAGAGTTGCAGGACACGAATTTTATTGCTTTTTAGATGGATATTCTGGATATAATCAAATTGCAATTGCACTTGAAGATCAAGAGAAAACAACTTTTACATGTCCTTTTGGTACTTTTGCATATCGAAGGATGCCTTTTGGATTATGTAATGCACCAGCTACATTCCAACGATGCATGCTTAGTATTTTTAGTGACATGGTTGAATGTTTTCTTGAAGTCTTCATGGATGATTTTTCTGTTTTGGTAATTCATTTGATGATTGCTTATCTAATTTAGAAAAGGTTTTGATCAGGTGTGAAGAAAAGAATCTTGTGCTCAATTGGGAGAAATGTCACTTCATGGTAACAACTGGTATTGTTCTTGGACACATTATTTCATCAGAAGGTATTGAGGTTGATAAATCTAAAATTGAGTTAATTGCCAATTTGCCAACACCAAAGATTGTGAAGGAGATTAGATTATTTTTAGGACATGCTGGTTTTTATAGAAGATTTATCAAAGATTTTAGTATAATATCTAAACCTTTGTGTAATCTTCTAACAAAAGACACTATTTTTGAATGGACTGAAAACTGTGAAAATGCTTTTGTTAAGCTTAAAAGCATGCTTACGTCTGCTCCAATCATGCAGCCTCCAGATTGGACTTTACCTTTTGAAATAATGTGTGATGCTAGTGATTATGCTGTTGGAGCTGTCTTGGGACAAAGAAAAGATAAAAAACCATATGTTATTTACTATGCAAGTAAAACTTTAAATGATGCTCAATTGAATTATACAACAACTGAAAAAGAATTACTTGCTGTAGTTTTTGCATTGGATAAATTTCGATCTTATCTTGTTGGCTCACCAATTGTTGTTTTCAGTGATCATGCAGCTTTGAAATATCTTTTGTAAAAAAAAAAGATGCTAAACCAAGACTGATTAGGTGGATTCTCTTACTCCAGGAATTTAATGTTACTATTCGAGATAAAAAGGGAGTAGAGAATGTAGTGGCTGATCATTTGTCGAGACTTGTTTGTGATGACTCATTTCAAACCACACCTATTAATGACACTTTCCCTGATGAACAATTATTTAACGTTTCTATTTTACCTTGGTTTGCTGACATTGTTAATTTTCTTGTGACAGGAAAGATGCCATCACATTGGAACTCTCAAGATAAAAAGAACTGGAACCCTTGAATTTATTAGATAGCGATTACTATCATAAAAGTAACAAAGACTAAAAATATAAGAGAAACTAGAGAATGCATTTCTATTACTACTAGAAAACTTACAATACTAGAAAACATACAAACTAGATAACTTAGCCTAAAGAAACCCTCTATCCCCCTTCCCTTACAAGCTGAATACATGGCCTATTTATAGTACTTGGAGTAAGCTAGAGGCCAAACAAATAATGGAGGGGTTAATCAAGTGGTATGCTAGTTGCCAAGAGTTGGTAAGTTGTTACACAAATTTCTCATCCACTGAATTGAATTACATTTTTCGGTCAGATACAGCCAGATTTTGAAGATACGTGAAGAACAAAAATTGTAGATCTTTCAACGCTGATATATTTTCATATATCTTTTGTCAAATTTGGCGATCGGATGAAGGAGATATGTAACATCAGCAGCAACTTGCAGCCTATGGTTTTACCATTTCGACACATTTTCACACCATCTTGTCTTTAGCAAACTTGTTTATTTACCTCTTGGGTATAACATATCCGAATTTTAGACCAAAATAAATTTGGGCTCAAGATATATAACCGAATTGGTAAAATAAGTCAATACTGGCTGAACTCTGATCCGAATTTTGGTGATCCATTTTGTGTAATTACTTGGATGAATTTTCTGCTATCATCAAGACTGAATTGGGCTGAGCCTCCAACATAAAAGTTGTACATATATCTCTTGGCTTTCAAATGAAACAAGCTTCAGGTCCATAGAGCTTTTGATCATGAAGTTATGCTCAAATTACAAAAACTGCACAAGTCTGAAAACATGCTTCCATTTATTCCCTAACACAAAACATTAATAAAACAAGAATATTAACAAGAATAAAGCAAGAAAAGTATAAAGGATTTGATCTAAAAATATGTCAAAATATGCACTTATCAGCAGTTATATTTTGTCTGCTGAGTTCTTTCACCATACAACTCTTGTAGGTGAATAAGGATCTCATAAGAAGTATCTTGATCCTTGTAAAAGCTTTTGCAGCTCATTTGACATCGATGCCAGCATGTAGCATCGAGCCTGCAGATTATCATCAACATGACGTAAGTAATCTGCATAATCCTCTGAAGTAATATCCTCCAGTGGAACCGAAGGAGGCGCAGTGTCGAGGACATATGCTCTCTTCTCTGACTGAAGAACTATCTTCAGATTTCTTAGCCAATCGACAAAGTTAGGTCAAGTTAATTTGTTTTGTTCAAGGATTGTTGCAAGTGGATTCTTTGCCATTTTAGTAGAATAATCTACAAAACATGCACGAAGCAGAAAATGAGTAAACTATAGGAAAAAAATATATTCATTTAATATAAGGTCTTTAATACTAAATGTCTTCCACTATTTTCTTCGAATTCCATCACCCCTAATGGAATTTCGAGAAATTAAATTTTCCAGTGAGCTTGAGGTCCAATGAAAATATTTTACATCCCAATTTTATAAGCCTATGAAATATTTCAAGTTTGTTTTGCCTCACCTCTTCCCATATACCCTAATTTTATGAGCTCATATGGTACTAAATGTCAAACAATACCCATCAAAAATTCGTGTAGATAGAGCATCAAGATGTCCCACGACTCATGGCCAACATGATGATGATTTTATCCCACGAGCATTTCAATGCTTGGTAGAGATCACAGCTTTCCAACACAAGACCACCCCATGACTCATGGTCAGTGATCAAGTGCGGTAGCGGTCGTCATGTCTCTATCTTTGATGGTAGGCATGAAATGATAGGTCCTACCTAACTTGTCCATTTTTGTTTCAAATCGAATTTTCAAAAAATTCTTTTACTTAATTTTGGTAAATTAAGTGGGGTTTAATTTTATCCAAGACCTCATCATAATTTAAATTAGGTTGGTTTTTTAATGCATGACATCATAATATCATTTCGCAAGCATAAAAGCATTAAATAAAATCCTAAGCATGCATCTAATACATACTTAAATAAATGGATGATCATGAACCAGTCATATGCGGTCCATTTGAGCCAAAAATGGACCAAAAGTCAGTCTAAGGGTAATAAAATGGAATAGAACTTATTCTATTACATAATTGTATCTCATAGAAACATGGGCCTTCTTTGCAACCTCCTTTTTTATTCTCCTTCGTCTTCCAAAGAAAAAAAAATCTCACCATCTATTCTACTCTCTTTATAGAAAATAAAATAACTTACATAAATGAAATAAGAGGCTCGCACGCCCCATTTTAAAATCCAAAAACATTAAATAAAACCAATTATATTGGTCCAATGGCTCACGATCATCCCATATATGCTCATAATTAACATCATATCTAATTATCAAAACATGTAAATAATTGTTAAATGCAATTTTTTAACTTGGTATAATTTTGTAATTACTTGAAAAATAATTTTTCAAAAATAATTAAAATTAACATTTAATTTTAATATTCCAAAAAATAAAAAATGGACCTAGAACGACACGATGATCAGCACCACTGCTGCCCGTCAGGTGCGCGCCCGGTGCTCGCGTGCGCAGCCGAGTGCCTGCTGTCGGGCACCTACACGTGCAGCCATCATGTGTCTGATACCTGACGGCCCGTTTTATCACCTTTTTTTTATTTTCATATTTAAAAAAAAATAAATAAGCAATTAAAATTATTCCAATTAAAATTTTCTGAAAATATACAAAATCAAATTTTACACAATTAACATGAATTTAAACAATTTAAAAATATGTATTCATAAATCCAAAATTCACTAAATAAGCGAAATCGTGGCTCTGAAACCATTGTTGGTTTCGCTATAATCGCAGGAGTATATGCAGAAAAATTAAAATTTTATCAAATATAAATTTAACCCCTCGATTCAAAAATAATTTTAACGATCGTGCTTATTCAAGTGAATATATAAATAAATATTAAATTCGGATTTTACCTTCCATGCACTCTGGTTGTTGTAGGGTATGAAGCAATCAATTTCTTATCCTGAACTATCAGAACTTGTAGGGATCCAAGTGTCTCCCCTATTTTAGGTCCACAATATGGAAGAGCAACACCAATCAAAAGGATTCACTAGTATCCTTTTAATTGTTTACTAATCTAGAATCGGAGTAAATTTTTAAGAATAATAAATATTGATTCTTTAAGTTCTTGAAACAATAATATAAAGAGAATAACAAGAAACTGATTTTCTTTTTCTTTCTTTTCTTTTCTTGGAAAGTAAAATAGAAGACTTTAAACAAAATAATTTTTGCTCAAATTTTTTGAATTTATTATGTAATTTTCATCCCTCGTATATATAGGGCTGAAAATTTTAATCCCTTTCCAACTCTTGGAAAGATTTTCAATTTTGAACTATTTCAAAACCTTATTTTAGAAGGATTTCAAATCTTCCAAGAACTTTTCTCTATTCTCTCTCCTATTGTATGTGGACTAACTTGAGACTACATTAATCATCACAATTGTATACATACATTTTTGATATTAATTTGACCTCTTCAAATCAAGATAGATATATATCATATATATACTATAATTATATTTGTATATAAATTAAATCTTAGTGGCCGATTTTATTCCATAAAATCGGTCACTATATTTATTTATCTATAAATATGTTAATTAAATAAAACATATTTATTTAATTTATTCTCTTCATATTTTAGTGGGCTTTTTAAGTGATTCACATTAATTTTGGATTTGGATTCAAAAATCCCCAAATCAATTCAATCGATTCAATCTCAATTTAATCAATCCAATTGATTAATTTAATTTACTCAAATTGGACTTCACAATCAAATTAGGTCTAATTAAATAATCCAATCACTTAATTGAATAATTTAATTTAACCATTAAATTAAATAGAACCCTTAATTAATTAATTAATTTTCAACAATTGGATAAAATCTAAAATTAGAAATGTTACTTTCCATAAAGATGTGTGACCATCTTAGGTTCACTACTAAGCTAGTAGTGGGCTTACAATATTTGTAACTTATGAATAACAATTATTTTATTTAATTAATCCGCTTGGAATCAACTCCTTAATTTCAAAAACCTCATTATCTATAAAAACACTTAGCAAGTAATCATGGTAAATTAGTCTTAGGTGAAATAGCGAGTAAACCTATTTCAGTTGCGAGTACCATACACGTACAATCATTTCGACAATTAATCTCTCAATTGAATTTAGGGCATGGATTATAAGTCAAAATCCTAAATGATTCAATAATTGTGATCCCATTTCAAGTTTCATTGATTCTTGATAAATCACGATTCATCTGGTCTTGACTAAGGTCTTTGAATCACGAACTATGAAAACACAGGAGATTCCCTTGTTTAAAAAGACAAGTGTCGAATTTTATGTTAGTCATTGACAAACCTCCATGTGCACTAGTGCAACACCCAATATATCCCCTTTGTGATTATTAAGCAATCAGAGGATATATCAAGCTGCAGGATACACACAAGGCTACCATCGTGCCTCAAGTTTGAGGACTGGCCGTGTACTATCGCAACACAAAAATTCTTATTTCGACAAGCAAAGTCTCCAATTAAGAATTTCTTACGGGTCATATTCGGTGTACTTGTTCTCTAACAAGCATCCACATACATGCACTTACGTCTCTACGCTAATGTCAATTGAATGTGACATCCTCGTCTCACGAGCATGCATCATATGTGCAAGTTTTACTGAGCTATTTAATGTTTCATCTCAAAAAGCTCTCGACTAGAAATTTATTTAAGACCAAAGCCTTAGAAGCATATTTCATGATCGCTGTCATATGCGCGACCATGTCTCGTAGCTAAATTTGGTCTAAGGACTTTATCTAATGTGCAGAAATAAAAGATGCAAGACATAAAATAAAGAAAATATTTTTTTATTAATATGATTTTCAATAAGATTGTCATTACAAAAGCAAAAGAGTATAATACACACAATTCAATTGGGGCATTGGGCATCCTACTCTAACACATGTTCGGTGTACTTATTCCCTAACAAGCACCCACATACATGCACTTGCGTCTCTATGCTAATGCCAATAGAATATGATATCATTGTCTCACAAGCATGCATCATATATGCGAGTCTTACTAAATTATTTGATATACTATTTCAAAAAACTCTACATTGAGAATTTATTTAAGACCAAATCCTTAAAGGTATGTTCCATGATCGTCATCATATACGCGACCATACCTCGTACTTAAATTTGGTTTAAGGACTTTATCTAATGTGTAAAAATAAAAGATACAAGATATAAGATAAAGAAAATATCTTTTTATTAATATGATTCACAATAAGATTGTCTTTACAAAAGAAAAATAGTATAATATAGTCAATCTAATTAGGGCGTTGGGCATGCTACTCTAACAGCTACCACATTGGGAGGTGCTAACAAGCTCCACCATTAAAGAGCCCTACTAGCTTCTATACCTGAGAGGTTATACTGACTTTCTCTCGTGAGAAGCCCTAGTGGTTCCCACACTTGAGAGATCCTACAGATCTCCACCATCAAGGATCTCTACTGTCTCCCATAATTGACAGGTCCTACCAATCTTCTCCGTCGAGAAGCTCTACTAGCTCCTATACTTGAGAGGTGCTATCGATCTTCACCCTTCAGGCCCTATTGGTTCCCGCACTTCATAGGTCCTAATGACCTTTGCACTCATGGAGCCATACCGATTCCCCACTTGAGAGGTCCTATTGGCCTCTACCCTCAAGGAGCTTTACCAGATACTCTACTATGTACAACGGTATATTAAAATATAATATAATAATATATATGAAAGAAATAAAATAAATAATAAATACTTAAGTTATTGGTAGACTGATGATAAATAATAATAATCAATAATAATAATAATATAAAATAATTATCATAACCAATAAATAATAATAATATTGAGTAAATATCATAAAAAAACTTTAATAGAAACATGACCCCAACATTGTGAAACCCCCATTGAAAGCAAAACCCATGAGAATATAAAGCAAAAGCAAAGACATAAAAAGCGCAATGCAAGATAGCAATCTCATCAAAATAGGCGAGCCAACTAAGGCGCCTACTTTCAGAGACCAGCTCGAGATAGTCCCTTAAACCTTAAAAAAGAAGAAGAAAAGCAACAGGTCAGGCAATGAAGAAATTCGAAATTTGGAAGCTATGTTTACTATAGTGGTATGCAAAAACATGACAAATGTAAAGCTTAAAGTAAAGCTTAACAATGAGTTATTAACAAGTGGAAACATATATTAATGGAATTAATTCAAAATTTGAGAGCTTATTACCATGTGAACGTGGCCTATTTATTTGCCAAATAATTATAATCCTTTCATGCACTACAACAGTGTGGTCCCTTCTACTTCATGCAATTTTAATAAGGAAAATTTTATAAGGTATATTACCTTACAGTAACTTATTACGAGGTTATTTACTCTCTATCAATTCTTTCTATGTGAGGTTTGCTTAAGAGAGGAGGCTTATGATGAGTCATAATTCAAAATAAGTTCAAGAGCTAAGTCGAAAAGGTCCATCTAGATTGTGGGTCGAAATAAAAATAAAACGCAATAAATCAAGTTCACGGGATCCATCAGACAACAACAAATTAGACTATAATATTTAAAGTAAACTTATTGAGGCCATAAGATTCAAATCTATGAAAACCCTCGTATCAGTATTATAAATATTCACAATTTTTATTATGAAAAGATACGTAATTAATTACATATTAAACTATTTTCAAACTTTTTGATTTATATCTACTGATTTTAGGATTGACGTAGGCGTAGGAGTGTTTTCATCGAATTAACCACCGACACATCTAATGACTTTCTGTGATACAAATAATATGTTATAGTTGACTTTTAACGAGAAGTTTTAAGAAGATGATTAATACCACATCAATATCATTTTGTAGGTACTTGTACAATTTAGTTTAAAATAGTAATTTGTCTATGTGTAATATAGAGTTGATTCAAGGTTAATTTGTTTAGGAAGTGAATATTAAAATTTGGGATTATATTAGTTGATATTATTTAATGATATAAATAATAATATTATTTAAATAAGGTATTAAGCTAAATACATATTAATTAATCTAATTTCAGTGTACAGCTATAATAGATAATAGAAAATAACAGAAAATTTATATAATGTTCATTTATGCAATTAAAAAAATTTAGTAAAAGAAGTTAAAAAAACAAATTATGAGATGCTTGTGTGTGTGTGTGTAAGATGGTAGTCATAAAAATAGCATGAGATGTGTTCTATCTATACTATTGAAATCATGTTTCGTTATTTATTTAATTCAAATTTAATTTAAATTTAAATGAATACTAATTTATTAAATAAAATTAATATTGAATTAATATAGGGTCAAATAATTAACATTTTATTGTAGAAAAAGGAGCAAATACTATACAGATTGTATAGAGGGAGTAAAATAATTTTTTTCTTATATTTAATTTAAGGATATATATTTTTGTTTATCAGTATTAATTATTTTAATTTAAGAAAGAATTTAAAAATTTTATTAGTAGAAAAAAGTAATTAATACCAACTCATATCGCAACAAGGTAAAATGAGTTTTACCCTTGTGAAGGTCGACCAATTCATAGTAATAACCGTATCGACATACGTGTGATATCCTTAAAACTATTACTAAATGCAAAGTTTCACTTTAGGAATGGTTCCGATGTCTCAGTACTCCCCACCGTCCCACCCACCCCAACTCAAAAAATAAAAAAAAAAATAAAAAAAATATTTAAAATGTTTTATTTACGTATAAAATATATATGTACATATAAAATACACATGTTTCTTTACGTGCTTACTGCATTGCAAAAGATTATGAAGTGTCAGCATAAATTTGAGTCGGGTTAACAGATGAGTGAAAAATTATATCATTGAAATATACTGGATTTAAGTTCTTTATATATGAATTTTAATTTATTTTGGCCATAAATTTTGTTTCTAAATAAATGATTTATTTTAGAACTACTGATTAACCAATTAATTTTTAATGTCTTGAGGTAATTGCTGCTTTAAAAATACTAATTTTCAATGGTGGCCTAAACACCAAATGAATTGATTGGAAAATTTTTAGTATTCCCTTTTACTAAAGTTACGAGTCATATCAAAATTGAATATTATTTATTAAAATATTTTTTTTATAAATATTTTTTTATTTTTAGTAATAATGTGGTGTCATTAATTATTAATTAATATTTTTAATAGCATTATTTTTGGAAAAATATTGAAAAAAAATCACTTTCTTTTATCTTATATTTGAAATTTTACATTTAATCAAATTTAATACATAATATTGAAATAGAGAGTATAACTTACTTCTAAATCAAATAAATAAGTGAAAATTCCAAGGGTCAATTGTCTTTTGCTTCGCAAACTACCAAACTGGCCGCCTCCCCTTCCATACGCACTCCGACCGGAGAAGATGTTGAAGTCTCTTACCCTAACCACACGCAATGGCAACAGAAGAAAAGAAGAGGAAAAAGAAAGACTCTGACAAAGAAATGAGAGAGAAGGACAAACCTCCCATTCCACACGCACTCCCACGAAAGAACCGGGAAAGAAGTTGATGTCTCCTAATCAAAAATAAAACCAAAAAACAAAAGAATGGATTCAACAGAGAATAAGAGGGAGACAGATGAATGCGTCATCAATTGTATTGATAGAAATAAAAATAAAATATTATTTAAAATAGATATTGCATTTATAAAAGCCCAACACCACCCCATTCCAAATCAAAGCTCCCATATGTCTTACGATACACAACTTGCTGCTGCTAAGAAAGCTGCATGTCTTGCAGCTCGCCTCTCTCAGGTCACTTTTGTCAAACTTCTCTTGCTTTTTCTTTTTCTTTTTTTTTTTTTAATTCAGTCTCTTTTCCAGCATTTTGTGTGGTTGCCCTTATTTAAACTAAATTCTTGCTCTTGGTGTTACTTTTAGTTATTTATTTGATACTTTGTGAATTTGAGGAATACCCAGACGAGAATTAATGTTTCTTTTTTGAATTTAAGTTAAAATTTTGCTTCTTATATGAATTTAAGTAATGCGCGCATGAATAGGTAGCTTCTTTGGTCCTTTCAAGCAATGCCCGAGTGTAAAAGAAATGTAGATAGGTAGGTGGATTGTTGATTGACATTTGGTACGTTCTTTGCATGGTTTGCCTGGGATTAGCTGAAAAGTTGTGTTTTTTAGTAGTATTTGGATTCCATATTGTTAAGGCTTTATTGGGCCTTTTTATTTTGCATTGGATAGTAAGGAAGTTATCCCAACTTATCCATGCAAACATTCTGAAGTTTCGTTGGCGCCGTTTTAGAGCAGTAAGCTGATGAGGTTGTGAAAGAAAAGAGTAAGAAATTAGAAAGGATAAGTTAAAGCATAACTTATTTCATAAAGTAAGATCCATGGACTAGATACTGCAAATAACTAATTATGGACTAGTTCTCGAAAGCAAATAGGTGACTATAGCACACATGACGAGCAGGTAGATTGGCAATAAAGTGATATATTGAAAATCAAGGGTAGAAATTGTTTGTATGGAACAACCCTGTACTTCTATCTAATGTAAATCAGAGCATATAGATGAACTAAAAATCTTTTCGGTATCAATTTTCTCAATTTGCCAAGTGATTACAGCTGTGATTCAATGCATAATTTCAGGATGCTTACACTTGATTGAATCTGCTAATATCTGCAATAATGAAATTTCTGTTCTAAGATAGATTTTGTTGCCTCTCTCTGCAGAAGGTGCAAAAGACATTGTTGCAATCGGATGTCCAATCAAAATCTGACAAAAGTCCTGTCACAGTGGCTGATTATGGTATGATATCAAATTGCAAACTAGTTCATCTAGGATATTGTTAATTTAATTTTCTAACAAGTACTAGGTTTTAACAGCCAAAAATTATGAGCCAATCTTAATGTCCTTATCTTTGCATGTAAACTAAACAGATGACTTATGAAGAAAAAAGTGTTGAAAGCATCCAATATATTGCTATATATGTGTCACAGAGACCGAAGTGCATTTTTAGATCAAATTGCGAGAGATAGAAACAATGGTCAATTGCTGCCTCTTAAGACAACTAACCTACTTTATGTTGATCTTTTGCATTTTGTTTCTGGTATGGATGTAGAAGTTTTTGGCCTTATGTTTTTCTTTTGATAGGTGGCTCTGCATATCTTGTTTGATCTCTGATTGTTTATGGCGTATCCTACTAAATACAAGGAAAAAATGGTGGGTGGGAATTCATTCTGTTGTATGGTTCTGTTTCCTCTCTCCAGCCTCTCTTTGAAGATGTCGGTTCTTAGTTTCTTTAGCAAAAATCATATGGAGAACCTTGAAGTAAGGTTATTTTTTGTTCATAATCCTGGACTACACGCTGATCTGCACTATGATGAGAACAAGAGTTGATAGGGTCAACTTCAAAAAAACTTTAGGTAGAGTGTGCTTTGAAATTATCAATACACATGTGGTTCTGTTATATTCATGGTGCAGGGGATGAAAGGATTAAAGAAAATAAAATATAAAGGATTAGTTTCTTGACAGTGCAGTTTCCTTCTAAGATAGTTTTGGCACAAATCAGTTTTCAGGTTTTGGATACGGTTTTCTTCTTAATTTTAGTCCAAGAGTATCTTAGGATACTGTAATTGCAGAGTGGTTTCTGTCATTCTTTTAGAGAGTCGTATTCCAAGTCCTTTTATGTTTCTTTTGTAAAATATAAGAAGTGTTAGCTCCAAGTACATAATATTAGCATATCAAAGTCCTATGAATTAAAACATAGTAAAAAGGGCCAGCCAGATCGCATTGGTAGATTATACATATAACGTTAAGGGTCCTATTCTTAGTAGAGTTTTTACAGCGTTGTTGATTATGAGAAAAATTCATTTGGTGGCAATGTATTTAAGAATTCCAATGCTCTTTAAGCTGGAAAATCATAAAATTACAAGGTTCACTAATTTAGTAGGAACAATAGCTTCTCTAAACTTTTTATTAATTTGCTCCTAATACAAATCCGAAGAGTACAATCAGTTTTATAGAGGAAAACAGCAAGAAGAAAACAACTCGATCCCTTAATTAAAGCCTTAGAATCTGGACCTATGCTCTAATTCCTGGGATTACAAGATCAAATATAAAAGGGCATAAAGCAAGTTCCTAGCTGGAGGTATCTCTGAGCAGCTATTTCTGACCAAGTCAGCTTGATTTTCCACACTCCTCAAGCTGAACTTAAAATATTGAGCATTCCCAATTTATCAATTAGCTTCTCAAACATTATCCTTCCAAGACTTTTAGTTAGGATATTCGCCACTTGCTCTCAACTGTAGGAACATAAGTCATACACGCAATTCCTTTTCTCCTTAATAAAATGTCGATCAACTTCAACTGGTTCAGTCATGATGGATAGGATTGTTAGAGATATTAATTGCTGCTTTATTATCACCAAAAAACTTCTATGAAATTATTGTTTTGAGCTCTCCATAACCTATTTTATACTTCACAAATTCTTTGTACCACTATTCCAGCTTCTACACTACTACGTGAAACAACTATCTGTTTTTTGCTTCTCTAAGTCATCAAATTTCCCAAACAAATGTATAATACCCGAAGTTGATCTTCAATCACTGATAGATCCTGCCCAATCTTTATCAATGTAGGCTTCAACTATTCTTTTTGAAGACTAATCATCTTCCAGGGTTCCCTTCAAGTATTTCAGAGTACGATTCATAACTTCCAAATGTTCCTCAAACGGTGCATATATAAATTGACTCATAACACTAACTGCAAATGTTATATCTAGTTTAGTGTGTGATAAGTAAACGAGTCTCCCTTCCAATCGTTGATATTTTCCTCGATCCATAGAGTTACCTTCTTGAACTGCTCTAGTTTAACACTTGAATCCTAGTTTAACATTCTTGTTTCCTTCAACAAATCTAAACACATACTTCCTCTATGAGACTGAACTACTAGATTGATTTATGAGAACTCTTAGAAAGTACCTCAAATGCCCGAGGTCTTTGATTTCTAATTCTTTTGCTAACTTTTGTTTTAGTCTCCACATACACAATGAGAATAGATACCTTGTTCTCCTTATGTTTGAAAAAGAGAATATGATCGAGCTGAGTCTAATTGTAGCCTTGTTGATGAACAGCTCTAATAAACCTATCAACCAAGCTCTAAGAGACTGCTTCTAATAAACCTATCAACCAAGCTCTAGGAGACCGCTTCAATCCATAAAGTGATTTGTTAAGCTTGCAAACTAGGCCATTATGGCCTTCTCCTTGAAAACCAGGTGGGAGGTCCATGAAAACTTGTTCTTCAAGATCTCCGTTCAAGAAAGCATTCTTGACAGGCTGCAAGCTCTAATCCAAATTTGACGACAAAAGAATTCAAATAGAATTCAATTAAGAAATTGGGGCAAACCTCTCATGATAGTCAACACCATCAGTATGCGTGAATCCCTTAGCTACTAGCCTCGCCTTGAATCTCCAAAGAGCCAATAGAGTTGTATTTGGTAGTGAAAACCCATGGCTCATTCTTTTCTAGCATCCTCATTTCTTCAAACACTGCTTGAATGCTTCTTCAACATTCTTATGAATCTCCACATTCACCAATTTACTAGCAAAATCTCGGTAAGAGGAAGACAAGTGTTTATAAGAGACATAATTGAAAATTAGATGTTGTGTGCATGATTAAACTCATTTCCGCAATGCTAAACATCCAAATCATCAATCTTAAGAGTTTAGAGGAACCTTACGTTGAGTTTGGGTTCTTGGCAAGGTTGAGGGTTTATTGTCCTTTGAGGAGCATCTCTTCGTGAATAAACACAGTCCTAGTTGTAGTTGTAACTTCTTCCTTGGAATAAGCTTACTGGTTATGCGTTCAGGAGAAGGTTGATGACTTAGAGCAGGAATTCAAAGAGCTATTTCCCAAAAATTTCCTTCTTGTGAAGTCTCCCCTTCAAGGGAATTCTTGGAGAAGTATGGATGGTCCAAAGAAAGTTACATCCATAGAAACAAAGTACCTATGTTTTTCATGGAGTAACACCTATAACCCAATTGCAGAATAACACAAGAATATACACTTAATGGCTCTAGAATCAAGTTTAAAACAATTTGGGGAATAGTCATGGAGAAAGGCTATACAACTAAATACTCAAAGTAGGTAATTGAGTGAAAAGATAAGCTTGGGAAAAAAGAAGAAGTGAATTTACTCAAAGGTGTTTGATAGTTAAGAATTCTTGAGGGAATTCTATTAATAAGTTAGAAAGAAGTGAGAATTGCACCCCCATAAATTCTTTGGTGCATTAGAAGAGATATGATTGTTGTGGCTATCTCAAGATGTTTATTTTTTCTTTTTGCGATACTGTTCTGTTGTGGAGTATTAGTGCAAGAATTTTGATGAACAATCTCTTTTTTTTTGTAAAATATTCCCTAAGGATTGCATTGAAATACTCTTTCCCATTGTCACTATGAAAAACTTGTATTTTGGTCTAAAATTGGTTCTGTACCATTTTGTGAATTTTTTTTAAAGTCCGGCAGATTTTTCTTTTAGAAGATTTACCTAACAAACCTTAGAATGATTGTCGATAAAAGTTATGAGCACTTGATACTGTTAGAATTGTCTGAGATGGGCCGCACATATCATTATGAACCATGGCAAATGGTTTAGAATCTTTATACAATTTGGGTGGAAAGTTTGAGTGGTGACGCTTAGCAAATTGAGCAAATTGACACTCTTCAAAAATGATATATATTTATTTCCAAACAAAGGAGGATATAACATTTTTAAATAATGAAAGCTTAAGCGCCCTAGCAGGATGCCAAAATATTATTTCTCGAGTGCTTGAGATAGAAGAGAAATTACAACTAATATTTACCACTTGTTCTTTCACAAACGGTTGCTGTCCTCAAAGTAGTAAAGCCCTTCTAGCTCCTTAGCACTGCCAATCTTTTTCCCCGATTGTATGTCTTTAGATTCACACACATTCGATGAGAAAACAGCTGAACCTTTTAAATCTTTGGTTAGTTTACTAATGGTGCTTGGAGCTAGTTTGATTCGCCTTTTTCCTACTACTACCCAAAAAATAAAACCATCAGCAATCTTGATTTTTATGTTTCCCAGACTTGAAAATTAGGAAATAAATGTAGGGTTCGCGCGATCCCGGAAAACATATACGTAGAGGAATTTTTTTTTTTTAAAAACATAAATATACATTATATTATATATAATTAAATTGAATCCCAAAACCCTTTTGCGATTACTCAATTGTACGTTTTCTAATAGTTAAAGTAAGAAAGTTTCAGAAACCCTTACTTTGATTTGCACTCCAGCTAATGTAGGGATTGAAACGATATTGTTATCCCTACATGAAAATATCTCCATGTTCTTCAATTCAAAATCTCTTTGATTGAAATCTGATTCACTTCTAGGATCCCAAATGTTATCCCTCTAACGGTATCCACACCTTGAATGCCCACTCGCAATCGAATCCTATGCTAGTAGTTTTCGATTCAATAATTATATCCCAGAAAGATTTTGTTTGGAACAAGAACATACTAACAATTAGTGTTTTAGATGTTTAATTTAATTCTTAATTCAACAATTGAATCAACAATTAAACTAGATAAAAGGTTGGTTAACTTTTTGGAGTTTGAAAGGAAAATACAGATGAATTTTTGGAGATGAAGAAAACTATTTTTCTTCAAGAGAGAGGAATTATTTTTCACTTTTTTTTTCACAAAAATCTGCAATAAAATCCCCATAAAAAACATCCAAGAAGATTGTCAATAAAAACTATCACAAGTTCTTTCCATATAGAACTTTTCTTCCTTTCTTATATCCAACTTTTTTGGTAAGTTTCCTTATCCTATAAGAACTTTTCTTTTTCCTTATTACCTTTTAGAAATTGAATTCTCAATTCAACTTTCTCTAGGAATTGGATTCTCAATCTAATTTTCTGATGGGCTTCCAATAAGCCCACATCTAATGAGCTTAGACTTAAGTAATCAATTAGCCCCTACTTTAATTGATTCAATCAATTAAATTTATTTATTTAATTAATTAGGCCCATCTTAATCAATTGATCTAATCAATTAATTAAATGTTCCAATTGGGCTCCCTAATCCAATTAGGTCTAATCAATTAATCCAATTAATTAATTAAATTATTTCTACACTTGAATTAATTTAACCACCATTAATTAATTTAATCCAATATTTGGATTAATTCCTAGGTTAGAAATGGATTTATCCAAGTTTTGTGTGTAACTCCTTAGGTTCACTTTAAACTAGCCGTGGGTTTATAACTCTTGTGACTTAGTTGAATGATTAATTATTCTGATTAATTAATCTAATTAATTAATTCTCTTGGAATTAACTTATTAATTCCAAAAACCCACAAGATATGAAAAACACCTAACAATGCATCATGACTACTAGTCTAAGGTGAATGTGCGAATCTATTTCAATTACGAATACCATGCAAGTACGGTCTTTCTGTAATCTAATCTTACGATTGAGCCTAAGGCATGGATGTTGAGTCGAAACTCCATTAGCTCAATAACTATTTTTCTATTCGCTGTAGCTTGACTCGATGATGAATAATTAAAAAATCCCACGTCTAATTTCCATCCAATCTTGGCCAAAGATTTTAGAGTCAAGTACAGTGGAACACATATGAGATTCACTTATTCATCTAGATAGGTGACAGATTCTTTGTTGATCACTCATTAATCTTTATACATAGATGTTACACCCAATATAAACCCCTTGTGATTGTCATGCAATTGGGAAATAAACCAAAGTACAACATGTCATGCACAAGGCTACCATGGTGCCTCAAGTCCAAAAACTAATTTTTACACTATCGTAATGAGAAAATTCCCATTCGACAATAGAATATTTCCAATTGAGAATTTTCAAGTGGAGTTGTTCAATATACTTGTTCCCAACAAGCACCCGCATATATGCACTAGTGTCTCCACACTAATACCTATGGAACGATACATCTTCCTTTCAAGCCTGCATTGTATGCGTAAGTTTCAACGGAATCATTGATTTCCTATCTCATTGATCCTTGACTTGAAACGTTTTAAAATCACAATTTTAGAGGCATATTCCACGATCACCATCATATTCGTAACCATTTCCCATAGCTATGTGTGATGTAAGGAGTTTATCTAATTCTTATGATAAATTTAAAATAAAGATTGTTATTTAAATGATATTAATATAAATAAAAATAATTTATGAAAGTATAAGAACGGACAGATCAATTGGCTCGTCGGACAGTAATCTAACAATAAATGGCTTAGAGCTACCAGTCACGTGATCTATAGCCCTGAGTCTATTACCCATGGTTCAGAAGTTGCCGTTGCCCCTTCAAAGACAGTTTAAAAGGTACCTTGTCAAGCCAGAAAAGAGGTACTTGGAGCTGGTTGAATGAAGTTTTTTCCATTCAGTTTGTGGGAAGTAATCTGCAAGGACATTCTCTGGAACTGCAGCTGGAGCTGACATGGACTAGTATGAGTAACCGCCGGTGAAGTTTCGGTTGCAGCCTCTGAGCCATCGCTTCCTGTACCGCCAGTTAAATCTTGCTAATAAATATTATTTTTCAACAATTTCAGCTCTGAAAAATACTGTTTTGAGTCTAGAAAACAGAGTAAAACAGGGGACAGACTTTGCTTTTTATTTTCAGCGATAAAGGTCAGAAAACGAACAGAAAGAAAGAGGAGATAAGGTTTAAAAACTTGCTGTGAGGGCATGTAAAAGATTCTCTAAGCTTTTTATTAATTTTCTCTGAATACAAAATGGAAGAGTACAAACAGTTTTATTGTGGAAAACAGCAAGAAGAAAACAACAGATACCTTAACCAAAGCCTCAGAATCTGGACTAATAAGGCTCTAATTTCCTAGGATTACAAGATCAAATATGAAAGGAAATAAAGAAAACCAGCTCTGTAGGTATCTCTGACCAAATCCTGGGAAATATCCAGCTTTATTTTCTGTACAGGATATCTATCCAAATGTACACATAATGCGAATCACAGTTATGCCTGCTTGGGGGAAATTAAGGCACTTAGCCTAGTAGTGTCCGTGAAGAAAAAAGAAAGGATTGGCAAATTTACATGATGAGAAGTCTCATTTTGACTGATTTTAGGTGCACAGAAATACTGCTTGCCTTGTTAGACGAATAAACTGATATATCGTACTCGAAAAAGTGACATGCCTTGAGCATGTTAACTTTAAAATGGTTCTATAGCAATAAAATGACCTCCAAGCTAAAATCATTGAAACCAGTGGCCACAATGCAAGTAATAAATTCTAATTTCAATTTAGCACGTCAGACTATGGTAGCTAAATTGCTTTCAAAAGTTGAAGCACTGCTGGTTCATTCAACTGATAATTCATTACTTGCAGATGCAACTAAAGCATTTTAGTTTTTACGTCAACTCGCAGCAGTTCATATATCAGTATTCTGATTTTTCATGTACTTGGATTAACTCTGCAGGTTCACAGGCTCTTGTTAGCTCTATTTTGGAGAAAGAGTTGCCAACAATGTCATTCTCATTAGTGGCAGAGGAGGTATTCTTAGAACTTGTTGGTTTTTGTACTGGCTGTTGCAAAAATGCTCATTTTGTCAGCCTATATATATATATATATATGTGAATGTGGCTTATTCGGGTTTCCCCTCACAGTTACATTGGGTGTAGTATCTCACCGTACATCCATACACAACTACATACACATTCACACACAAACACGTATATTTGAGTGTGAATGTGTGGTGAGATGTATACGCGGTGTACATCAGGTATAGCATCTATTAGCTCCTTCACATTTGTTTTTTTCCTATAAATTTACTTCAATTTTTCTTCCTCTCTTATTTTCTTTCTTTCTTTCTTTCCATGACTAAATCATTTCAAGTATTTTGTACCATCAAAATTTGAAGTTATTTATTACCAATCTATTCGAATGGAAAGCATAAAGTTCAAGTATTTTTAGGACTCTGGAGACCTTCGCAAAGAAGAATCCAGAGAAACACTGCATCGCATAACAGAACTCGTGAATGAGACCCTTGCTGGTGATGGAATGTCTGATATATCACCTCTGTCCGAGGAAGATGTGCTTATTGCCATTGACAAAGGAAAATCTGAAGGGGGCCCCATAGTCAGCATTGGATTTTGGATCCTATTGATGGCACCAAAGGGTAAGTACAGCTAGACCTGATGAATGGTTCTTTATGTTTGAATGATATACTATGTATTACTCTTCCTATGTGGGTATTTGATAGTCCATCAATCAAATGGCTCACCTAAATTTGGACCTTCTCATACATTCTCTTTATATTGGAAGTCTCTTCCTTAGTAATAGGACACCAGAATAATAGAATCGAGAATTTGAATGTTTTTTGGCAACCCTTGGCCCAACTCGTTTCCTCTAACAAGTTACTTCAACAGCATCATGTATAACTACTGACAAAAGCCTTTAGTTCTCCTGGAACTTTTCTGCTCTATACAGTTTTATGAAAATTTTGTTACAGTTTTACCTAACACATCATATTTTAACAATAGATTTACTTAATAAAACCCAATGCTAATAAACTTCTTGTAATAATTGCAGCTTTTTGAGCCATACTCCTTAATTTGAATAACTCTCTGATAACAAATAAATACCATCTCTCTAACAAAATTCCTCCTCACATTTTGTTGCAAACAATGATATGCCTATTCGTAATGTTTCAAAAGGGTTTTCTCCTTTCTTACTTTTCTGTAATTGCCAATATACCCAGACCTGATTTGTCATATTCTTGACTTGTTCTGGACGTTTTGAACCGGCGATGGTTTATTTTGTACAACAGGGGTCACTCGGTCGGGGTGACATTTTGATTAGCTATTGGGATAAAAAAAGTTGTGAACAATTGTTGTAGAGAGTGTTTAGAAACTAGAGAACATTCAAACTTGCTGTTTTTCCTAAATTATGTGTTTGTGAAACTGCATAACATTGGATGTTGAAATTTTTATTGGCCATAACTAGTATTAATTGCTTGTTCTTGAAAATGTAGATTTATAAGAGGAGACCAATATGCTATTGCATTAGCATTATTAGATAAAGGGAAAGTCGTGCTGGCAGTGTTAGCCTGTCCAAATCTTCCCTTGGCGTCTGTTTCCAGCCATGGTCAGTGCACATCCAAAGATAAAGTCGGTTGTCTTTTTTTTGCCCAAGGTGATGCTGGAACATATATGCAGAGTCTAGATGGCTCCCTGCCAACTAAGGTCAGTATCTCCTTAAGCACTTACTCTGGCTAATATTTTGTTCCATCGTAATCTGATTTTTATACGACCTTTCAGGTACAAGTTAGTGCTACTGACAACCCTAAAGAAGCATCCTTGCTTGAATCTTTTGCGGCACATTATTCACATGACTTATCTAGCTTGATAACAGGGGTAAAATTCTTTTGTGTTTGTATCTACATATGTGTGAATCCGCTTGTATTGTGTGAAAATTTCTAACCTTATATTTCTTCACAGAAGCTTGGTGTTAAAGCACCACCTGTTAGGATAGATAGCCAAGCGAAGTATGGTGCTTTGTCTAGAGGAGATGGAGCAATATATCTGCGTTTCCCTCGCAAAGGTTACCGAGAAAAGATTTGGGACCATGCAGCTGGATACTTGGTCGTTGCAGGTTGATAAATCAGTCCTACTATTTAATTATTTTCTTGGGAGCAGTGTCATATAATATGTTGACATCGTTCATGTGTAGTTAATAACTCATTTTCTTATTTGCATGTGGGCATAAGGTAAGTTAAGCAATAAAATAGATACATTCAGTATTATTAGTTAGAATACGATATTTATATAATCACTCATTGCCATGTTATGCAGCGTTTTTTTTTCATCAGGTTATAAATAGGACTTAAATTTTTTTATGTTTATTGCATGTTATATTTGTTATCCTGATTAAATTGTAGTCAATGGGGCTTGTGAAATCTGCTTGTGCTTGTACAAGCTTATTTCACAAGACGGGGAGATTTGGTCTCAAATATTTAAGTCATTCAGTTGCACAAAAATTAGCCATTTGAAATTTATATCTTCTGGCATTCATGGAATATACTTACAGGTGTTCTGAAGTATAGCTCAGTTTTTGTTTTAGTGAAGGTGTTATAATGGTGTTCTTCTCGACCTTTCTAAAGAACAAACGAGTAGAAAGTTTTACATGGTCTTTTGAAGAGTAAAATCATGCCAGATAAAGGATGGTCGATCTTTGATCTAAACAGTATAAATAACAAGGAATGAGCGGAATCAGAAATTATGCAAGTTTTGTCATTATTTTTGGTTGGTGTAGAATTTGATTGGATGTATAATTCTCTTCAATTTTGGTGCATAAAGTGTTTCCATTATATAGTTAGGACAAAACAAATAGATTATATGCAAGAATGCTAATTAACTAATATGATTGACAACAAAATGTATGCTTATGTTGATACACATGATTTGACAGCAAAATGTATGCTTATTTTTATCAATCTGACTATGGAAATCAATCCATTTTCTGTCATCATAAAATGTTGTAACACTTTTGTCTTGACAATTGATTTTGCAGAAGCGGGAGGTGTTGTCACGGATGCTGCTGGGAATCCATTGGACTTCTCTAGAGGAAGATACCTTGATCTGGACACTGGAATAATTGTTACAAATCAGAAGTTGATGCCTGCTCTCTTGAGGGCTGTCCAAGAGTCCATTAAGGAGAAAGCTTCATCTTTGTGAAAATGCTAAGTGATAATGGTCCAGCTTTAACAGATGAACAATGGGCAGATAAGTGGTCGCTTGATTCCAGTTTACTCTTTCTTACTAGCAGTATATTTCTTTTTCAAGGAAAAGAGAATCTTGAACTTCCTCACCATGCTCTGGAACCCTTCTGTTTCTTTTGGATTACAAATGCATCTTGTAATTTGTAAGCGAAACACGGTTGAAGCTCCATGAGATAGCAAACCAATGTAATATACAGGTTCCAGTAATCTGATAAAGAATAAGTCTCCTAAGAACTTGGTCTTCTTGGTCCTTTTATTATCCCTCCTATGTATTATCCAAACAAGGTTGAAGCTTAGATTGTTTTCCCTGATTTTGTACAATGCTTGAAATGTCTTTGCTGGCAACTTTTCATGAATAGGAAACTGAGCTTTTATGAAAATTTTGCTAGAAAATACCAAATTTTGCAGTGTGGTTCTCTGGTTTAGAAGCTGCTGGAATATGCTGAATTAACATCATATGGAATCTACAAATTGTCAAGGAATGCATCAATAAATCATTTCGAATTCTCTATATTCATCTTATATTTTACTTTTCAAATGCATGCCAAGTGTATATGATCCATGATGAATATATATTTAGTGTGTATATGTAATGTGGAATATGAGATGAAAAGAGGATTCGAACGGTCAATAAATGCAGCAAAAATACTCTAAAATGTTTGAGAACTAATTTACCTAAAGGTCAAATAAGATACATTTGGATACTAATCTAAAATGGAAAATCAGGATAGTCTTGTGGATGTCTTTCAATTGTCTCTCTAAGCGATTTCGCTTGGTCGTGGAGGTTGGAAGGTGGTATATCAGTAAACATCTGTGAAAATTTGTTCTTCTAAATTTCTTTTGTTCAACATGAATTGCATGCAGCACCTGTGGCAACCAAGCAGGCAGAATACTTTCAAACGGAGAGACAGCAATCCAGGCATGTACTATAAAAGACTATCAGAATACCTGAAAGCTGCTATATGATCACCAGAATTCACTGCTGCAACTAAATGACCTCTAAACAGCAGACAACAGCATTGTAATTCTATCATATGTTGCATCAAGACCCACTACTATGTAAAATTCAGAAATTTCCCCGCAGAGTGAAAATCTTCTTTATTCTTCTCTATAGGAACACTTCAAAGTGGAAATTCCATAAATCACTTTATAACACAAATTTCGTTGTTTGTGAAAATAGCAAGACAAGAAAATGACAGTACAAATGAAATTTATTGAATTTGATGAAAATATGTGGATACAATTTTTTTTTAATCCTCTGATTCTTTATGAGCAAGAATCTTTTGGATTTAAAATTTTGGTGGTGGAATTGATGACTTGATCTCCTCTAAATTGATTTGTCTTTCAATAATATTACTTCAACGTTTTAACTCAATGATCTCGAATTATACTTTAAAACCTCAAGAATGTTGATTTTGTAGATTTGGAAATTTGTTGATAGAATCAACCACCGATATCCTTCCAGGCTAATTTGATCTTCAATAATGTTAATTCGATGATTTAGTATTATAATCTCAAATTAAACATTTTCATTTGAATGGACTTCGTGATGAACGCCTTGATTTTCACCTTGAATACCATGGATCTTATTGAATTTGATCACCTTGGATTGAGAGAATTTTGGAACTTCCTCCAACATTTTCTTGATTGGGTTTGTTTGTTTTGTTTTTAGTTCATTGGAGATGACTCGTATTTATACTTATAGGACAGAAGCTCTTGTTATAATTATTTAATGAAGTAGTATAATTTGATTGGTCCTTGATTTGATTGTTATTTATTTCCTTAATCACAAAAATGTAATTTAAATTACCCAAATTTTGGCATTCACTTTTTTAATATCAAAGATATCATTTGAATTGCCAAAATATCACAATTTCATTTATAGTAATATTTAATTTGTTTATCAATTAAAATATTTTATTTAATTTTGAAATTCAATGATAATTCTAAAAATAAATAAAAAATAAAATTAATAAATAAAAATTTATTACACATGTCAATGCATAATTGACAATAAATTTTCAACGTCTACAAATGCCTTTCGAGACTTATTCATGTGCATTTGTTTCAATGGATGTAAAAAGTGAATAAGTTCTTCCTTCCTATTATGACTACGAGATATGGCCAATGGATATGAAGACTATCCTTCCTTAATATAAATATTGAGAAAGAGATCTATATGTGGCATCTAAAGGGCTTCATATCCAAAAGAAGCGAGCAAAAGGTTTGCAAATTTCAAAGATCTATTTATGGAATCTAAGAAGGGATTTCTCCCTATAAGTCATGACATTCCTTTCTCTAAGTCTATGTCTCTAAAGACTTCTGAGGAAAGAGAGATGATGACTCACATACCATATGCATTCGCGATTGGAAGCATAATGTATGTTATGTTATATACTAAGCCTAATGTTGCATATACTCTGAGTGTCACAAACAAATATCAATTCAATCTAGACAAACAACACTTGAGAGTTGAAAAGACGATCCTCAAGTACTTATGAAGGACTAAGAATCTATTTTTATTTTATGGCAATGGAGAATTGAAACTATAAAACTTTATAGATTATAGTTTTCAGTCCGATATACATGATTCGAACTCAATTTCTGGATTCATATTTACCATAAATGGTGGGGCGGTTAGCTAGAAGAGTTCCAAGCAAAAAATGACCGCAAATTCTATAATCGAGACTAAATACATTGTTGCATGTGATGCAACAAAAGAAAGTATTTGGATAAGTAGGGGCGGAAACAGAAAATGGATACCGGAGGGCGAAAATTATTTTTTCTTAAAAATAGCAAATAAAGAAATATCTTTTATATTTAGTAGGGGAAAATTTTCAAAATTTAATGATTTTATGTATAAAATCAATATTAACTTTAAAAAAAATTGGAGTTGAGGGGGTGCAGTCATCGCCGCCCGGCCCCTAGCTCCGTCACTATGGATAAGAAACTTTGTCCAAGCATTGGGGATAATTTCATCTATTGTTGATCTAGTACTTTTGTACTGCGATAACAATGGGGCGATTGCACAAGAAAATGAGCCAATATCTTATTGAAGATCCAAGCACATCATGAGGCAATACCATCTGATTAAAGAGATTATTAGCAGAGAGGATGTCAAAGTGGAGAGAGTTGCCTCAATAGAAAATATAGCAAACCCACAGACCAAGCCCTTAGCCCAAAAACTATTTGAAGGACATTTTGAAAAGATGGGTCTTAGGTACATAAACAATTAGCTCTAGGGCAAGTGGGAGATTATTAGAGTAGTATCGAGTGAGCCAAATAGTGGTCGCTTGTATACTCTTGGAAAAATAATACTTTTCAAAATTATTAATAAAATTAGCAATTTTTTAATCTTTAGTTGTGATTAGTCAATTAGATAAAGTCCTTATATCAAACTTAGATACAGGGTATGGTCGCATATATGATGATGATTATGAAACATGTGTTTATGGCTTTGGTCTTAAATTAGTTATGAAGGGACATCAATAAGCCTATAAAAACTCGCACAAATGATGCATGCTCGAAAGAAGACTTGTTCTATAGGCACATGTCCAGGTGCTCGTTAGAGAATGAGGACACCAAACTTGCTCATGGAAAATTCTCAAGGAAAACATTGTTCATCGAATGAGAATTTTTCAGTTATGATAGTGCATGACTTAGCCCTTGACTTGACACACCATGACAACCTTGTGCATGATAGATATCATATGCTTTGTGTATTTCTGATTGCATGACAATTACAAGTAATTTACATTAGATATATGGTCTTCGTGCATAGAGGTTAATGAATGGCCAATAAAGCATCCATTACTTATTTGGTAGAATAGGTGAATCTCATATCTATTTCATGCTCCTTGACTCAAAAGATACTGGCTCGAGCAGGATAAATATGAGATAAGGTTTTCTTGTGATTCATCAGGAGTCAATGTGATTATAAATGAAATTCTAGCTATTAAGTCAAATAGGGTTTTGACTAACAATCCTTAGTTGACAAAAGAACCGAACTTGTATGGTATTCATAATAAAAATAGGTTTGCTTACTAATTTACCTAAGACTAGGTAGCTAGGATGCACTGCTATAGGTATTTCTCTTGACTTGTAAGGTGCTTGGAAATAAGAGGTTAATTCCATTATGAATTAATTAATTAGAATATATATAAATATTATATTTACTAACTTATAATAGTTGCAAACCACTTCTACCTTAGTTATGAACCTAATGGACGACGCACAAAAATGAGATGGATCATTTCTATCTAAAATAAAGTCCAAGATGTTGAATTAAATTAATTAATAAAGTTTAATTAACTTGGAGCTAGAACTAATTTAATAGTTAAATTAATTCATTCAAATGAGTGATAATATTATTTAATTTTAATCTAATTAAGATTAAGATCTCTTTTAGGAGTAATTAATAAATTAATTAGATCAATCAATCAATGGACTTTAAATTAATTTATGAGTTACATTAATTTAACTGATATAAATAATGAAATTATTTATATTGGGTCTATTTTATTAGGTAGTCCACTAAAACCAATTTGATTGGGTTTAATTAATTAATAGAAATTAATCAATTGAAAATTTCAATAATTAAAAGGCCCATTAATGATCTTTAATTATGAATTAAAAATCTCATGTCTCAGATAAAAATTAATTAAGACTTTGAGTTTTAATAGGAAACGAATCCAAGACATATTTTGGATAGAAACAAGAATAATATAAATATGAAAGGGAGTTAGAGATCTAATGGGATTAGGTCAAGGGCTTAATAGTGTATAAATACACCAACATAGGGGCCGAAAATGAGAGCTTATGAAGCTGCAAAAAATTTAGCCCCCCTTCTTCTCCAAGTGCAAAAAATTATTTTCATCACCCGCCATATTTTTCTAGACTTGTTTAGTTTCTATCAGTTGATTCTAGATCAATGATAAATGGATTAATTCTTCTTTCACAAGTTGATATTGAAATTAATCTGCACTTCCAAAATTTTAGTTAGAAATAAGGGTTTTGATATTTGCTAGCAAAAGTATCAAAACTGTGATCCTGTTCATCGTGTGGATATCGTCAGACGGAAGACAGTTAGATTCTTGTTTTCTGACTAAAGGCTATGATTTGAATCATTCAAATCATCTTCAACTACTGGAGTGCATTTTAAAGGTATATTCATGATTCTTTTATTTTTGATAAAACAAAATAATCGGGTGTAACCAATCAATCTCATCAAATTGGGGACTGAATGTATAATTGTTGATGAGTGGATTTTATACCCATTAATTGAGTACCATTTGCTTAACTTTTTGATTAGTTTTCGAGTGTTTATAACACTTTTGTTGCATTCAAGTTGAAATTTTGTAGGCAATGACAAAAAAAGAAGAAAATGGAAAGAAACTTATTACTTGGTTAAATTTTAGAAAAACCCTCTTTATAGTGTAATTTTGAGCAGTGTCCGTATTTTAATCATAACTCTTTACTCGAATATTATTTTGACTTGATTCTTAAATAATTGGAAAGATAAACAATTTATCTATAACTTCTATGTTTGCCATAAAATCCAGTTCGTTTGATTTCAATAAGCAAAATCAGGTTAAACAGTCTACACTTGATTGAAACTTTATAGTATGACATATCTTGTTATTCTGGCCATAACTCTTTCCACATATTTCATATCAAGTTGATTCAAGTGGTTATAGAAATATAAGACACAGGGATGCAATTCATTAGAAGACATAAAAGGCCAATTAAGCTTATAAAAAGGTCAAAAATAAGTTGAAAAAAGCCAAATACTGTTAGGGAAGGAGGAAAATTGCAGAACGGCGCCTAGGCGCCAAAACAGGGCGCCTAAGCACCAAACAAAATAGAGAGCACGACACCTAAGTTCCAAAACAGGGCATCTAGGCATCGAAAATAGAATGTGCAACACCTAGGTACCATAAGTCAGTGCCTGGGCACTGCCAAGCGGATAACCAAGGCTAAAATGAGCATTTTACCCTCTTTAGAGCATCCCAATCAGATTTTTAAAATCACAAGAGCCTCCAAATGAGGAGGGAGGGAGAATTTGAGACAAAAGAGAAGATAGAAGAGAGTGAAAAAGGAAGAACAAGACAAGAAAAAAGAATTTTGGGGAAGAGGGGAGAATTCTTCCAAGCTTGAAGAAAGTTATCTACAAGGAAAGAAAAAAGCATCCTCTTTGAACTTTGATTTTATTTTAATCTCTTCATTTCAATATGTGTATGAATATTTTTAAGTCGGTTCACTAGCGAAGCAATTGAAAAAAGATATTTTGATCTTCTTGTGACGCGAAGTATGCTGCCGGAGCATGGTATTGCATTAGATGGTTGGCTTGACAGCCATATTCACACATGATTGAGCACCAGAGATGGCAGACCTTCGCATCTCAACTGGAGGCTGCAGTGGTCAGTGCGGGAGGCTGGCGTTCAGTAGGACCCAAATGAGATTTTTCAACACCCATTTACTATTATGGATTATCGGACTGCTCAACATTATGCTGTATGGGATGGCGCTCGCCAACATCCTACTGGTGCTGGATTTATTCTTGATGTTGCACAACAGGCTCCACCTGAAGTTCCACCAGGTCTATCCCATGACACTTCTTCCATCCTACCACCTACAGCTTCTGCACCACCCCTTATCGGTGATTCCCCATTTGTTCCATCGCCAGTGAACCCCGACTTTAGGCATGTCCTACACAGAGCGATTGCTATACTTACTTGGGAGGTCCATCGTGAGGCTCACATCAATGCAACATTTAAAGCTTATGAATTAGAACGCGATCACATGTTGGCTCAGTATCTCCAACGGACTATCCCTGATCTTCACTTCCCCTTACCACCGGTGTTTCCATAGATGTCTTCTGATGGCAAGGATGATCCTTCCTAATGATACCGATGTTCTTCAAGAAAGTCATACCTTGTTCATTTTCTTTGATCCATTGAGGGCACTGTCTCATCTTAAGTTTGGGGGTGTTTGTTTGTGCTACTTTAGTCAACAATTCTGTGTGTTTTGTACTCTTTATATTGCTTTGGTGTCTTAGTTTTTGTTTATGTTCGTAGATTTCTTGAGTGTACTTGAATCGAATCATTGTAGCTAATGATAAAATATTGATTGCTTTAATGACAACTTCTTGAAATGGATTAATGATGTCTTTACCTTAGCAATTAATGTGTGTGTTAGTTTACCTTACTTTGTGATTCTTATTTAAATTGAGCACAAATTGGTTGTCGATTTGTATTTAATTGCTTAGAGACAGTTTATAAGGAATAGGTGCTTTCTAAGAGATCCCACCAAGCTTTAGAACTTGCTTGATTACTAGTCGAGGTGAAATCCTAGGTGACATAGCATTAAGGAAATGATTTAGGATATTTTTGGACCGTTTGAGCCTATAAACACCTACCAAATTTGCATAGTTTATCCTTAGTGTCCCATTTGAGCCTAATATAGCCTATTTATTTGACACCTTACAAAATATCTCTTGCCTTCACAATTTTTGGCTACCCAATTTACTTTTCACTCAGCATACAGCCAATTGAGTGCTTAACTTGTACTATTGGGAAGCTATTGACAATGTTGTGTGTCATTTCCTCCAAAAAAAATGAAAGAAATGAGGAAAAAGAAAAATAATAAAAAAAATGGTGTTGAATGAAACTTGCCAAAAGAATTAAAAGAGTTAGCAATATAAGGTTGGGAGTTGGTTTTAGCAAACACGATATGTGTGTGGGGTGATTGTAAGCCATTTCACTATCCAAAATTTCTACCTATTACCCTAACCTTGCGTTACAAGATTTGAAAGTCCTTTTGATCTTTGATGCTATGTTTAACCTATATTAGTGGAGATTACTATGAAAAACAAGCATATGAAGTTTGGTTATCATGTCAATTCATCTTTAGAAGTGGATTTTCAAGAAAGTGCTAAATTCTATAAACTTATCCGAGTGATGAACATGGCTCAATAAACTAGCTATACACACACAAGATCATGAGGTTGAGTTAAACTAGTATGCATGTTGGTACTTAGGTATTGATTGGCTTTTGAAGTTTCATTCCGTTGAAATTTTGGAAATCTTTGGGGCATGTTAATGATTTGGTTTCTGTGACACTCAAGTTTGCATCATTTTTTTTATTTTATTTTATTTATTTCTTTTGCTCGAGGAGTAGCAAAATATTAAGTTTGGGGGTATTTGATGAGTGGATTTTATACCCATTAATTGAGTACCATTTGCTTAACTTTTTGATTAGTTTTCAAGTGTTTATAACACTTTTGTTGCATTCAAGTTGATATTTTGTAGGCAATGACAAAAGGAGAAGAAAATGGAAAGAAATTTTGATTCTTGAACCATTGGAAAGATAAGAAATTTATCTGTAACTTCTATGTTTATCATAAAATCCAGTTTGTTTTATTTCAATAAGAAAAATCAGGTTAAAGAGTTTGCACTTTATTGAAACTTTTTAGTATGATACATCTTTCTATTCTAGCCATAACTCTTTCCACAAATTTCATATCAAGTTTATTCAAGTGGATATGGAAAGCTAAGACACGGGGCTACAATTCATTAGAAGATATCAAAAGCCAATTCAGCTTATAAAGAGGTTAAAAATGAGTTGAAAAGAGATAAATATTGTCAGGGAATGAGAAAAACTACAGCAATGGCGCTTAGGGGCCAAACAAAACAAAGAGCACAGCGCCTAAGCACCAAAACAGGGCATCTAGGCACCAAAAATAGAATGTGCAGCGCCTAGGTGCTGCCAAGCGGACAACCTAGGCTAAAATGGGTATTTTATCCTCTTTAGGGCATCCCAATCAGATTTTTAAGATCACAAGAGCCTCCAAATAAGGAGAGAGGGAGAATTTGGGACAAAAGAGAAGATAGAAGAGAGTGAAAAATGAAGAACAAGACAAGAAAAAAGAATTTTTGGGAAGAGGGGAGAATTAGCTTGAAGAAAGTTATTTACAAGGAAGAAAAGCTCATCCTCTTTGAAGTTTGATTTTATTTTCATCTCTTCATTTCAATATGTATATGAATATTGTTAAGATATTTCTCATTTTCACCATGAACTAATTTTTATTTCTAGGGTTGTGATGTAATATAATTAAGATGTGTCGAATATTTTTATCAAGTTAATTTTTTATTTATCTATCAAGTTGAGTTTTCTACATTGTTCTTAATGATTTTAATTATTTGGCCACTAATTGAATGATTTGCTAATCATATTGACCCGGGAGGTGATATATTTGTCTAGTTCTAGGTGTAGAGAACCATAAATTGCGTATGAGATAGGAATATACTTTCATGATTTGTGTAGTCTTGTTGGAGATCCATAGAACTAAATGAATTATTGATTGTTGTAATTCATATAGGAATATAGTGAGTTAGCAATTGATGGTATTTTCATTAGATCCTAGGAGAGGCTAATGGATAATTTAGAAATTCTCGACTATCACTTGAGAAATAAGTTGAAATTGACGAGATAGATTATTCAACTCAAATTAATTATGATGAAATCATAACACTAGGTCTTTATAATCATTGTTATTCATTTTTATTTGATCTTGCGCCTCATTTTTTAGAGTAATTTAAATTCATTTGTATTAATTGTCACTAAACTTCATTTGTTCAAATAAAATTTGAATTGACAAAATTTTGATATTTAGTAACTCAATAGTCTCTATTGGAAATGATAATCTACTCATCACTTTATTACTTATATACGATAATGTGTACTTGCGTTCACAAAATTTTGCAATAATTGTTATGCATGTTTGTTTTTAAATTTTAAATTTTTACTATGTAAAGTCTCGAAATTTTGTAAACCTCACAGTCTGCTAGTCAGATAGACAGCAAAAAAGTTCTCTCTCTTAGAAACAGTATATTACACATTTAGCATATTTTGTCAAGTTAATGAGTAATCTTTTCTTTTTGAAGAAGAGATATGAAGTGGATAATGTCGACCTAAAAACCTCTTTGATTGAAATATTAAGAACTGTTAAAAGAAAGAAGAAGGCCAAAGTTTTAATAGTCAAGATGGACCTTTTCCAAACTAACAATATTGACTTTCTATTTTAATGAATCCTAATTCAGTTCCCTTTTTATGTGATATCTGATATGAATTTATTGCCATGCATTCTTTGGTGCGCCATATATTTTTTAGGACTATGGGCATATTTGTATATGTTATTTCATAGTTAGTATAGATTGTGATTGGATTAAAAGTGTTAAGTATTTTGTTAAGTTGGTCATAATTGTCTTCTGATGACTCGTGGGTATTTCTGTGGTTGTTCTAGAAATTGGTAGGTATTTTTGTGGTTGACCTACAAATGGTGGGTATCTTTGTAAGTTGGTGACATCTTTAAGAGGGTAAGCACAATGTTAGCAAATTGATTTTGTGTAAGTTGTTAGATGTATGGGTACTTTTGTAAGCTTCTTTTCGGCGGGGGGTTTCACATTCACAAAATGATTCAATTTCTTTAAGTTGTTCTGTAGAATAGTATTATTTTTATGGTGTTTGGAAGATTTCAACAACAAAATACCCATATTGTCACAAAAAAACAAATCATGAAAGTATATCAAAGGAATTTCAACATTGCTCTCTTATTGACAAAAAAGAAATCATGAAAATATACTAAAGGAAAGAAGGTTTGAACAACAAAATAAGTGTTTTGACAAAAATATGCAAACGGAATTAAAATGTGCTCAAAATGTTGACATTTAATGAACATAAAAATCATAACAATTACATCTTTGCAAAAAAAAAAAATTAAAAATTTCCCAAAAGGCATTTTTGTCTCAAAATATTTCACCAACAATACTACAACGACAAAATTACATTATCACATCTTTTTTTGGTTGATGTAAGCATTTTCCAAAATGAAAGATGAATACAAATGGCAAAGGTGATTTTTTTTTTAATTTTAAAACTTAGAGTGATAGTTTTTGTAAATAGGCCAAAAAGGGTGATATATGCAATTTCAAAACTAGAGGGGTAGTTTCTGTAAATAGAAAAAAATCAGGGATAGTTTTTATAATTAACACTTTATATATTGTGTAAATTGAAGAAAGTTAATTTATCATTTTTTTTTCATTTTTTTTTCAAAAAATAACTCCCAATCATTCTTTTTTGAAGAATAATGGGTTGTTTTCGTGTGTATTAGCTTAGCAGTATTTTGATCTTTAAATAAACCTTCTTGAGAGATTTTTGCTAAATATCCAAGCTTCAAGAGAATGAATGTCAAAAGCCAAAATCTCAATAAAAATGAATGCAATCCTTTTCTCATCCATGGGAGTGAGTCTTGGGGATCAGTTGTCAAAATCATACAAGCTCTCTGCCCTTCCTAATTATGTGCTTATTGTGATGCTTCTTTTGCCATATAACTTATCCCACGTAATTAAAACAATATTATTAAAAAAATCATTAAAGTCCTCTTAAAGATGAAAAGAGGGAGAGAGATGGAAGGTAAGAGACCTCGAATTAGGCCAAATAGAACTTCAAGAATCAACCAGGAAAGAACATGTTCCAAGACAACCCAACATCAAGAATAAAAAATGCTACCCTTCTAATCCAACTACTTTTTCTATCAACACCAACAATAAAAAATGTTTCAAATGCCAATGCCACCACAATAATAATAAAGAATAAGATCAGTTTTTTCCCTTAGCCAATGTGGGTCGGATCATGAAACAGGTCATTTCGGGAAATAGCAAAATCTCCAAGGATGCCGAATAGACTGTTCAAGAATGTGTGTCCGAGTTCATTAGGTTTATCACGGGAGGGGCCTCAGAAAAATGCCAGCATGAGAAAAGGAAGACCATCAATGGTGATGATATTCTTTGGGCCATTATGACTCTTGTTTTTGAAAATTATGTAAATCCATTCAAGCTTTATCTCGATAAATATAGAGAGGTAGAAGGAGAGAAGCTTAATATACCAAAACAAAATCGTGTGGAACAACCACTACAACATGAGCAAAAGCCAGATGTGCCATGTAATTTAACAAATCTGATCTCTCAGCTATTACCATTTCCATTTCCTTTCTTTCACGATATTGTCTTTGATGGAAATTAAACAAAATAAACATGAGGTAAGTTCAAGAAAAAAACTTATTACAATTCGAATCTTTTGTCATGGTTGAATCACTGATGTTTTTCACATCTTTAAAGGCTCACTTTCGTCCAAATCCGATCACTTATGGAAGGGATTTTTGATCCACAATCCAAATGCTTTCTCAAATGATGGTGTTCTTCAAATCTTGATCACACTAACCGTCTTTCTATTCACTTTTTCTTTCTTACGTTATTTTCACAGAGAGAGAAAAGTTTTTTTTTATTCGCTGTTGTCAAAAAGATAGTGAGAAGTCTCAGGGAAGTTCCCTTTTATGTTGGTTATGGGGTAGTTTTCAGAAAACCACTCCTACCAAAAATTAGTTCATTTTTTGAACATTGTAGGTCGGGTCAGTCCTCATTGGCGACCCGTTAACCCATTTACTATTTCTTACATCTCCTACTAGCACATGAGGCTGGACCTTCGTCTATTGTGATCATAATTATACACCACTAATTTCATACAAATAAATGAATCGTGTGACCAGCGAGCATTTTAACAAAAGCTTAATGTTATACACCAGTTAAGGATATATATAACAGCTCAATTTCTCAAAAAAAAAAATACAAGGACAAAACATCTCACTATACCCCAGACTTCTTTGCTACACCAATCAAAGTATCTCTGATCCCTCATACAATATAAGAGCATACTTGATTTCAATACCTTATCATGTATTCACAATTATGTCCCAAACATCTAAGTTTCACATAATTGTATGGTCGGTAAATACATATTTGGTGTTAGTCATAGATAATCTTCCTTTCCCACTAAGATCTCTCAATTTCAAAATAACTGCTTTCCTAGACATGTCCTGTATTACCGAATCATCCATGGCTACTGGGACACTACATTAAAGTTTTGAGAAACAGTTGAAAGTCATAAGGGTAAACAATGAGGTTATACAAACTTCTGGGTCTCACATAATGAGGAAGTAGGGATCTTTTCACTCATTACCCAATAGTCACTTAGGCACGCATGGTATGAAACACATGCTATGGTGTTTTCTTCCTTCTTGGAAGTGTATGTTATATTTTAAAAAATAATGCACCATACAGATCTTGGTTCAAGTATACCCCAACACTTAACCTGAGTTTTCTTCTCTTTTGTCCTAAAAAATCGCTAATATCAAGAAAACTCACATATGGCCATAAGACAAGTTTAATAGATAGTGGGAATCCATTTTGATTACTCAAATTCATAAGTGTAATCTCATCTTGATCATTTATCAAGGCGACATATTCTTTATGATTTTATACAAATAAAATCATAAATATCTCATTTCTGCATGCAACTCAACATCAGAGGTGAATGCTCGTGTGAGAGAGTCATTCTCTACTTATCCGACATACTTAGACATTGAATGTATATCATCATAATTATGAACACATACATAACATTCCAATATCTTAAACTTATGGGCTTAACTCTATGAACATTCTAAAGTTCAAAGAGATTGTATTCTACGCAATCCTAGAGATTTGACATAGCCCACAAATACATCTATAGGTTGAGGCTAAGTGGGTAGCAACTATGAAATACGTAGACATACTTATTTCTTTGCAATGGTATCTTTCACAAAGCTATAATATGTTTTTGGTTTTAATGCATTTGGATCTTTAGTACTGTAAGCAATAGCTGATTGATTATCTCAACATATTATCAGAGCTTCCATATAACTGCTTACAACTCCTAAATGGTACAGATCCTCTTAACCAAACACATCATGTTGTAGATATATATGCCACAAGTTATTCTCAAACTGTGCACTATGTTACATATATTTGTTTCTTGCTCCTCCAAGAGTTAGCATATTTTCTAAATAAAAAAAAAACTCGGAGGTAAATTTACACTCATCTAAATATATGTGTATTCTCTCAATCACAAAGAAAATTTTTCTTCATACCAAAAGGAAACCATCTACAGTTTTCATAAAGTATCCAAACATTCTCATCATTATTATCTAATGTCACTCATTAGAATTAGATTGATACTTTCTGACCTATGGCATAACAAATATTTGGAGCAAGTATTGGCCACAATGCACATCAAGCTCCAAACAACAATCATTGAGATATAGTGGTCTAGACATTTCTCTTTGAGTCTTTGGACACATTCTAAGGCTGAAATTTCATAACATAGGTATTTATGAGTTTAAAACTCTCCATTTTAAATTGTTCTAAAAATTCTACAAATATGGCTCTTAGCACAAAGTAAGATGCCTTTTGAACGATTTGCATGGATTTTAACATAAAGTACTGAGTTTTACTCATTATGTTCTCTAACTCATAAGCTAAAGGATAACCATATCTCAATGGCTTATACATACTCCTTATCTTCCTAATGAATATGATATTATCAATAAAGAGATATAATCACAAACATCTTAATAGACTTTTGCACAAGAGAATAATGGTTTTCATCTCTGTGATGAAAATATATGAGATCGCCATGTTATGAAATCTCATATACCATCCTCTTAAAAAAAACTACCTTAGGTCATGAAGATTTTAAGTTCACAAACTTTATCTTCTTGGCCTTCTAGTATGGAATCTTTTAAGCATTCCATATGAGTTTCTTTACATAATTCTCTATAGACCAATTCTCCATTTGAGAATGTAATCTTTAGTTTATTTGATACAGTTCTAAAACTTAGATATCCATAATAACCAAGAAAATAGAATAAAGGCACATATCACCATCAGTGAAAAAAAAATTAACTTCAAAAGTATAACATTTTTAACCACTAGGCAAACTTTACACCTCATAATAATTATATCAGCCTTTTTCTATATTTTGAGAACACATTAATTTTCAATAGCCTTGATCCAAAGTTTAACCAAAATTCCAAACTTGGTATGATTTTATAGAATCAAGCATTTATTATTGAGCCAAAAAATTATAGCTTATAACAACTCTGCAACTCAAATCTTTAAATAGTATAATAATCCAAATGCCACATTTGGCAGTATTTTGCCATGGAGCAATGATTGCCACACATGCTAACAAATTTTATAGTTGCATAGTATTTTTCTATTACTTTAATTCAATTGTCTTTGTAGGAAATTATAAAGTCTCACCATATTAGACTCTACATCATCTTTTAAAGATTATTTTATGCTTGCACAAAGTTCTGATTCAATTTACGTTGATCACTTGGATAAAATAACTCCAACTGAAAATAAGAAGTAATAAATATTCTTACATCATAAGTGATCTATTAGGTACATAGCCGCCATCTAAATTATTTAACTCAAACAAAATTTAATATTTTAAGATTTTTCTTCCTAGGAAAATCACTCTCCAAAAATTTGATATTTTATGATCTAATATAAATCATAATTCCATCTTCATGTTCACTTAGAACATGTTCCCCTTATACTGGTTAGTATATCTTCAAGATATACTTTTATTGTCTTAAGAATCTAATTTTCAAATTCATTTAAAAATTTATAACTAGAGACAATCAATTCTCAACTTCTAAGACTACTAAAGCTAGATCATCTACCTGTCCATAGCTTTTATGGAATGCAAAATATCAATCATGAAGGTTTTCTAATACAGATGTAGACTCCAATTAACTAAAAGTTCTTTCCCAAAGAAAATCAACAAGTTAACTTAAGCTTAACTCATGTTTTTTATTGTAGTTCTTGAATTGTTTGAGGGTTTATGATTTTTAAAGATTCTATTATTGTTTAGAATCATGTTAGGATATTATTTATGGTCTTATAATTCACAAAAGAAGGATTTTTAGTTGTAAAATCACAATAGAAATCACTAGGGACAGAAACTGTATACTTGCTGATTTTTGAGTCTTTAGAGCTTTATATATGTATAATAACTTGATTAAAACCTATATATTTCACCATATATGTGTTTATATATGATTTTTGTTAATGTATGTAAGTTTGGAGAGGTTAGAAATTCAAATATGATTTGATATTTGAAGAGACACTCAAAACTGTTATGATAGAACTTATAATTTTTGTGCTATGAAAAGGGCACTGGTTTTGCTGAGGTATATCAGTGATTTTTGGAAATTCTATAATATATTTACATTTCTCTACATGTTATATAAGTGTAGTAAAATTTTTTAGAGTGATTGGTTATGCTTAAGGATGTCAAAATTATCATGCAACTAAATTGGACAATAAAAAAATGTGAAAATGTAAATCTGTCCCATTTGATAACTTAGCATATTTCAATGTAAACATATTGCTATTGAGTTCTAACAATTAGGTACATGCTATTATAGTTATAATACTTCAATTACATAATATTTACATGTATCTAAGATTAGAAATTAAGGTATTTGAGGGACTATATTGGGTTCTAGTTTGTAAAAACTTGATTGTTACCTAGATAGCTTGGTGTTAAGGTCTTAGTATGAGATTTTGTACTTTCAACTTGCCAAATTGGGAATGGTGCTTGATATTGGATAATATTACAGGCAATTTTTCATTTAAGTTTTGGAGAAATACTAAACAAATCTAGACTAATCCACTAACTAAGTGAAAGGTAAGTGAAGATCTATTTACAACTACAATCCATGGACATAGTATGTCTTGAAGTCTTTATACCTAATGTGTTGATAATATTTAAATTGATTGGATGACAAGTATATTATGCAGCTTAAGAGACACATGATTATTGAAACATGTTGAGAGCAAGATGACTTGCATTTCATATTAAATACACCATTCATGAGCTTTTGCATATGCATGAATGGCATACAGGTATAGTTGAGGCTCTTGCATGCACGATATGATTTGAGAAATGATTTTCATATATAAAGATGTTTATTGGCCAATACTAGTGCACTGAGGCATGCGCGGTGTGCTTATGTAATATCTTATGTAATATTTTAGGTACCACAAGTGGGATACTTCTTAGTGGATCACAAGAGAAGACAGGGGGTGGACCTTTGGTGGAAGATAGTGGGTGGACCTTTGGTGATCACAAGAGGATGCTCCACTTGACTGTGCCTTTATTATGATTGATGTCGTAGCTGGGATACTTCTCGAGTGATCAGAGGGGAAGACAGGGTGTGTACCTCTGGGGTCACGGGAAAATGATCTACTCAATTATATCAATATGTTATTTGCCATTTGATTATTTATATTACGCAGAGCTCTTTCTGGTGCATAGTAGGTGGGCTAAGGGCCTTATAAAATGAAATGATTTTGAATCAAAACTCTTTGATTTATGAGTACTCTTTGATTTTATTCTGGATATAGTTGTAAGAACAAATCCAATCTCTCTTTTAGTTTATCATATACACCTATTGGAATTCGCTGAACCATAAGTGATATTGTTATAATATTGGACAAGGCATTAAGGTATAGTGCTTCTCCTAAACAAGCCCCACTTCATATTCACCTAGAAGAAAGATGAATCTTGAGGTTATGTATTTTTTATTGCAACTGAATTGAGTAATAACTTGTAACAAGTACAGATTTTCATATTAAGGTTTATATGATAAATTAAGAAGAGTTATTGTGATCTTGAGGATTAATTTTAAATTTGAATTAATTATGAATTTCTTGTTGTGCTATTGGGTTGACTAATGCCATAATTATTTTGATATACATGATGAATAATATGTTTGATGATTCTATAGAGAACGAATTAGAGTAAATTATGGGAGTTGAGGGTTGTATAGAGCATGAATTAGAGTAAGTGGTGAATTATCTATTTATAAATATTTTGGTAAGACTAATTTTACTTGATACAATTTCAAATGCTCAAAATAAGGTCGATGAAAGGTTAGGATTAAGATAAAAGGTAAAAAAGTCACTTAAATAGATTTTTGTGATAAGTGATTATAATCACTTAATAAGAGATAGGTGCGAAAATGAGGGATACGAAATTACAAGACTAAGTTTTAAGTGATGATCATGTACCTTTTAATTTGTTTTATTTAGTGGTATGAATGATGTTTGTGATCTCAAGAAAATATACATATATCGGATATTGGACGAGCTATTATGGAATATATCGTTAATATTTTGTTTGCCACAAAAAAAAAGATATATGTAAAAGTTCATATGTTGGAATGACTTAGTTCTGCTTTTATTTTTAGGTGGAAATGGAAAGGCATTCAGAAATTTTGTACATGATAATGGAATTGGATTATTGTTCATAGGTTATCTAAATATACTCATTTTTCTCAATTTACCTTAGGTATTCCACGGAAATCTATATAAAGATAAATGTATAGAAAGCAATTAGACTTTATGGTTTATTAGTGTCTATTAGTTCTTATGTAGATTTAAGATCTTTGTCTACTTCCTAAAAGATCTTACATCAGATATTGGAAATAAAATTATATTTTAGTATTGTGATCATCCATGCATCAATGGGCAACCAGGACAAATAAATTAGGCTTTGCAAGATATGCTTAGAGACTGTGCATTAGATTATTGATGTCAATTGAGAAAATTGTTTCTTAGGAGGAATTTCTTATCATAATAGTGATAAGGCTACTTGGGATAGTTCTCTACGAGGCATTGTATGATAGAAAAATATAGGTCATCCTTTTATTGAAATGAAATTGGTATTCTTTTAGGTTGAATATGGTTTAGGAAATGATAGAAGTGGTAGAACAAATTGCTAATGTATGGAAACTAGTTAGAGGTGACCATAGAGTTATGCATATTAAAGAGGAATATCATTGTAATTTATGATAGGGGATCAATTTTTTGAATGTGTCTCCAATGAAATGGATTATGCGGCTTGGGAAAAAAAATAAAAATTTGGGAATGCTACACACAAACTTGATCCTAGGTACATTGATTTATTTTGCATTACTGAGATAATTAGGAAGATTATCTGTAAACTCGACCTCTTTGCATCAATGTCTCGAGTTCACAATGTGTTTCATGTGTTCATTTTAAGGAAGTATATAATGAATCTATTTGGAAAATGGAGGATGAAATGAGAACTAAGTATCCTGAACTTTTTCAGTAAGTGAAATTTTGGGGATGAAATTTTTATAAGGAGGGGAGGATGTGATACTTGAACCTCTCACAACTCATTTGGCAATGTGATTCATGCATTACATGCTACTTATATGCTAATTTGCATTAACATTTACATGACATCTTATATTGCATTCTTAATCGTTAGACCTCTAATGCTATCACATGATATAAGTGGTTAAAATCTTATAACCTAATTAATAAATTCTATATTTAAATAAGAAAAAGAATAGATTGGTCAATATATTGGATATTCATAGGTTAATGTTATAATTTTGGAAGTGTTAAAGGTATTACTGGTGAGTTTATATGATTCGATTTAATTGGATCGAGATATTTTAAATGTATACATCCATGGATTAACATACTTGGGATATTGGACATGATATAATGTGATTTAAGTGTCATAATACAAGGTCTATATGTGCATATGATTTTAAAATCTTAGTCATTGTTGTACGCAATATCTTTTTGAATGTGGGGGTCAGTAGGACCTTTCAGGCATTGGAGTTAGGATGACTTTTCAAGTATAGAGGTCAGTATGACCTTTAAGTGGGAAGCAGGTATAGCTCCTCAAAGGTAGAGGTTAGGGGTGGGGGCACCAAAGCCCTATCACTATTTTCATATCGAGGGACTGCCGCCATGCAGGACGGTGACCCTAGTCGAGGTAGTGGATCAAGGCGAGGCTACAATGCTCATACTCGCCAAGTCCAGCTTAAGGATCGACCTCCCCAAGTCGAGGCAAGTGTGCGAGGCTCGCCCTCGCCAGGTTGAGCTTTAGGGTCGACCTCCCCAGGTCGAGTTGATTCGACCTAGCTTTTACATGGGGCATGCAACATTGCTCCCTAGGAGGTCATCGTTGTGCCAAGCATTGTCTTTGTGTCCACTCCATGTTTAATTGCTTTGCCCAATTGAGGTGTTGGTTCAAGTCACCATGTTGAGTCCAATAATTTAGATGGATTTTTTTATCTTAGGCCATAGAGGCCAATTGAGTTAGGAGAGAAATTAGCTTCTTAGGGTTATTGTTATCATTAGAGTTTGGTAAGTTCGAGAGCAAAGATATTACTTCTCCTTTTTGAGGTTTAGCCAAGTCGATGGATGTGTTAGATGAGCCCTCTACTCATAGTCGCATCATGGACGTCAAGGTATACGACACGAGTTTGTGCGTTGATTGTCTCATATTACTTAGCTCTTTTCCTTTGTTGGCTGCATAGTTGATTCACTTAGCTTTTTTTTTCATCTTTATTTCTTATGTTAGGTTTGCTTAGGTTTCTTTATTCTTTGCAGTGCCATATATGGGCTTTTATCCTAAGCGAGTGTGGGGAGGGACTTCCCTGAGGTGCCAGCTATGCTAGCAGGTGATGATAAGGCTATTGATTTTGTTAGCCTTGTTGATGGTGATATCGTTGTCGAGATAGTCTTTGCAGTTGCTTCCATCGCTCCTCCCACTGAGTAGGGACGAGCACTTGGTAGACTTAGGATTTTTTCTTTAGTTCATGTTATCGTCTATTGTAGGAGCATTTTCTTTACTTCTTCGCAGAGTTAGTGGCTTTCGCTTAGCTTGATGCCTGAGGCATATATAAACACTTTCTACTTTGGTTGGTAGACTTAGCTACTTCTAATCGAATTATTTGTGCGAGCCTACACTTGGTTGTTAATTCAGTGTAATACTGCTTTTACTTATGTTGAGGTTACATTGCTTAGTCTTTTTGTCGCTTTATGCAATGCTTATTACTTTATACTACTTATGATGGAAAAAATTGTTATGAGTTCTCATATTTAGGAGCCGGTGTGATCCCTCAAGCGAGGTCGGCATGACCACTCAAGCAAGGGAGCCAGTATAGCTTCTTGAGTATGGAGGTCGGTAGGATCTCTCCAGTATGATTTATTTAATATTATTAATCATTATTACTTATTATTCATCACTTTGCCAACAACTTAAGTATTTATTTTGTATATTATTTCCTCCATATACTTTATTATGTTATGCTTTAATACACTGTATGTACATAATAGACTTAAAATATTAACAACTTTAAGTTATTTATTTTTTTACACTGTAATTATAAATATTTTTCTAATTAAAAAAAAATAATATTTTAAGTATTTATTCTTCATATTATTATTCAGTATTTGTTATTTTGATTTACTTCAATCATGCTGTTTTATTTATAATGAATTTAATAATTAACAATATTAAATTTTAGATCTCGTTACATGAAAATAATTTTCTATTTCTTCTCTTGAAACACCATTCTATGTAGGCGTGTTAGGAATAGTAAATTACCTTTTAACTCTTTCTTTATTACATATATCATCTACTTGATTGAAAAATCATTCACACCTTAGGTCTAGCCTCGAACTTTTCTCAATTATTTCTCTCTCATATTCTAAAACACTCTAGTATTTCAGATCATGAGATTTCAAATAGATATGACCAAAGTACGTGAATATTTTACATATGTAATGAAGTATGAGACTTCATGCCTCTATAACCTTCACATTAATCTGATAACAGAAATCTATAAGAATTAATAACAAAGAAAACTCGACTCTATAGTCTTTTGAATGGTTCCAACGTGAACTTATAGCACAAGTCGATAATCAACTGTAAAAGATAAACTTAATGAGTCTTCTCTTATCAATTTATGTTTCTGTCCATGATGACCTGATCATGCACACAGAGTGCATAAATTAGTGTTTACATTACTCAAAAATAGACATTAATTGTAACAAAACAATACATGTAGTGATTAAACATGCATTGGTCATAATTCATCACCACTAAGCATTTAAAATGTCTAGTACCACAGTGAGTATCTTTTAGTGGATACTAACTTAGTCACAACACAAATTCAAGCAAAATAAATAATCTTAGAAGAACAATTTTAAAAATCAAGTTCTACTACATTGGACACTTTGTAGAATAATAGAATGGTTATCTTGCAATCCGAACATGCAAGTATCAATCATTTCGCATTTGATTTCAATTTAATTCTATATATATCTATTTTTGTGCAAAAGTGAACTTGATAAAATTTCACAAACACCTCACAATATTCAATTACTATAAATCTATAATCCACATAAGATAAGATTTAGTAACACAGTGCTTCATGTGTAAATAACACTTATAGAAGCATCATTAAGTGTTATCTTTTTAACTCAATGCATTCACGAGTAAAATAAACCAATAATATGTTACTATAGCACTTCTAACCCTATACCACTTCACTTCAATCAGTTGTTAGATTTGTTCTTCTTAGATTCATGTCCAATCTCCTTTCTATTCTTGTCTTTGTCCTAATTTCAGTTATATTAAGAGTCCGAAGCCCTCTTAAAACCTAGTATCAATCAAAAGGCACAAGTTATTAGCTTAGCTGCAACTAGCCACTTCTCTAATTGCTTAACATGGCAAACATCATCCAAGAAAGCCTTTTCACATTGAGTAAATCAAATTTAACTTTCAGATGTTCCCTATCATTAGAAAGAGACGATTAAGCTTGAATTTACTATTCATCGACGAAGACATTGCTAGCTGACTATAAACTCTAAATGTATTTGACATCACCCTTAAATGCCATGTCTTTAATGCACAAAGTGTTTCTTGTCAAACTATTACAAGCTATTTAATGTCTCAATTCTCAATTATACCTATATATTTCTCTTAGGTACATCCAAAGATCAATAGAATGATTCTCTCATTCGCATATGAAACCATCAATCATATAGTTTACCCAAATAGTATAAATAGTGTACTGTCTTTTTCACTTTTAGTAAATTCATTGATCTCTCCTTTGTTTAATAGTATGATCCAAATAAGCATGAGATTTGGTTGCTATTGTTATTAATTTTAGAGATATCACAAATATGTCTATCTATACATTTGATTTCGTACTTAGCAAATTAACATTTATGATAATTCATCATAATACACAGATTCGAAAAGTCACATAGTTCCCAATCATTATCTATATCGAAATATTCATTATCACAAATTTAATTTCATAGTATAAAATCTCATAAGTTCTAGGTGAGAATTACTAAAAATCTTCCAACCTTACAACTCCCACTAGACTACATAGCATAATGTAATCATACATACAAGAACATATCTTGCTATTCATATAAGGAGATAAAAATGTACCATCATATTGAATGCATGCAACTCAAAATTAATATGTATTCATAATTTTCATAAATTCCAATATAATCATGCATTCATAAATTTCAATATCATAGAGAATGCATAATTCCATGGTACAAATTAAACATGTTATTTATGCCAATAAACATGTTAACATACAATCGATTATCTCATTTGAGGCTTCCAAAATAATCAAGATATTATACGCTAATTGACGTTCACTCCGGCTTCTTGCCAAAAATTATTTTCAGTCATCCAACAACCGCCATAAATAATCAAAAATGGAAAAATATATTTGATTTGGCCACAAAGCAAATCATAATATCCATGTCATATTTTGTAAGTACATGACACTTATAATCATAAAAAAACAGTCTATACTCAATTTTATAGACTTATCACACAAAAATATTTTTTTTATGTACACCATAAATTGAGAAAAAAATATGTATAAGTGTCCCAATACTCCCATCGAGTAGCCAATATCTCAAAATGATTTCCAACATTTACAGAAAACTTTTCATAATTTTTCTCGCTCAAAAAAATTTTTTTGTAATTTTTACCAAATTTAATAATATAAAATTCGATAAAAATATTTTTATCAACTAAAAACTAATTTTAATTTATAGAAAAATAGAAAATTAAATTTTGAGTGTAAAGATATTTTTATGGCTAAAAAAGGCCACCGAAACAGCCTACACGCCCTGGGATTGTGCCAAGGACATGTTTGGCTGGGCTTCTGCGCAGTCCACTCACTTGTAATGGCACGTGCAGTACACGTGCCACTTTCTCAGATTTTCCAGAAATATTTTATTGGCTACTCCCCCATATTTTGATCTTTTGAATCTAATGGTGGTGTCCATTTTTAATTTGGAGCATCGTATTATGGTGTGTGTGCTACACACTCTGACACCGAGTGAGATTAGGTAGAAAACACAATTCATCATCTTCTTCTTATTTTTTAGAATTTTTCAGAAATTCTTAATTTCGACCTAAACTTCAAATAGTCATATCTCACTCATTTTAAGGCCGATTTTCGCGTATAATATATGGTTGAAAAGCTCTTGATGAATAGAATCTAATAATATAAGTTTCATACAATAAAAAATATCACATTTAGACTGAAAATCGAATTTATAGTTATAAATTTGACGAGAAATATCTTATAATATACAAACTAAATCATTATGAAACTTTTCAGATTATTTCTACCATGTATAAGCATGCTTCTATTAAAAAATTAGGTGTAATATGAAGCATATCAAGATTTATTATTAAAGACCCATCAATTTCATCATACAGGTTACATACTTAATGGCATAAAAAAAATATTTTAATGCATTAAACAGAGTCAAATAGCATTAGGAATTCAACCATATATAACTCTGATACCAATTACGGAAATTAAACAAAATAAACATGAGGTAAGTTCAAGAAAAAAACTTATCACAATTTGAATATTTACCATGGTTGAATCACTGATGTTTTTCACATCTTTAAAGGCTCACTTTCGTCCAAACTCGATCATATACGGAAGAAATTTTGATCCACAATCCAAATATTTTCTCAAGTAATGGTGTTCTTTAAATCTTGATCACACTAGCCCTCTTTCTCTTCACTGTTCTTTCTTACGTTATTTTCAGAGAGAGAGAAAAGTTTTTTTTTATTTGTTGTTGTTAGAAAGGTATTGAAAAGTTTAAAGGAAGTTCCTTTTACATTGGTTATGGAGTAATTTTCAGAAAACCACTCTCACTAAAAAGCAGTTCATTTTTTTAACCTTATGGGTCGAGTTAGTCATCATGGACTATTCGTTAATCCATTTACTATTTCTTACAGCCTCAAAACAATTTCGATGGGAATTGGTAAAAGAAAATGAAACAATTTTTTTTTTTTAACGTTTTGATGTTAGATCATGTACCATAGCCCAAAAACAAGTTCTTTATTTCCATGCAACATATAGGAATATTTGCAAAATTAAGACGTACCATGTTCTTGGCCCATGAAATTTTGATCCTTGGTTTAATCACAAAGTCACTGTTTTAGCATTGTTAGAAGCGTTTTCCCCACGTTTAGTGGGCCTTGGGTTCCTAAATGAATTATCCTTCAATTTTGAATATATTTGGGCCTCTTCTTTGTTTGTGTGTATGAAAATTATTGTTCCCAAGGATCCTTAATTTCCCTGATTGGTTGAAACCCAGTTACATATTAGGGCCTGCTGAAAGTCTCTGTTGCTTAGCCCATCACAATTGGTGGATTCTTATTTCAGTGCTCTCATTTTGGATGCTCTAATAGTTTATTAATGTGTAAGGAGTTCAAGTATGGGTAATGCTGTGTTTAATTGTCATGTTTGTCATGTAGTGCTTTGCTTTGATGTGTATTAATACATCTATCCTCAATTTCACACCCCTCCGTCCCGTATTTAAACTCTCATTTTAAATTATATGCAATTTTAGATGAGGATTACAAAAAAAAAAACTGTGTTTTACAGTTTTATTTTTAAAAAACAGTAATAGAGAATTAATAATGTCACATCATTATTTTAAATAAGATAGCACTCTTAAAAATAAGATTTTTATTTCAGAAAATGAGACATTATTCATGAACATCTCAAAAAGAAAGAAAAACTAACATTCAATTTGAAATGGGGAGAGTATATTTTTTTCGTGTTTTTTTCATGTTTGTATTAATAAATGCATAAAGAGCCTTGGATGGATAGATAAATAGATAATCTCCTTTCAGATGAACAACTTGAAGAAAACATGCAATTAACACACGGATTCCTTATTTTGTTGCTTTTTGCACCAACAATTTATGATTCTCTCATATCTTAAAGGTTTTCTATGCATAGACATTTTAACATTAAACCATATATATCTCATGTCATGCTTGAGCATATGAATTGAATCAAGTTAAATAAAATATTGCTCAAATTTAATTTGAATTTTTAATTAATTATAAATGAATTTTAAATGAACTGAATACTAGTTTAACTTAAATAACTTGATATTTTTACATATAATATTTTTTCTATTAATAGCATCGAATTCAAATCAAGTTTCAATTTTTTTTAATTTAATTTGTTAATCTTAACTAATAAAGTTCAAATAAATTTATAGTAACATATCTCAAGCCAAATATTAAATAATTAATTTATTTTTAACTATCAATATGTGAGAAACATGCACAAATAGGGGAAATAGAAAACAAAACCATTATTATTAGAACATGGGCCCCCATATTAAGTTCCTTAAAGTGTGGATATCGACTTTGCTCGTAGAATGGCAGCAGCACACACGTGCGCATGCATGGCTAACGAGAGGGGTTGGTTTCAAAATTCTGAAACAAATTCCAAAAAGGCACGAGGGAGGCCACGAGGGCAGTAGGGTTTTTGTAAAAAGTGGCATTTAATTAACCAAAATCTTGAATATCTCCATCAAATGTTTCAATAGTATGTCTAATCTTGTAGCTCTTGGGGGCGGGTCCTCTCTTGCATTTATACTGATTCATGCATTTGTATCAGCAATATAAGACAGACCTTGTGATAATTCAATCTCCTGTGTTTGTTTACAAAAGAAAGAAAGAAAAAATTAAAATAAAATATGAGTTGGCTAGCTGTAGAATGGATGACCTGTCTCATGGATTGAATGAATAATCAAATGAAAAGTCATTTGTTTTGTCTATTAAATGCCCAAGTTGCAGAAAAGTAGAACCTTTGCCTTGTCAAAGGAAAAGGTTGAGCACTTTGCCACATGCCTTCTAAAGAGTTTTTAACCCTTGGCTCAACATAGAAGGTGGATTATTGACATTTGTAGTTTGGATCACAATTCACTTAATTTACTTCTCAGCTTTGTAGTGATTTTCATGAGAGATATATCATCTTTAGTGCATGAAAGTTAATCATAATGCTACTGATAGTATATTTAAGTGGCGGTTTCTGGTTCCAGGTGTCAGAGTTTTGCTCGACTAGTCTTCGAAGAGGACAAAGTTCGCCCATACACATTTGGAGCAAATATTCAGGCGGTCGACCACTACATGGGTACTCTGCCTTCCACGAGAGCCATGCCTTCTAGGAGCCCACGAGGAGTTAGAACCCTAATATTCATTGTTAAATCTTGGAGTTAGAATTTTTAGTTTTGAAGGTAAGATGGATATTTTGACTTATAAGAAAGGATAATTTATAAATTTGAAGGAACGAAAATTTGAATTTTATTTAATTTACATATAAAATTTGAAAAGACAAGTAAAGAGTTCGACTGCAGGGTCCAGCTTCCTACTTGCTCCGTCGGCAAGATAGCAATTTGTCCTGGGGTAAAACATTGAATCTTCTGCAATGTTCATGAAATTGAAAACAATGAAAACTATATATTTTTTAGTACTGTTTAGTTCATAAGTTGTCTGTTCAAATGACACAAAAATTAAGAAAAATAGGTTGCTGATAGTTCATGCACTAATAGAAGGATGCTGATCTAACCAGCATTTTGGTGAAAAATATATATATCAACTTATCCATCATTGGCAAGCAGTTATCCGTCTGAGAACTGACCAATGGGCTTATTAATTATTGATCAGTTTGACTAGTTTAACCGAGAATAATATAAATAATTGTATTTTTGAAAGTATATCAAGTAAGAAGAATTAAGTTACTTTTGGATCATACAAGTCACACTTGTTCTAAGTTTATGACTTTGGATTAATTCTTTAACTTTAGCTCAGAAGAAATATCAAATATGTAGTCCAGCTATAACCTATCTCCATGAAAATTTAAAATAATTTATTTCAATTTATCAGGGTTCGGCCTTTATTGATATGATAGTGATGAATCACTTGCCTACATTGGCGTCTACCCTAAAACAAAAACCAAGCCAAACAAAAAAAGAAAAAAAAAAAAAGGAAAAAGGGATTGGTTAAATTTCCAACAAAGGAAACAACTTCTATATTTGGCTTGGGTTACACGTTACTTATTCCCTCTATTTGATTTGGATGTTTCCAGGTTTACTGAAAAAGAGATGGAATAGGAACAATTCATTCCAGAAATTAAATAGTTCAGATTTTTTATTTTAATATAATACTTCATCTCATATTTCATATTAAAAATATATATCAAATATATAAAATATTTTTTAAAATATACATTTGACAATATACACCAAATTAAAATAAAAAATTTAAAGTAAAGATGAAAATAAATATAGTAGTGATGTTGTACAGGTCAAGACGGACCCGCATAACTTGATTTTAGAGGAAGAAGTTGTTACTGTATAGGTCGGGATGGACTTGAGTAGCTCGGGTTGTGAGAAATAAGTTGTTACGATATAGATTTGCGTAGCTTGGGTTATGTGGAATAAGCTAATGTGAAGTAGGTCTGATCAAGACAAAAGGTTTAAGGTGTGGATTGACAACTTTCATCTATGGTGTGGAAGTTGGGTGAACAGGTGTTAGTTCAGCACGCGGGCTCTAAGAGTGGCATGACCTGTTAAGCATTGGGAAGCTTACCGACCTCCAGGTCGGGCAAGTTCATGCAGAAAATTAGGATGAAATGGTTATGGTTAGAAAAAGGACATGGAATCTTTTTAAGATAAATCGAAAAACGTGGATACGCGTACATTAATCGATTACAATATATTGAGGTTTGAAATCTCTTTTTTACCTTTATTTACCATCTATAAATAAGGAAATTCATGGCATATCACAGGTTATACTTTATATTTGAAATACATATATATTTGCTTGATTTTCGTCTTCTCCAAGAGAATATTCGCTGACTTGAGAGTCAGAGTTCTTACGTCGGGTCACATCGGCGTCTTGTGCAGGTAATCCAATTGGGGGAGGAGATCAAAAGCAGCAAATTGGTACTTGGGGTACACCTTCTGTAATTGGTGCATAACAAGTTGGCGCCGTCTGTAGGAAACATTTGTGAGTTAAGGTGAGAAATGGTAGGAAAAGGAATTCTGGACGAAGAAACATCCGATGAAGCTCCACCACCAATTGTCCGGCGTAGTCATGGTCCAGAGATTTAGGAGTGGGGGGAGAATAATAGTCCACCCCCGGTAACACCTGGAGTTCCACCGCTCCAAACCATGCAGGCACCCTGTGTAAATTTGGTTCCAAAATTTAGAGTAAGAAATGCCAGTCAACTTACCATGGAGTAGTTGCCAAGTATAATCACAACTGTGGTAGATGTAGCCTTGAGAAGAAGGGAGGTTAATCCACCATCGCTACCAAAGGTACCAGAAAAGCCACTCCACCCTGAGAGGCTGGAAGAGAGTCATATAGGGGAATGCTAGAGTAAAATACTAATGAAAGAGCCAGATGTGTCGGAGAAGCTGGAGGATTTGCATAATGAGCTGAAAGAGATAAAGATGAAAATGGCAGGAAGGAATATGGTGATCAAGAAAGGAATTCCGTTTGCTGAGAAAGTAATGATAGATGATCTATCAGCCAACTTCAGGTCATTAAATTTTGAGTATGATGGTACTACTAACCCATGGGAACATCTGTGCAGGTTCAAAAACTCAGCTCTCTTGCACAAATATTCCGATGGGGTTAAGTGTAGGGTATTCCTGACTACCTTGTTGAAATCAGCCCAGCAATGGTTCAACCAGTTACCCCCCAATTCAATCAACTTTTTTGATGAGTTTAGTTCTGTCTTTTTGCATCAATTTGCCAATTCTCAGAAATACCAAAAAACGTTACTAACTTTATTCAGTATAAAGTAAAGAGACAATGAGGACCTACGAAGCTACATAAAAAGATGTACAGTTGCTGCTTTAGAAGTACCTTCAGCTACCCAAGAGGTACTTTCTAATGCCCTAGCCCAAGATTTGCAAGATGGGAAATTTTTTAGGTCGTTGGCTAAGAAATCAACCAAAAGTTTTGATGACCTACTAGCACGGGCTAAAAAATATATCAACATAGAAGAAGCTCAACCAATAAAAAGAGAAGAAGAAGACAGAAAAAGAGATAAAAGAGTGTCTGACAAAGAGGGAGGAGGTTTTGTTAGGAAATTAAAGCAGGAAGAGCAACCTCTTTTGCCTGCACCTGGGGAACCCAGGCAATACATTCCCCTAGTGGCCCTAAGGGCATATATCTTGATGACTATTGAAAAGAATAAGGGGTTAAAATGGCCGTATAATCACTCATCAGCTCCAACCAAGCCCAAGTCTAATCTATTATACATTTTTCACAATGAGTATGGCCATAACACAGAAGAATGTCGGCATCTGAAAGATGAGATAGAAAGGATGATAAGAAAGGGATGGTTAGATGATTGGATCAAGAAAGAAGAAGAGAAGAAAATGACTGAATGGAAAAAAGTTCGGCCTACCTAGATAGAGAGGGACACTAAAGAGGGAAGAGCTGGAGCTACCCCTGGGGAAAACCATCCCTAAGCTCCAAGGGGTTTCATCCATATGATAGTATGGGGCCCTACAGATGGAGACTCCAACTGAGCTAGGAAAGCATATGCCCGACCTACTCCAGAAAGTGTAAGAGGAGAGGTCTATAAAATTAACGAAGGTTCGACGATTCAATTTAGGCCCCATGATGCAAGAGAATTGCAGGCACCGCATAATGATGCACTATTTGTCACTGCAACCATGGCTATCTTTGACGTGGCCAAAATAATGGTTGACACTAGTAGCTCAGTAGATGTCTTGTTCTACGAAGTATATAAGAAGATACATCTGGATATAGTGTTGCAGCCAGTGGAGACAACCTTGTTCGATTTTGGCGGGGAATGGTGAATCCCATGGGTCAGGTCATCTTACCAGTATCCTTAGGTACTGAGCCTATGTGTAAGACTAGGATGGTTAAATTTTTGGTGGTTGACTCCTTTTCTGCGTATAACATCATCTTGGGAAAACCTTCACTCAATATCTTTCAAGTAGTGGTGTACACCTTTCACATGAAATTGAAATTTCCTATGGATAAAGGGATAGGAGAAGTAGAAGGGGATTAGTGCTCGGCTAGAAGATGTTATGTGGAAGCTATCAGGAAAGCTGAGCAGAAAAAAGCTAAAAGAGGACAAAATACAGAAGAGGAGCCCCTACTAAAAGTTATGAAAAGAAATGAGGCAGAAGGGCCTTAGTTGAACAAGAGCATGTGCTGCCAAATGAGAAATTGGTCAGTATAGAACTAGTGCCAGAGAATATGACCAAAACTACTTGGATGGACACACAGCTGAGTTCGGAGTTAGCAGATAGGATAACCCAATTCTTAAGAAATAATATTGATATTTTCGCATGGACTATACGTGACCTGGAAGGGATTGATCTGGGTGTGGCAGTGCATCACCTTAATGTGGACCTAGCATGTAAACCTATTAAATAGAAGAAGAGACATTTTGGGCCTAAGAATGATAAGGTCATCCAAAAGGAGGTAGAGAAATTGCTGGAGGCTAGGCATATCAGAGAGATCTAATTCCCAGAATGGTTGTCAAACATTGTCTTGGTCCCAAAAACAGAAGGAAAGTGGAGAATATACATTGATTTCTAAGATTTAAATAAAGCTTGTCCTAAAGATCATTACATGTTGCCACGAATAGACCAGTTGGTTGACTCTACCTTAGGGTGTGAGATGTTAAGTATGATGGATGCTTCATAGGGGTACCACCAGATCACGTTAGCACCGAAAGATCATAAGAAAGTAAGTTTTATAACTTTTATAGGGACTTATTGTTATGTGGTTATGCCTTTTGGACTAAAAAATGCAAGAGCTACATATCAGAGGTTGGTAGATAGAATATTCAAAGAACAACTCGGGCGGAACATGGAAGTATATGTGGATGATATGCTGATAAAAACTACAATGGCTGAAGCTCATGTTGCTGACTTGACAGAAGCCTTTAGAGTCCTCAGAAGGTATTATATGAAACTTAATCTTTCTAAATGTGTTTTTAGGGTTAGGTTTGGTAAATTCTTAAGCTATATGGTAACCGAGAGAGGTATAGAGGTAAACCCCGAGAAAGTAAAGACAATACAGAATATGACTCTTCCAAATAGTATTAACAAGATTCAACAGCTTACTGGTAGGATAACAGCTCTGAGCCAGTTCATCTCCAGATTGGCAGAGAGAAATGTGCCTTTCTTCAAAATTCTGAGGAAGGCTAACAAGTTCGAATGGATTGAGCAGTGTCAAAAGGCTTTTGATGAATTAAAAAACTTCTTAGCTATGCTACCCCTATTGACCAAACTTGTACAAGGTGAAACGTTGTATGTATAAGAGAGGAAGGAACTTAGCAGAAACCTATTTACTACGTAACAAAATTGTTGAGAGGGGTAGAAACTAAATATCCAGAAATAGAAAAATGAGGATTAACCTTAGTAATAACTGCCAGCCGGCTTCAATCATACTTCTTATCATATAAGATAGTAGTCCGAACTAACCTACCATTAAGACAGGTGCTAAGTAAACCAAAAACTTCAGGTCGGATGGTCAAATGGGCAATAGATATGATCGAATATAACACAGATTACCATCCCATAGTGGCTATCAAGGCACAGGCCTTAGTAGATTTTCTGCAAGAAATGACACCTACTGATGAAAGTCATAAGGCATGGTTGTTGCATGTAGATGGCTCAACCACCATATCAGATTATGGAGCAGGTATTGTACTAACCAGCCCAGAAGGAAAAGAGCTAGAGTTCGCTGTAAGATTTGAGTTCAAAATATCAAATAATGAATTTGAATATGAGGCATTAGTGAGGGGATTGAAGATAGCTCTAGAGCTCGGAGTCAAGCACCTAAATGTTTATTCTGATTCTAGATTGGTCATGCAACAGGTTGAAGGAGAATTTATGATAAAAAAAAAAATAATGATAAACTACGTGGAGCAGGTATCTAAATTAAAACAACAATTGACAAAGATTGAACTAAGCCATATACCACGAGTAGAGAACTCTAAAGCTGATTATCTTTCTAAAATTGCAAGTTCTACCACCAACTATAAGACCAGAAAAATCACATTGTTAATAGCTTATCAGCACAGTATGGGGGTAGAAGTGACCTTAGTGGAAGAAAAAGAGAATTAGAGATCAGGCATATTGGAATATCTGTGAGAGTGGGAAACTATCATAAAATAAAAGAGAAGCAGTTCAATTCCAGGTAAGAGCTATTAGATTTTGTTTAATCAATGGTTTATTATATAAACGAGCTTTTTCTACACCATACTTGAGATGTTTATCACAAGAAGAATGAACATATGTATTATGAGAAATTCATGAGAAAGGATATGGAAGCCATGATGGAGGTCACGTACTGGCCTGTATGACATCAAGAGCTAGGTACCTCTGGCCTTCGCTAAAAGAGAATGCGGAGCATTTGGTCAGAACTTGTAAAAAATACCACAGACATGCCCTGTTGATATATAAACCAGCAGAGGAGCTGAAAGTCATGAGCTTTCCTTGTCCCTTCTCCAAATAAGGAATTGATATTGTCGGACCTTTTCCCTCGGCAATAGAGCAAAGGAAATTCTTGATAGTGGCAATAGATTATTTTAGTAAATGGGTAGAAGCTGAGCCTGTAGCTAAGATTACAGAGTCACAAGTCATAAAATTTTAACGGGGAAACATAGTATGTAGATATGGGATTTCGTATGACCTGATATCAGATAATGGCACCTAGTTCTAAGGGAAAAAAGTCCAGCAACACTTCACTTTGGTGGCCCATCCCCAAGCCAATGGGCAAGTTGAAGTTACCAATCGGGTAATTTTTGCAATGGATTAAAACCAGGCTAGACAGAGCTGGAGGTGGTTGGGTGGATGAGCTGGACTCGATTTTATGGGCATATCATACAACACCAAGGACTACGATAGGAGAATCTCTATTCAATTTGGTATATAGAGCTGAGGTTGTTATACCCACCAAAATCAGGATGGAAACTCACCGAATCCAGAGCTATGATGAAAAAGAAAACGAACTCATGAGGGAAGCATTAGAGTGGATTGATGGAAAAAAAGAGCGTACCTTCGAATAGAAGCATACAAAAGTAAGATTCGAGCTGGACACTCTCGGAAGGTCAAGATAAGGAATTTTTAGGTCGGGGATTTAGTGTTATGACGAGCAGATACCTTAAAACAAACTGGTAAGCTAGAGGCAAATTGATAGGGTCCTTATAAGGTAACTCGGGTAATACCCGAGTTACCTATGAGTTAGAAGATGAGCAAGAAAAAAAAAGTATCTAGACCATGAATGTTTGCCATTTGAAGAAATTCTTTATGTAATCTTGAATTTTTCTTACAAAAGAAGAGAAATGAATTTGTCTCACCTATTTGTGAATTGATTTGTAAAAAAAAAATCCTAAGGTAAGGTCAGTTGAACTGGACCTACCTGGGTTCCTTAGAGGGTTCGCAGAGACCGACCTACTTGAAAAATTATTCAAGAAAAAATATTAAGGCAAGGCCAATTGAACTAGACCTACCTGGGTTCCTTAGAGGATTCGCAAAAACCGACCTCCTTAGGGAATGATTCAATAAAAAATCCTAAGGCAAGGCCAGTTGAACTGGATTATCTTTTTCATACTTTAGAAAACAAGAATAGCTTTGGTAAGACACATGTAGCTCAGTTATGAAAACTGAATAAGATATGCATGTTCTATAATCTATTGAAAAATTACTTTTGAAGTTGCAGGTGCTAGAAAAATAAAGCAAAACTCATAAGCAATAAAGGTGAAATAATATTATTAAAGAAATATTGTTATAAAGATTTACAAAACTTATTCTACCCCATAATCAAAAATATTAAGGGGTTCTAAAATAGCACTCTCATCATCTGGATTCCCTAAATAGGAAGAACTGTCATCCTCAACAATGATAGCAGGCTCATTAGGAAAATCTTGAGGAACAATAGCGGTTGGAGAAGGGATGATGAGTAAACAAAAGGATCTTCCAAAGATGTTGGTGCAGCCAGTGGTTATGAATGACCAGCTATATCAATTATAGGGACAAACCTATTGCCAAGTGGAGGAATACTTTTAATAGCAAAGTCCAGATTTGGTTTTGGACCAGTATATCCTAGCTTCCGAACCTGACCTAGGCAATGTATGAAGCCATGGATCAAGTAATTCAAGGCCCCAAAGGCCAAGTGGTCAAAAAACTCTAAAGATTATAAGAACTTTTCTTTCTCCAGGGCCCACTCAGCTCGGCCCGCAAAAATCCCTACAACATGACCTTCAGCTCGAGAGATAGAAGCCTCCTCAATAGCCTTTAACATCTAGTTCTCTATGTTGTTTCGATCTTGTTCTACTTTGGTTAGTTTTTCCTCCAGGAAAGCATGTTTACCCCTAGCTATCTCGAGATCTACTTCCAACTTGCCGGTGCAAGCTTGAGAATGCTGCAACCGTTGCTATAGATCTTCATTCTGTTGCCTAAGTTCTTCTTCCTCTAAGAAAGGTAATCCAGATCGCAGATCGGCCATCAAAGAGCTTAAATACAAAATGGTCTAATGAAAAAGGAGGTTAGGAAATTTTCAACCCTTGGAATAATGAGATGACTTAAGAAGTGAACATTACCTTGGAGGCATGATTTACAAGATTACCCACCTTAGCGTCATAATCTATAAACCCTAAGATATGATCTACGGAGTTGGGTATGCCTTGGAGCCACTCAGTGCAAAGTTTTTCATCCTGTGTCTCCAATACTAAGTTGCTGGTGAAAAAGGAGACATTCAGGGAAGCAGGATTATTGAGACCGGGATATTGGGATGGACCTGAGCTGCCACTACCCACAGATGTCAAATGCTTACCTCGACTCTGAGAGGAGATAGGTGCAACAGCTACAGCAGGAGGTAGGGAAGTAGATGGGGGTGGTTGAGGAGCTGAGGATGAAGCTCGAGTTGTGGGCACACATCGTTGGTTCAAAGGTATGCTAGTGTGGGGGACTCGAGCCTGACCTTCAGGCTGACCTAATTCTCCTGTGGATTTTCGAGCTCGGTAGACTGCTAGTATGTGAGACTCCATCAGTTGCTCTGAAAAAGAAATATACAATTAGTAATGGCAAATGTGAAATCATAACAATTAGTTAAACAAGAAGGTACCTATAAGCTGAGGAAGTGGAAAAGCTTTGGGGCTCATTTGAAAATGGTAGAGTAAAGGCCAAGATTCAGCTAATAATCTTACATGGTAGGGGTTGTGGTTTAATCGGCGAGCTAATGCTTAGGAGGCTGAGTCCAACTTGGGAGCGCGACCTTGGTGAGGTAAGTCGGTGATCCAATTGGTAGAAAAATTCCAAGGGTCAAGGGAGGAAATGTCAAAGTATCTTTTCTTCCAGCCCTTAAGAGAGCTGGGTTTTCCCTCCAAAAATTTAATTACTCTCCGGAAGGTAAAATAAAAAAGGCTTGACTTAGCAGTTTTAGCATGAAAATAAGCCTGTCATAGCTTGTGGGTTGGCTTGTATCTGAAGTAACTAACTACTATCCAGAAGCCAACCATAAGTCAAAAAGGCTAAGGCATTAAAGTCTTAGTAATGGGCGCAAAACCCTAAGGAGTGGAATTTTAAAAAAATCATACGTCAGCCCTAATAATCAAGATATTTTTTATATTCTTATCTGTCCTGCAAAGGTTGCAGGTCAGGTAGAGTAGGGGGACTAGTTGATGTGGTATAGGTCAGGATGAACCCACATAGCTCGATTTTAGAGGAAGAAGTTGTTACGATATAGGTCGGGACGGACCTGAGTAACTTGAGTTATGAGAAAGAAGCTGTTGTAGTATAGGTCAGGACTGACCTGCGTAGCTCGAGTTATATGAAAGAAGCTAATGTGAAGTAGGTCTGGTCAGGACAAAAGGTTTAAGGTATGGATTGACAACTCTCATTTATGGTGTGTAAGTTGGGTGAATAAGTGTTAGTTCAGCACGCGGGCTCTGAGAGTGGCATGATTTGTTAAGCGTTGGGAAGCTTACCGACCTCCAGGTCGGGCAAGTTCACGTGAAAAATTAGAATAAAATAATTATGGTTATAAAAGAATATGGAATCTTTTTAGGATAAATCAAAAAATGTGGATACATATACAATAATCCATTACAACAGATTGATATTTGAAATCTCTTTTTTGTCATTATTTAGCATCTATAAATAAGAAAATTCATGGCTTATTACAGATTACACTTTTTATATCTGAAATGCATATATATTTGCTTGTTTTTTATCTTCTCCAAGAGAATATTCGCTGACTTGAGTATCGGAGTTCTTACGTTGGGTCACGCCGGCGTCTTGTGCAAGTGATCCAGTCGGAGGAAGAGATCAAAAACAGCAAATTGATAGTTGGGGTCAATGTTTTCATAACCTGACCGGTGATCAAACCGGTTAAAATTAGCGATTCAACCGGTCGGACCAGTTTAATGAAAATTAATTATATTTTTTTATTTTATTATGTAAAATGATAATATAATAGATTAATTGTTATGCAATATATTTTAAATGTAAAAATAAATAAATAACTACATAAAAATATATATAACAAAACACAAAATTCAAATAATCACATAAATATAATAAAATATCAAATTTAAATCTTTATAAAAATTAAAAATAAAAAGTATAAAAAAAAAATATAAAAACCGATCAAAACAGGTTTTGGGCGGTTTTGACCTGTTTAACCAGTCAAACCAGTTAAAACGATTCTTGGACTGAAGCGGATCAGATTGACCTCTGGTACTCGATTAAATTAATTGAAACGACCAATTCAATCCGATTTAAAAAACACTGATTGTGGTGCACTTTCTGTAATTGATGCATAACAAGTGGGACAAAAAAAAAAAACAAAAGGCCACCTTTGGACTATTTTGACATCAAGATATAGAAAGTGAACTTGTCTTTAAACTAAAAAGAACCCTTGTGAGAAAAAAGAGGGCAATTGATTGAAAGTTTGTTTGCAGCAGCATGGGTGGAAGTGGACCAATTTTCTTTAAATGTGATGAGCAATGAAATAAAAATATTGGTTTCATGTCGATTCAGACAATAACATTTTAACCACCGATATGCCCTACAAAATTTATAAAGTTAAGAGACATGACAGGTTGATCGAGTAAAATCATCTGATTTCGAGACAAGTTGAGGAGACGTGAATCGTATGCTTCTTCTGGAAATAAAAGAATACGTTCTAAGATTAGATATTTGAAAATTATGTTATGAATATCCTATCAAATCACATTGATATAATATGACCGATATGAAAAGTATTGATATGAAAAGAATGAAATTATGTTCATATGAAAAGAACGGAATTATATTTATTTTATGTGAAAGTTCGTTTTTTTGGAGTAACTCAATGTAATAGCAAAATATACAGGTTGATAGACTCATTAAATTTTCATTTATCATTGGTTGTTTATTATGATTCATATAATTCATTTGAAAACTCTATTTGTTTGGACTTAGTTCGGTTTTGTTATCATTATTTTTGCAAAAACTAATGAGAAGATTTACTGTTTGAAAATATATTGAGATTGTGATGTATGTTTGTTTTTAGTTTTAAGAAAAATAATTTCTACTGTAAATGTCATATTTTGTTTAATTAGTGCTATCATATCATCATTTTATATTTCTATATATTATTTTTAAATTAATATAATAATTAAATGATGTAAATATATATATATATATATATATTGATAGAATGATTTGAATATATATAAATATATATATATATAAGTATAATGTTACAATTTTTATAATATTTTGGGAGATGAAAATAATTTTGGAGGATTCAATATTTGTTTGTTTGGTTTTATTTTTCAAAAATATTAAAACTAATGGAATTGAAATGAAATCAAATGCAAACAAAGAATTGATGTAGAATTGATGTAATATGTTCTGGAAATAAAAGAATACATTCTAAGAATAGATATTTGAATAATAAAGTCATGAGCATCATATCAAATCTCATTCATATAATAATGATTGATATGAAAAGTAACTCATGTGAAACGATATATGAAATTATATTTGTTTTACGTGAAAGATAGTTTTGGAGTAACTCAAAGTAATAGTAAAATATATAAATCGACGCATCAAAGATTCATTTATCACTTGTTGTTAACTATTATTTATATAATTCATTAGAAAACTCTAGTTTTGCTATAATATTTTCGTCTGAAAGGTATTCCTTTTATCAATGAAAATGTATGAAAGGGATGACTAATATAACAATTTTATTTGATCCAAAAAAAATTTTTTACTGTATAAATCTTTTTAAATCATAATTAATGCAAAAAGAGTGACCGTCATCATAGTTTGATTATGATGCATGTAAGACTATATTTAAATTATAATTAATGTAAAAAGAGCGACCGTCATCATAATCTCGTTACGATGCATGTAAGACTAAAATCTTTTTACCGTCAAAATAACTAATCCATTGATTATTTATGAATTATTTTGTGGGAGACTTGCGGTGTCAATAAATTTATTAATGCAAGAGGTCGATCCTTAAATAGAAAACTTAAAAAAATAGAGAAAAAATGGTGAAGATATCATACACTTCACACTAATTCAGTAAAAAGATAATTTTTTAGTTATTTTTTGACTTATAAAATATTAAGTATATCAATATCATATCAATAAAAAGTAATCAACAATTGAATTAATAATGCCTAAATAGTGCTTTCGTTCTATGCGGGAAAAATTGGTTGTGTATCTAATATTTTCTCCATGCCATCAAAAAGGGTAAGTGAGAAAGAAGAAGAGAAAAAGTAAAACAAAAAATTATATTATTTAGAATGAGATTTCACATTGTCACTATAGATTCCAACGTGTCACTAAGGTTATGTTTGGAAAAAGGATTTGAATTTAAAAAAGAATTTTGAAGTTAAAAAATTTGAAATAATTTTATTATTAGATAAATTTGAAATTTATTATAATGAGTAAAAAAATAGTATAAAATAGATATTAAAGGATTTAAAATTTATTATAACTTGAAAATATCTAAATAAATTTAATAAATTTATTATTAAAAATTAAAAAAATTATATTTCAAATCCTTCAAATCCCTACAATAATTTTTTAGTGTAAGTTGTGGAGTACGCATATTCTTCTTCCACTGCACAACACCACCATATTCCCACATGACACATAGCCAGTTTGAATGGAGTATGAATATTCTTCTTCCACTATCAGCACACTAATCGAGAAAATTATTATTTTAGTCATAAAAGTTTTGTTTTTTTATTTTTTGAACAACAAAAACATTCTATTGAGAGGTGAATTAAGGTGAAAATCCCCAATATGTAGATATCAATTGAGACTAGTAGTATAAAAGTATAAAAATGAGTAAAACTAAAACAAAAAATACTACTCCTCAAACTCTATATTAGTGAGCACTAGGTGTGATTAGTTCCTAAAAAAAAAACTACAAAAATGAGCAATTGTGAATCATGTAAGTGAGTGGATCAAGAGTTGGTCCTGAAAGTTATTGACAGCAGAACGATTTCAATCTCTCATGTTTTAAAAGTAACAGATTTCTAATAGATTTAGTGTCTTATATTTCAAATAGTAAACTTATTAATTTCTAATAGATTGGGCCATTATATGTCAAAAAGTCTCAACACATTTGGTCTTTTTAAAACCACTTCAAAACTCTCACGTTTTGTGAGAGGCTTTGATTGGGTTCATTTTTATAAATATTTTTTTTTTTCAAAAAGAAAAATGAATTTATAACTTGTATCTTTTAAAAATAGTATTTTTATTTATAAAATATAAATAATTTTATATGCCAGTTAATTACAACAAAATAACATTGACAATATAACTACAGTTGGAAATGTCCATCATTAACTATAACAAAAAACATTGATAATACATTTATAGTAAAAAAATATTTTTAAAAATATATCACATTATTTTTTTCTAACAAAACATCCAAATACATTTTTATTTTATAATCCTACTATCAAAATATATTTTTTTCAAAATAATTTTTTTCAAAAAAACTAAAAGTAACATCGAACAAAACCTTAATCTCTTATATTTCAAATAAGGCAAAATATTTTTTTCATCATTAAATTTGGTTCTATTCACTTTTGGTCCTTTAAATTGATAGGGTGGCAATTTTGACTACTACTTTTTAATTTTGGGCCATTTCATTCAAAGTAGTCGGAAATTGCATGTATGGTTGAAAAATTGATGATGTGAATGGTAAATTGAGAATTTATCAGAGTTGAAGGGCAAATTGATGACATGCATGTGACATGATAGCTGACTAGATAAAAAATATATTAGAAAAACTTATTTTGTTCTTTGCTTTTCTTCTTTTCTTTTTAACATTTTATATTTATTTTATTTTTTTCCTTCTTTCCCATTACTTTTCTTTTTTCTTTCATCTTCTTCCCAACCTCCAACCCAAACCGAGCATCCCCTCACAGAAACGCCCCAAACCACCATTAATGCTGAGTAGTGAACCTACTATAGGCCAAGCAATTAGGAATAAGTGTAATGAACGAGAGTTGTTGAAACTAGCAAATTGGATGATCAATCGGCCAAAAAACCCTTCCTTCCCCACCCAACCCCACCACCATCCCCAATCTCCCCCCTCGCCCGACCCAACCAACACCACACACGTCGCCCTCCCCCAACCTTCCGCACACCAACCCCCCTAATGTTTCAAAATATTTATAGATATAATATAATGCATATACATACATATATACATAAATATGTGCGGTAATGGGGAGAGGGTGAAGTATTTGGGGTGGCGGGGAGAGTTTGCTGGATTTGGGGTGGCAGGATTGGGTGGGGTGGGTGGTGGAGTTGCGGTCGAAGATGAAGTAAAACAATGAGAAAGAGGACAAAAATAAAAATAAAAATACAAAAATGTGAAAAAATAAAGCAAATGGGAAAAGAAAAAAAAGAGAGAGAATAAAATCGACTTTTTTAGAATATTTTTTGTTCAGTTGGCTCTTACTTCACATCTACTGCACTAATTTTTCCTCTAATTTTAAAAATCCTGTATCTTTCATCAAATCATCAATTTTTCAACCATTTTTACAATTTCTAACCAAATTGAGTGCAATGTGCTAAAAATTGGAAGATACGGCGCAAAATTGCCACCTGCCAAATTAAAGACCAAAAGTAAAATGAAACCAAGTTAAAGAATGAAAAATGCATTTCCGCCTTTCAAACAACGAATGCATTTGATATTTGTTGTAAACTCATTAATTTTTAACAAATTTTGTCCCTTTTATATCAATAGTCAACACATTTGGTGTCTTTGGTTGTAACGGATTTGATCCCTTATGCTTCAAATAGTGAACACATTAGGTCACTTATACTAACAACAATGACCAAACGTCTTCACTATTTGAAATACAAGGGACTAAATCTATTAATAGTAATTTTAAAAACTTAAACTCTTAATTTTCTCACATTTTCTTTGTCTTTAGATATTTTAGCGCACAAAATATTTTTTTGGAGTGTGCATAGGAATATTTGCCAGAAAATAGTGTTTTGAGAGTGAGTTTGAATGGAGCATGCACATCCTTCTCCCACTGTAATCCAACAATACATTTAATTCTTCCCCAAGCAAATTTTTAGGTCTCTATATACTTTTTTGTGGAGAAGAAACTTTTAGGGCGAGTTTGACATTCTTCTCCCACTATAATAAGTAATTATTTCCATTATGAAACTATTTTTCCTCAATCATTTTCATAATCTCTTGAAATATTTGCCTAAAAAATTATTTTTTTTAAAGTGAGCCTGAATGCATATTCTTCTCCCACTGCCAACACTATATTGCAACACAACACTTGGTCTTTTCTAAAGTAATTTTATCGTCCATAGATATTTTTTTGACCCAAAAATTAACTTTTTAGAGTCAGTTTGACAAACTCTTATTGAATCTAAAAGAATATATTCTGAAAAATCAACTTCAGAAAAACTCAGTTTATTAATAAACATCAGATGTGTATTTACACTAAATTATAAGAATCTCATGCAGTGGGGAATAAAAAAAAAGAATTGGTGGAACACTTTAATATATTCCACCAAAAATGATACTTTTAACATTGTAATAACTCAAATCAAATTTAATTATGACTGCCAACGCAATTGAGATTAATGGAGTTTCACTTCGAAACATAATTTTTAAAATTTTTGAATTTTGAATTAATGCTTGATAATTCTCATTTGAGGTTAGCATCATTATTGAAAATAAATTCATATAAGGATTTTTCTAGAAAAGTCCATGCCCATTGAGCTAAATACGCAAAATCATTGAATCGTAGAAGTCCCACGTGGGGTTCAAATATAATTCACTTCAACTTATTCAAACCAACCATTACGGATGAATCATGCTGATGAGGCTACACTCCTTAAGAATTCCCCACCAATTTGGGGCTCATTTTTCAAATGGACCATGATCAAGTAAATGCAGGCATGGATGGAGGGCCAGGGGGCGACATGCTGTTTAATTTATCATTGTTAAAATTGGTGATATATATATATAATGATAATAATATTTTGTTACACATCATAGTGGTAATTTTTGTTATTAGGTGGTCAATATACATGTCACAAACAAATTGTCTATAGAGAAAAAAGAAAAAAACATCCATAGAGATAACTTAAGCATTAGAATTCAATTGAATGTCAATACTGATAACTTAAATATTAATATTTATTATTATTAAACTTGTAAGAGCTGTCAACGTGGTGGTGGTCACTTAATATGTATCATTAGTAACAATTTTAATAATATCACTTAATATTTTATCACTAATATTCTTTTTTCTTATAATGATATAAAATGCTAAAAAAGACACAACAAAGGCAAACCCAAACACCCCAAGTTATACTCCCTGAACATCACTGGAAGCATCTAATTGAAATTTGAAAGTATGACTATTGATTTGGCCATTGGTAAGAGGAGGATGTTTGGGTGACTTTATAAATTTTTTGAAATATTTTATATGATGTTTGAAAGCTTATAAAATGTTCTATAGTGTTTGATAAATTTTTAAAAAATGAGCTTATAAATTCCTTAAATAAAATATTAAAATCTTACAAACTTTGATAAAAATATGTTAGGATGTTACAAGATTTTTTTAAAAAAATAAAGAATTTTTATCTTATTTTTGTGATCTTAATAATTTTTTTAAAATTTTGATCATATTAATTATAAAATAATTATCATTACTAATATTTTATAAGTTTTATAATTTTATTTTATCCAAACACTTCAAAATTTAAAATTTAACATCTTCTAAGTTCTAAAATTATCTTATAAAATCTTTTAAATAATTTTGGCCAAATACCTTCTTAATCTCAAAACAATCAAAAAGTTTTTGGTAGATGCTTTAAATAATGTTTGTAAAATTGCTCATATGCAATTTGTAGCTGAACTATATTACCTCCCTCAAAGTTAACATAAGTATAATAATTTCTGTAGTTGTAATACAGATTCTTCATCAGCAATAGTTATTCGGCCTTCCAAGACTTTCAATCCTGCATTGCGGAGCTTTGAAAAGCAGCAATCAAATCAGAAACAGTAGTTGAAGAGAAACCACAGAATCAGATTATACTTGGACCCAATCTTGTATGACTTTTTGTGGCCGCGGCGTATCAAAATTACATAACATGCTGCATGATACATACAGAAGAACAAGATGACCCCCACCCCCACCCCCACCCTACCCCACGCCGTATGCCTTCTGTTGACATCAGGTGTAAGTAAACTTGGTCTATATAAATAGGCTTTTTTTTTTTTTTCAGATATTGCTATATTTTGTCCGCAAATCACAGAGAAAATTTTGTAGTCCTAAGACATTTGTCTCCTGAGGACCTGATCTATTTTGTTACGATTTTATAAGAAATGATATGCAGCTGTGCGTATCTGTGAGTGGACCATTGATTTATATATGATCTATATAAGTTTGGTTGTTTTTTGAGATATTATTATTATTATTATTATTATTATTATTTTGGTGTTTCGGATATTGCTATACTTGTGGATTAATGCATGGTTTAAACGTTGTTGCATATTCTTACCTGTAAATGGGTGTTTCACGTTAAATGGAGAGTATTATATAATACGTAAAACAGTGAGTTAACATAAATCTTGGGATACGTGACGTAGTGAAATTTTAAAAAATTTCACAACACATCAACTATGATGTTCATAATTTAAACCTATACATATGCTATTGTGATTGAATAGATTATGCATAATTTAATTCCTGTTTAGGAAAATTTTCTGCCATAGATATTGAAAATTCTGGAATTCAACAACATTCACCCAAACTACTGAAAATTCTATGAATTCTAAACCCCTGTTGGAATCCATTCGCCTAAAAGCTTTAAGGGCATCTCTTTTAATTTTTGCACACTTTGGATTTCTAGACGCAATTAAACCTAGGCTAGTAAGTTTAATTTATTAATTCGTACCTAAAAATTATTGGTTTAGAATTTCTGGAACAACGACATAAACACTTTACCATTCTTGAGCTCCTTTATTTAAAAAAACTAGAACTGAAGGAACACAAGAATCAAGTCCAGAGGGAGGATGAAGAAGACGTAATTATAGAACGTTTTTGGAGGGTGGAAAACAGAATTTTTCTTGCCAAAAAATTGCTCTGAAAATCGTGTACGAGGCTGAATTTTTAGGCTGAAAAATCTGGCTTGTGTTTGTTTTTGTTCTCCCAAGGCGTTTTCGTTCTCCAAGAACGAAAATGCATTTGGGAGATTGTTCCCAAGAACAAATGTCTTCTTCTTCCAGAAAATTTTAATATCCATTAACTATCAACATCATTATATTATTTAATTATTACAATAGCATCAATTTATACATAATCCAATTATTATATTATTATAAATATTTAGCATATTCTTTTAACTTTAAAAAATACAACATAATGCATTAAAAAGGCTAATGTAATATTATTAATTAGACAAAATCTTATCACATAACACATTTATAGAAAAAAATATTTTTTAAAAATAAAATCAAACATTTCTTTCATCATTTTCATTCCCATATACATCTTTCCAAAATACATTCCCCTAAAACATCTTCCCCAATCACACCCAAAATAAATCCAGGCATTACTTGATTTTTCTTGCCAAAAATTCTTTCAGCGACACCTGAAAGAAAGGTTGTTTTGGGGCTGAATTTGCTGCAATGTCTTTTCAAAATATCCAGCAAAAATTGATGGAACAAGAACTCATAAGACAAGATGAAAGAGGGTGGTTTTTCTTCCTAAGGGGGCCGAAAATATGCTTCAATAAGCATGTAATTTTTGGGCCCTATACGTGTGTATTTAAACACACTTTGTCTTGCCTAATCCAATTAGGAAACTAATCCTTTCATCTCTATCTTATGTGTTTTAATTAAATAGATGGTTCCATCTTGACATCCTAATTGAATTAAGCCTAATTAAATTATTATATGATTTAATTGAATAAATTAGTATGACTCTTTAAACTATATTATGTCTATGTTAATTAATTGATCCAATCAACTAGTTCACTTCACACGAGTCCCTAATCTTGTTAGGTCTAATTAAATATTTATTTATTTAATTAGATAAATTAATTTAATTTTTTAAATTAATTTTAGCTCTAATTAGTTAATCTCCATTAATTAATAAAATCCAACTCCTTGGATTACCTTTTAGATTAAAAGTAGATTTTCTCGATTTATGTGTGACCCCTTAAAAACAAAATTAAACTAGCAATGGGTTTGCAACTTTAGTAACTTGAATCAGTTTAATTAATTAATAGTCTTGTAATTATGAGAGCCTCATAAGTTAGGAAAGCATCTAACCGATCATCATGAGTACCAATTTTAGGTGAAATAGCAGCGGACTTATTTCGATTGTGAGTACCATGCAAGTACGATCATTTTATCTTCTAATCTCTCAATTAAATTTAGGGTATGTATTATTAGTCGAAACCTTGTTTAATTTAATAATTATGATTCCATTTCAGGTCTCATTGCCTATTTGATGAATCAGTAGAAAACTTTCATCTAAACGTTCATCCTACCTTGGTCAAGTAAACTTTAAAGTTGCAAACCCAAGTGCAGGTTATGTCAAGTAATAAATTTCTCGTGAGTTTGAGGTCAATTCATAGAAAAGTTATTTAAAGATTTCAAGATTATATTTCTGAAAAAAATAGGCTTTATGTGGTTTAAAAAAATAATGTGTGCTATAATTAAAACAATCAAAGTAATAAAAATATTGAGGATTAGGAATCCACTCTTGAGTTTTGAATAGAGGAACGATTATTTATTTTTTTTACCTTTTTTAATTGCTATTATTGGAATACATACATAATGAAGGTTCCAATGTAAATATGTTATCAAGTAACTCATGCAATAAAAAAAATCATGATATTGTCTTACTATTTGTAAATTATCTCTTAACGTCAACACTTGTTTATGGGATTAAATATTTATGCACACATTTATCTACAACAAATGAAGGTTTTACATTAGCAGTTGGTATAGTACAACCAAACGTCTAGTCAAATGAACCTAAGTATTTATTGTATCATTAGAAATATATAAATAAAAAATCAGCACAAAATAAGTAAGGTTTAGATAAAAAATTAAAATAATAATACGACTCACTTAAATATTTTCTATCATTATAATCATTCATCTGTCTTCATCAACAAATTCACCCTTTTTCTTTAGTAAAATAAAATTTAGAAAAACATAATGAAAGTAAGAAGGACTAAAAATAGAAGAAAAACTAGATGATGCATTTATATTACTTCTAGAAAACTTATATTACTAGAAAACTTAGCCTAAAAAAACCTTCTACCCCCCTTCTTACAAACTTAATACATAACCTATTTATAGTGCTTAGAGTATGCTAGATGTCATATATATAATGGAGCAGTTAAACAATCAAGTGGTATGCTAGTTATCAAGAGTTGGTAAGTTGTTATATCGAATCCTCTAATTTTCATCTACTCTATTAAATTGAATTTTTAGGCTAGATATAACCAAGTTTAGATGATGAGTAAAGAATAAACATTATAGATTTTTCTGTTCTAATATATTTGTATATGTAATTTGTCAAATTTAGCTGCCGAATGAGGGAGGTACAGTCAAATTACCTGATCATGTTCAAGAGTCATCCTTCAACAACAACAGTGCATTACAACTTATTTATTGATCATTTTGATATAGTTTCTCACATCTTGTCTTCTGCAAACTTTTTTATCTATCATTTATGTATAACATATTCAAATTTTAGCCTAAAAGTAATTTTGGTTTAAGAGATATAACCTAATGGGTAAAATAGATCAGGATTGGGTTTAACTCTGATCCGAATTTTTGGTGATCCATTTTTGTATAACCACTTGTAATCCAATTTTTTTAATCCTTATACATTTATTATGGGATCCAAAATCTGCATGAACTTGTAGATGACTGACTTATCAATCTATAGCCTCAAGAATTAATCCAAAACCATTTCGGAATTAAAAGTCACGCTAGTTATTCTAAAATCTGCACAAAAGAAGATAAAACTTTTTAATCTCATTTTTTATGTTGATTTCTCATTTTATTCCTAAAACACAAAAATGCTTTAATTGGAGTTCTAATGCCAATTTCAAAGTGAAAATAATTATATAAATTCTAATAAATTGTACACTTTTAAATTTTCATCACACACCCCAACCAGTTTATTACTATTCCCTAATAATTATAGCGTAATGTAATCCAATACAAACAAAAAAGGAATATGGCATGATGATCAGAATTTAAAGAAACCTGTAAAATAGTCTAATAATCACAAAAATCATTTGTCAGAAATCATAGATGCTATCGAGATATATTTTTTTCTTTTTGGTGTGCGTATGTATACTAAGTCAACCTTTTATTCTACATACCAAGATACATATAACTTCAAATTCAATCATGAAAAAGCCTCAACTCCATATCCTTACAGGTAAGTATTTGCCATTTAATTTGATAAGATATTCAATCATGGAGTTAGGAAATAGTTAAAATACTCAGAGAAATGACTTAAAAGATTTAGGATAAGCATTCGAACAAAAAATGAGCATAAGATAGGTAGTAAAAAACTTTGAAATACCTAGTCAGTCTTATCAAAATATGCCTCAAAATTTCATTGGTTAACCTAAAAATGAAATGGTGAATTTTTTATTTCTATTTTTTTGTTTTATTTTGTTTTATTTTTTTTTACAATATGACTTGCAAGATAACAGAAGATCAAAAAAAGAATTTATAATTATACTCACATCACTAGCTACAGAGCGTAATATTTCAATAGAAATAGATAACTACAAATGTTTACCCAATTCATTTCTCCACATGCAATGTAGACATAATTAAGCATTTCAAATTACAATGAAACCAATTCAAATGATCAACTAAAGTTCAAAATGCTTGTTTTCTCAAACTTTCTATTTATTTAGAAAAAAAATGTGAATATAAAAAAAATAAACACTTTAACATGGTCGGAGTTTTCAGTTATATGTATTGCAACCAATCTTTCCACAACGCTTAGGATGTGCACAAGACTATTTTTTTTTCACGATAACACTCTTGGACTCTAACAAAAAAATGATTGCAATTATATTTTGATAATTTACAAGATTTCAGTTAAAAACTTCACAAACATGTCATGTTATGCAAAAAAAAATAAAAAAATAAAAAATTAGGGATGCGTCTCAAGAGTGCCAAAAAATTACCCTTTACTCTGGCCATCCTTACTTAAGGTTTCAACGGACCCAAAAAAATACACTTAAATTTTTTTTAAAAAAATATTTAAAAAACACACATTGAACACACAAGACATGATATCAACTATTCCCTCCCCCAACCTAATCGAGACATTGTTTTCAATGTTGAAAATAGATAGAAAAATAGAGTTTAAAAGATATCATCTGAAATGTGACTTATTAAAAAAATATAAAACTGAAACAACACAAACACACACTATTAGTTGAAACCATTAAAAATAAACTTCATATGCCGAGAGTTAAATTCATTTTGTGTTTTCGACCATTGTCCCTATTGGACCAATCCACACAGGCTAAGGCTGGATCAGGTTCTGGCATATATGCTAGAAGTTGACCAATCAGTTGGTCAGGTGTTGGAGTAAAAATAAGGATTCATCTCATAAACGGTGAAATAAAACCTTTTTCGATAGCATGATCTATGAAAGATAACAAACCATCATAGAAACTATTAATATTAAGAATACCTATAGATTTTTAGTGAATGTTGAGTTGTGCCCAAAACATAACTTGTAATAACTCATCTAGTGTACCAAAACCACTAGGTAGAGTGATGAATGCATCCATATTATTTAACATATTAGGCATTTTGTCCTGAATATGTGATACTTTTAACTCATTTTCGAAGGTCATACTTGTGATATTTTATACTGTTAAAGGTTTTGGGATAACTCCTAAAATATTGACTCCTTCCACATTAGCAAAACTAGCAACACTCCCCATTTTTTTTTTTGAAAATAAGTTGTGAAAAAATAGAGTAAGTACAGTGCTATTTATTGAGGTATGAATACGGAATGCATTTATTAAATATTTTTTCTCTTTTTAGAAAGGTTAAAAAAAAGGACACGAAGTTTGAAAAAAAAATTAACTACTACATGTGAATGTCCACATAGTTGTGAATATGGTTCACATCTTTCTCTGATTTTACATCCAGTAATGGCTTAAATGCCCTATATGGGTCGATGAAATGCTTTTCATTCAATTTTCTTATAAATTGGCAAGTAGGGTCTTTTAATATTAGATTCTAAAGATTATAATGCTCATATTCGTCCCAAAAGTGATTCCATAAATCATGAATTGCACAATGTACTAATCCACATAAATGCATTCCAAGAGTCAATATAATATCATCTAAAGACTCATTACCTTGTCCATCCATAATGAATTGAATTTTATCTTCTTGATTTTTAGAAACCATTTCTAAGCAACGACACTTTGTGTTGCAAATACATCGAGCATATTTGTGATAGACTTATATTTTTTTCGCCCTTCATTTTTTTGAATATGCTTTTACCAAGACCAAGTATGTATCTAGTAAGCAAATTGGAAGATTCGTATGAAAAGTCACCTTCTACACTTATATTTGCTTTAATTATCCATTATATATCCCCTAGAATGCTTTTGTGCATAAGCATCCTTAATCTTTCAATCCTGATTTTATAAATTTTTAAAATTACATTTTTATGAAGAAAAGAAAATCGCTTCTTGAAAATTAGAAGAATCTCATCCATTTTGACAAGAAGTCACATAGTTGTGACTATGGTTCGCATCTTTCTCTGGTTTTACGTCCAGTAATGGCTTAAATGCCCTATATGGGTCGATGAAATGATTTTCATTCAATTTTCTTGTAAATTGGCAAGCAGAGTCTTTTAATATTAGATTCTCAAGACTATAATGCTCATATTCATTCCAAAAGTGATTCCATAAATCATGAATTGCATGATGTACTAATCCACATGAATGTATCTCAAGAGTCAATATAATATCATCTAAAGACTCTTTACCTTGTCCATCCATAATGAATTGAATTTTATCTTCTCGATTCTTAGAAATCATTCCTAAGGAACAACACTTTGTGTTGCAAATCCATCAAGCATATTTGTGATAAACTTATACTTTTTTCGCCCTTCGTTTTTTTGAATATATATTTTTACCAAAACCAAGCATGTATCTAGTAAGCAAATTGGAAGATTCGTATGAAAAGTCACCTTCTACACTTATATTTGCTTTAATTATCCATTGTATATCCCCTTAGAATGCTCTTGTGCATAAGCATCCTTAATCTTTCAATCCTGATTTTATAAATTTTTAAAATTGTATTTTCAGAAAGAAAAGAAAATCGCTTCTTGAAAGTTAGAAGAATCTCATTCATTTTGACAAGAAGAAAAAAAAAGAATGAGAAAAGGAGAGAAACTTTATACAGAGATTTCAGTTGTTTGGAAAACTAATAAGTCCGACTTTAATAGCCAAGAAGTACTGTTATCTGCGAGTTAACTAGGAAAAGAAAAAAGAAAAGAAAGAAATCCTACAAAACAAATAAAGTCAAAGAAAATAAATATATATACACACAATAATCACAATAAGGGTTAGAAAGAAAAAAAAAATTTCCTCTTGTGAAAATTAATTTTCTAGATACGATTCCTCTTGTGAAAATTGATTTTCTAGATACGATTTGAGTCTTTGTCCATTTATTTTGAATACGTTATCATTTTTAGGATTTTCAATATCAATTGCCTCACAAGGATATACCTCTTTTACAACAAAAGGACCACTCTACCTTGATTTCAATTTTCCAGGAAACAAATACAATCGATAATTATAAAACAAAACCTTTTGACCAACCTCAAATATTTTTCTTGAAATTTTATTATGATGAAAATCTTTGATTTTTGCTTTATGAATTTTACAATTCTCATATGCATCATTTTTCAATTCTTGAAGTTCATTAATTTGCAATTTGCATAATTTTGAAACTTCATCAAGGTTGAAATTAAATATTTTAATTGCCCAATAAGCTTTATATTCAACTTTAAGAGGTAAATGATAATGTTTTCCATAAAATTTCCTATAAGAAGTCATGACTAATGATATTTTGAAAGCAGTTCTATATGCCTAAAGTATATCGGTAAGTGTAAGAGACCAATCTTTATGATTTGGATTAACTGTCTATTCCAAAATTTATTTTATCTGACTATTTGCAAGTTCAACTTGTCTATTTGTTTAAGGATGATAAGGAGTTGCAAATTTATGTGTGATTCCATATTTTCTCATTAAAGTTCCAAAAACTTTGTTATAAAAATATTTTTCCCTATCACTGATATTGGATCGAGGAATTCCAAATCGATTTAAAATATTTTCTTTCAAAACTTTTATCACTATTTTATGATTATTGTTTCGACAGGGAATTGCCTCGATTCATTTTGAGACATAATCTATGGCGACCAATATGTAAATGAAATCAAATGATAATAAAAATGGTCCCATGAAGGCAATACTCCAACAGTCAAAGATTTCAATCACTAGGATAGGGTCTAGAGGCATCATGTTTTGCTTTAAAATAGATCCTAACTTTTGCAGAAAGTGTAAGTGTCTTTGAAAAAAGTTAGCTAATAAAATCCAAATTGCAAGATCTTTGCAGTGGTTTTCTTTACCGAAAAGTGACCACCACATACTTTTGAATGATAAAATTTAATATTATTACATATCTCTTTGTCAGGCACACATCTTTGAAAGATTTAATTATGACAATAATTGAATAGGTATGTATAATCACAATAATTTTTTTTTCACCTCAGTCAAAACCTTCTTTCTGTCTTGGGAGTTCTAATGCAATGACATTTTTCATGTCATAAGAAAATTAACAATATCAGCAAACCATGGTAAAATAGAAATATTAAATAGTTGTTCATTAGGAAAAATGTCATTAATGGCTACAGTTTGAAATGAGTCATCACAAACAAGTCTTGACAAATAATCAGCCACCACATTCTCTACTCCTTTCTTATATCGAATCATAATATTAAATTCTTAGAGTAAGAGAATCCACTTAATCAGTCTAGGTTTAACATCTTTTTTTGACTAAAGATATTTCAAAGCTGTATGATTACTGAAAACAACAACTGGTGAGCTAACAAAATAATAGTTAAATTTGTCCAATGCAAAGACTACAACAAATAATTTTTTTTTAGTTGTTGAATAATTCAATTGAGTACTATTTAAAGTTTTACTTGCATAGTAAATAACATGTGGTTTCTTATCTTTTCTTTGTCCTAAGACAGCTCCAACAACATAATCATTGGTATTACACATTATTTTAAAAGAAAAAGTCCAATTTGAAGGCTGTATGATTGGAGCAGACGTAAGCATGCTTTTAAACTTAACAAAAACATTTTCACAATTTTCAGTCCATTCAAATATAGTATCTTTTGTTAGAAAATTATACAAAGTTTTAGATATTATACTAAAATCTTTGATAAATCTTCTATAAAAACCAGCATGTCCTAAAAATGATCTTACCTCCTTCACAGTCTTTAGTGTTGGCAAATTGGTAATTAACTCAAGTTTAAATTTGTCAACCTCAATACCTTTTGATGAAATAATGTGTCCAAGAACAATACGAGTTGTTACTATAATATGACATTTCTCCCAATTGAGCATAAGATTCTTTTCTTCATACCTGATTTATTTTTTTTCTAAATTAGACAAGCAATCATCAAATGAATTATCAAAAATAAAAAAAATCATCTATAAAAACTTTAAGAAAACGTTCAATCATTTCACTAAAAATACTAAGCATACATCGTAGAAATAAAACTAGTGCATTACATAATCCAAAATGCATTCTTCCATATGCAAAAGTACAAAAAGGACATGTTAAAGCTTTTTTTTTTTATCTTTAAGTGCAATTATAATTTGATTATACACAAAATATCCATCCATGAAGTAGTAAAATTTATTTCCCACAACTCTTTCGAAGATTTGATCCATAAAAGGGTAGTGGAAAATGATCTTTTCTAGTAGGTGAATTGAGTTTCTTATAGTTAATGCATATTCGCTAACAAGTAATAGTCCTACTTGGAATTAATTCATCATTCTCATTCTTGATTACAGTAACTCTAGATTTCTTAGGAATAACTTGAGTAGGGTTTACCCATTTACTGTCAAAAATAGGATAAATGATTCCATTATCTAAGAGTTTAATGACTTCATTTCTCACAACTTCTTTAATATTAGAATTTAGCCTTTATTGCATCTTTCTAGAAGGTTTAGTATTTTCTCTAGAAAGATGTTATGTGTGCAAATTAAAGGACTAATAGTTTTAATGTCAGCAATGGTCCACCTAAAGCATTTTTATGTATTTTCAGAATTTTGATCAACTTACATTCTTGGGATGCATCAAGTTTGAAAGAAATTATTACTGAAAAAGTCTCATTCTCATCCAAGAAAAAGTATTTCAAATCAAATGGCAAAGGTTTCAAATCAACTACGAAAGCTTTAATATTTGATGGAATATGTTGTACTGTTAATGAAAAAAGTTATTCAAATCTTAACTTCTAAAAATATTTTTCTTGTACCTATGAAAATTCAAAAAGAGTATTAGAGTGTGCCGTTTTATAAATACTTTCACTTTTAAAATAAGTCTCCGAAAGATTTGAAGAATTAGTGGTAGTAAAATATTCATAAATAAGTTCCTCGATTGAATCCACTTTATGTACTTCAATATGTCTGTAGGTTGCTTACAAACATTAAACACATTTAATTTCAAAGTCATATTTTCAAAAGATAACTTCAAAATACCATTCCTATAATTAATCAAAGTATTTGAAGTTTCAAGAAAAGGAGGACCCAAAATGATAGGAGTCTATGTATGTGTATGTGCAATAGGCTCTCTACCCAAAATAATAAAATTCACTGAAAAAAACTTATCGATTTGTATCAACACATCTTTCACTACTCCTTTTATAACTTTAATCAAATGGTTATCTAGTTGGAGTACAACAATTTTTTTTTAAGTTCTCCCAAACCTAACTATTCATAAACTGAGAAATGTAGAAGATTTATACTAGCACTAAGATCAAGCAAAACACGCTCTATTCTAGTTTTCCAATGGTACATGAAATGTTTGGACAACCTAGATCTTTGTACTTGGATGGAGTGAAATTTTGAATGATTAAACTAACACTTTAGTTAAAAATATCTTCTTTTGTACATGATATTTTCTTTTGATTGTACATAAATCTGTAAAAAAATTGGCATAAGGTAGAACTTGCTTGATTGCATCCAATAGTGGAATATTAATTTTAACTTATTTAAAAACTTCAAAAATTTCAATATTTGAGTTCAACTTTTGATTCGATTGCAATCTTTGAGGAAAATGAGCTAAAGGTGAGTATTTTTATTTTCAATATTTTCAAACCCACCTTCATTAAACTTACCTTCATCGTCAAGAATATTTTGATTTTTTATTTCTAAAGGTGGATTAGAAGCTTTCTCATTGGAATGAATAGTCTTGTCAACAACTTTTCCAATATAAAGAGTTGTGATCGAATTAGCCTCATTGATTGAATTTTCATTTAAAGAAGAAACATAACACTGAGTGGAAGGATTAGTTGAGGTTGAACAAGAAATATACATTTTTCATGAGTACGCAAAGAAACTGTCAGTGTTGAAAGTGTGCTTTTAATCTGATTGATAACTTGTGAAATCTGGTTATTAATGTTTGTTTATCTATGGTCTCTTCAAGAGATTTTGTATGTGGAGCTGAATAAGAAGAAAAGTTTGGTGGCTTTTGTGAATGTAGCGGGTAGGCACGGTTCTCATCTCACCGACTAAAATTGGGATGAGTTCTCTATTGTGAATTATAAGTTTTAGAATATAGAGAATGAAAAGGCTTTCTGAATATGTTCATGATATTTGCTTGTACTGTAATATTTGAACATTAATTGTAGAGTGTCCAACAAGTTCACAAATACTACAAACTTCTTCATCTTGTACAGATCTGATTTATTTTACTTTTTTAAGTTTCATAGCATCAACTTTTCTTGTTAAACTAGCAATTTTGGCATTTAGATCATCTTCTTGAATAAGGTAATATTTTTCTTTATTACTATTAGCAAGATTAGACTTAATAGAACCTTCGAAATAATTAACACTATGCCATGATTAAGAGTTTTCCGCCAGATGGCCTAGATATTCTAGGGTTTCATTAGGTTCTTTATCAAGAAACTCACCATTATACATTATTTTAATAAATTATTTTGTTTCAGAAGTTAAACCTTCACAAAAAAAACTAATTCAACATTATTTTTCAAAACTATGATGTGAGCATGAATTCAACAAATCTTTAAATCTTTCCTAATATTGAAAGAAAGCTTCATTAGAATTTTGAGAAAAATTTTGAATTTATCTTTTCAAAGTACACATGATATGCTTATGTTGATTCTCATTTTCATCCTGGACACTTTCATTTTTAGTCATGGTGGAAGTGTGTGGAGGTAACTCAAGCAAATTTTTAAATAAAATTTCAGAATTATTTCTAACTAAATAACAAGTATTATAACTACGATACCATATGAACATATAATCACACAATATTTACAAAGGAAAAATATTTACAAACCTGAATAATTACATTGTCTTTCCTGATAACGGCGCCAAAGACTTGCTAACCCAAGTGCAAATTGTGTCAAGTAATAAATTTCTCGAGAGTTCGAGGTCGATCTATAGGAATTTTTTTTGAATTTTCAGATTTATATTTCCTAAAAGATGAGCTGAATATGGTTTAGAATATAAAGAAAAAATTATGCTATAACGAAGAAATCAAAGTAATAAAAGTAGTGAGAATTAGGGATCCGCATTGGAGTTTTGGATAGATGAATGATTATTTATTCTTTTTATCTCTTTTATAAGCTATAATTGGAATCCATATATAATGAAGGTTCCAATGGAAAGATGTTATCAAATATTTATATTAAGGTAATCATGATATTGCCTTACCATTTACAAATTATTTCTTAACACAAATACTTGTTTATGAGATCAAGTATTTATGCACATCTTTGTTTACAACAAATCAAGGTTTCACATTAGTAATCAGTGGGGTACAATTGTACAATAAGCTAAATGAACCCAAGTATTTGTTATACCATTGAAAATACATAAATCAAGAATCATCACAAAATAAGAAGGTTTTCAATCAAAAATTTAAAACAATAATACAACACACCTAAACATTATGCACCTTTATAACCGTTCATTTTCTTCCATCAAGAGCTTCACCTTTTCTCCTCAACTAAATAAAATTTAGAAATACATAATGAAAGTAGAAAAGACTAAAAATAGAAGAAAAACTAGAGAATACATTTTTATTCCTACTAGAAAATTTACATTATTTCAAAAAAACTTAGCCTAAAGAAAGACAACAATAAGATTTTTTCTCCCCCTCTAAGAGTTTTTGTGTATATTAAATGCCATCCCGGAGCCTCTATTTATAGTAAAAGAGTGTCTAGATTGGCATCTTCAAGTTCACTCTAAATACACTCCAAATTAACTTCAAATGTGATACAAATTCACATGTTCTTTTCACATCCGAATTTTGTCATCCATTTTTCTCCATTAAATCAACTGATTTTAGAATAGTGATCAACATGAAAGTTGTATATTTATCCTTTATTTTAACTTTGCGACTTGAATCACCTCATTCCAACCATTAGGGAGAAAGTTATTCTTGTTTTAAAAAGATGTGTTAGTATAGATAGATTTATTCCAATGCTCTTACTTGGACAAATGTTCTACTATAATCAAGGCCGAATTGAGCTGAGCTTCCAACAATAAAGTTGTTGATCTATCTCTTGCATTTTAAATGAAGTAAGATTCAAGTCCATAGGACTTTTGAGTATGGAGTTATGCCCAAAATACCAAAATTGCATAAGTTTGAAAACATGCTGATTTTGAGCCCAATAATCATTTGCAAAGTTCAAGTGATTTTTTGTATATATTTTGATCTACACATTATGGACTTAGGCAAAGTGGCCATTTTCTTCTAATTGTAATGCTTATTTGATTCAATAAATACTATCTCCCAATTTGCTCACGAAACATATTGGCTTCTTAGTTTTATTTAAGCTCTTTTTGTTAACTGATTCCCTAACACAAAATATTAATAAAACTATAATATTAACAAGAATAAAGCAAAGAAAGTACAAAAGATTTGATACAAAAATATGTCACAATATGCACTTATCAATGAGATGCATGAAATTAAAAGAAAAATCCTAATATGTCTTCTATTATGCCAAATTGATGTGGCAATGTTCTGCGCGGTGTTCCAACATCCGAATGAAACATGCATTTGCAGAGTGTAGACACCTAAGGACTTTTTTAATGCAATGAATCTTTGTGCATCAATTGCCTTGGTAAATATATCAACCAATTGGTTCTTAATTGTCACATGATCAATTATCACGTTCAACGTTCCATTAACTTTCTTATAAAATGATGATGTATGTCGATGTGTTTTGTCCTAAAATGTTGTACTGGATTTTTGGAAATAGTGGCAAACAATACATGCGTTGCACGTAAAGACTTTGACCATAATAATAAAATTTTAATGATAAAATACTATAAAAATATATTTTATTTTTTGACATAATTCTTATTATTATTATACTTTTGATTTTAAACATAAGTATTTGTTTAACAAGGCTCTAGTCATATATCAAACAAATAACATTCTACCCTTATTAATTTATTTGCAAAAATAGGAAAATAAACCATATCATCTCATTATATTTATTAAACAATATATAATTGTATTTAAGTAATATTTAAAATAATTGAAGGCAACAATGGAGGAGAAAACAAATTGATCACAAAAGTTGATTGAATAAAGTATTTAATGAAGAATTTTTTTTATTTAAACTAAGTAATTTTTTACTCTATAAGCTATAATAATTTAATTTTTTGGTGGATTGGTTCTTTTTGTTTGTCTTTGACATTTTGAGTTATTCTCCATTTTTTTTTTTTTTTTTTGGTTTCATAGAATTTTTGATATTTTTCTTTAATTTTCTGTTATTCTTCTCCCTTATTCAAAATTAATTGTTGATCTGATATTTTTTCAACTAATAAAATGATAACAACTTAATAAATTCATGTATAAAATAGAACCAATTAATTTTATAAGTTTGATATAAATCAATAATAATTTTGAGAAAATGAAGGTAAAGCTGAAATAGTAAATGAAGCTTCTGCTTATTGATTTCTATTTACTTTTACATATCTTGAAATGTAAGCTACGGGGAACAAGTTACTGTAAATTTTTTTAATTGATTTTCATATCTTAAAAAGACTTCATCCATATTATTGAATTAGATATTATTATAAAAATATAAATGAAAAAATGTACTTTTGGTCCTATAATTTGGCTTGTTTTTATTTTGGTCCATTGAAATGTGGTGGGCAATTTACACATTATTTTTCCAAAAATGGCGCATTTTGTCAAAATTTTATCACATGTCCGATATTTGACCCATGAATTGAAGACTTTTAATAAATAGAATAATTACTGATGCAAATTTCTCTATTGGTTGTTTTTATAAGAAAAATGCTAAAATTTCTTTCCAAATTATTTTCTACTTATATGTCCTTTAAAACATTAAAAATGAACAAGGAAAAGGAAGTGGAAAAAAATATTGTTCATTGAAAGGTGTAATTAGTTATTATTTTTCCTTCAAAAATAAACAAAAGATTATTCCACATAAGTAATTTTTTCTTTGTATTTGAAAACTCCCCAATTTTAGTTGTCATGTTCTGGGTTTGTGGCATTTAAGGCCAAAATTGATTTTTTTGGCGAAATTTGAACTAAATTTGTCAATATTTGAGAAATGCTATATGTAAATTGATAGATTTTTGTCTAAATATAGTTATAAAATCCTGGGGATTGGTATCTATATGAATTGAAGAGATCTACTTTCGAAATATTTATTTAGGTACCCCATGATAATTTTGGAAGAATAGAGAATATCTAATATACATTAAAAAATTGAATAATCTATATAATTAATAAAAGTTATTTTTTAAACTAAAAAACAATTAAAACTATAATAAAAGAGGTCCATGGCTAACCTAAATAAACTTGTTCTACTTGTTATATGCATATATTTACTACTTTAATATCATCTTATATAAAATGATTTTTGTTATAACTTTAAAAGTAAATGATATAGTTTAAAATTATTAAATTTTGTTGACGGCCTAATTAATTTGGATTTTTTTTTAAAGATTGTTTTAAAAAGTGAATTTTAATGCAAAAAATTTAGATTATTAAGTATGCATGGAAAGTATTTCATAATCAATATAAATATCCATTTTATTATGTACAATTCATTTGTAAACATAAAATAAATTAGAAAGCGTAAAGATCCACTCCATTTTTCATTTATTCAATTATTTTAGTAAAAATCCTGAATTTGTATTTTCTCTTTTTGCAGTCTTTAATTTTTAAATAAAGTGCCAAAATTTTATTTTTCTTAGTGAATTTTTTCAACTTAATTGTAAAATTCATTAGTTTAAAGCAATATCTAAACTAATATATTGAATTAAATAGACATAATCTAAACTAAATGTACACTATGATAAAACTACTCATATAATATATTATTATAAACGAAATCACTAAGTGAAGAAGTTATATATTACCATTCTATAATAAAAACATTTCTAATAACGAATATAATACAACTTTGTACTATATAATATAGTGATATAATTTAATATTTATTCACAAACACCATTCAACTAAATACAGAATTAAATTTTTTAAAAGAGTTAAAGGATATTGAATCAATATTAAATATGCACATCAAGTTAGCTACTAAAAAAATAAGTGAGTAATAGATTAAATAAAAATCGAAGTAAGAATTATCTAAATTTTCATTGTAAATTAGTCTAAATAAGGTTTTTGAAATTTATTATTATATACACAGTTCTTGCAATGCATTATATATGATCAAATCGATTAATTTTACATGCTAAGCATTAATAAATATATCTTTTAAATATTTATAATGATACTTAATTTTCTCAGTCAATGTAAGTTTTTTTAGGTAATGCTTATTTTCTTAGTTAATCAAGAGAAAAATTAAAAAAAATTCACACATTTAATTTCAAATAGTATTTCACTCACATAGTTGAATTGTCAAAAGTATTCTAAATAATATTTGAGTTTCACCACAAAAATTGATAGAATGATGTCCATTTAATTTTTCTTTTAAATGTCTTCCAATGACACATTCTAATCTATTCACTTTTAATTCTTCTTTTAAATAATTATTTTATATTTTATTTGGTAAAATCAAATACTATCATATTGATAACATATGGTTGAAATTTTTTAATAATATACCTCTATATAAGTAAAATAAAAAATATTACTATGAAATCAAAAGAGATTGAAATTATAATATAATTGAAGAAAGATCAATAATTCTAAAACTATAATGTGTGCTACGAAATTTAATCTTTAATTTTTGAAAATTATATCAAAATCTACTCAGAGGTTAAGTTTGTATTTGATGCAAGAACTTGCTTAGTCTTTCATTTGTTTTAAATTTCTTTTTGAATTTTTCATCTCAGGCCTTATTGAAAAAAGCTCTAAAGAAAATCATATTGTTTTATATTTTAAAATATATATACTTTTTTCATTTTTCTACCCTTTTTTGAAACCTCGACATTCAAAAATTGAATTTTAAATTCATATAATAAATTTTGGTTCTAAAGTTACTGCTCCTATCTAAGTGTATTTTGACATTATTAATATGATTATTTATTATTACTCATTTTTTATTTATATTATAATAATGATAGGATTTGTTTTATCCAATTGAATGTATCATGAAAAATCAAATAAATAAATTCTAGATGAAGAATTTGATAGAGCTCCCTGATGTACACTAATCTTATATCTATTTCAAATTTTAGTACCAATTAGAGCATCATAAAATTTATGTCTAATTGACATAAATGGCAACACTTGAGAACTAAATAATTTTAATTCTAACTTCTAACAGATCTTAATTATTTTGGGATTAAAAAAAACTGCCATTAAAATATACTATACGTAACTTTTCAATATAATGTTAATATATATTTGTATCTTTACTAGATTTTGTTAAAGTTTTTCAATTTTTTTTAGATAATTTAAAGATTGAGTTAATTATCGAATTTAAGCTCATTACCCTAAAATATTGTAATATATAATTGTAGTTTTAACTATATCAAGTACAATAACAACCACAAATTAATTCACTATTAAAATTTATTATTTATTATTGTAATCAATCAAACAAGTGAATTGAATATGTATTAGTGTTCGTGCTTGTGAAATTCCATCAATCAAACTAATACATTAATTAATATCATTAACAAGAATTATTGCTCATGCATTTGAAGTTCCAATCAATCAATCAAATAAATAAATTGATTGATATCATTAATGTAAGTTATTCAATTAAACAAATAATAATCAAACAAATATTAAATTACTTAATGGTCCTTAAAATTAACTATGTCAAAAGGATATTTTGTCATATCAAAATTTTCAAGAAACCACCAAAGTTATTCACACTTTAAAAGTAGTATAGATTTACTGCACTCATGTTATCACAAAACACATTTACAGACTCTTGTACATTTCTATTGTCAGCATGCATTTATTTTATCCATAGGAGTTGTGAACAATAATTTCTACAAACAATATATTCAGACTCAACAGTTCATAACGACACACAGTTTTGTTTCTTAGTAAACCATGATATGAGATTATTACCAAGAAAGAAATATGATGTGCTCTTCCTATCATCTACGTCTCTTGTCCAGTCTGCATCGCTATAACCTACAAGATTTGCATTAGTATTTTTGAAGTACCAGATACCATGATTAAGTGTTACAAATCTAATAATCCATTTGATGACTATCAAATGTGACTCATTTGAGTTTGATTGGTAACTCGCAAAGACACCAATACTAAAGCAAATGTCAGGTCTTGAAGTAGTAGGATATAAAAGACTATCAATCATGTTTTTGTATAGTGATATTTCAACTGATGTTTCAACATCATTTTTGGATATTCTATCATTCGTGCCCGTATGAGTTTTCATATATTTGGACTTGTCTAAGATAAATTTCTTTACCAAGTTACATGCATATTTACTCTAAGAAGTAAAATGTTATCATCAAGTTGTTTGACTTGTAAAGCTAGAAAGTAATTTAACTCACCAACCATTCTCATCCCAAACTCCCTAGACATTTGTTCAACAAACTCATCAATTTTAAGCTTAGAGGTTTACCTAACATCTATGTCATCCACATAAATCTATGCAATGATCAAATTGGTGTTCTAACATTTGATGAACAATGTTTTATTAGCTCCCCCTTTCTTATAGCCCTTATTAACTAGAAAGCTTATCAAACGTTTATACGAAGCTCTAGGAGCTTCTTTTAATCATTATAAGGCCTTTTTCAACTTATAAACATGGTTAGGATAATGTGGAGTCTCAAAACCCTTAGGTTGTTCAACATAGACCTCTTCATTCAAAAACCAATTCAAGAAGGTACTTTTAACATCCATTTGGTAAAGGTTGAAATTCATCAAGCGTGTAATGCTCAAAAGTAACCTAACTGACTCTAATCAGTTTTTCTCTTAAAGATCTATTTGGTACCTATTACATTAGAGTCTTTAGGCCTAGGGACTAGAATCCATATCATTCTTGATAAATTGCCCTAACTCATTTTGCATAGCATTGAACAAAATTTCATCTTGCATACCTTTCTTAAAATTTTTTGGTTCAGTAGAGGAAGTATATCAAACGAATTCACCATGTTTCTATGATTGAGTTTAGGTTGCTGCCTTGTTTTCATCCCATCAGTAAGAGTTCAAATTATCTGATCTGTAGGGTGATTTTTTTGAATTCTGGCAAGTAGGTCTCTTCTAGGTGAATCTGAATCATTTGAACTATTTGTTCCATCCATTGTTAGAATAAGATCGAGAACAGTGAGTGAGCATTCTATTCTTCAATTTTCTTAGTTTTGTAGAGTCCAATGTTTTATCAACTTCCTCAGTTAGGCTGATAATCTCTCCCTCCTTAGAGAATTCTGCAAAATTAAAAAAATCATCAATAAACACATTAGAAGATTTTATAATAGTTTGAGTTCTCATGTTCAGCACAAGATAGACTCTACTATTAGTGGAATATCTTATAAAATATCATCATCACTCTTTCCATCAGATTTCCCAATTGATTACAATAATTAAGTATAAAGCATTAGCACCAAAAATGTGAAAATAGTTAAAATTTAATTTCTTACATTTCGAAAGTTCATAAAAAGTTTTACCAGTACCATATCTTAAGTGAACTTTGTTAAAAATAAAACAAGATGTACTAATTCCTTCAACCCATAACCTTTGAGTCAATCTCTTGGAATTAAGCACGACTCGAGCCATATATTCCAATGTCCTATTCTTCATTTCTACAACACCATTCTATTAAGATGTCTTGGGGGCTCATAAGAGTAATTCTATGCTTATCACAATAATTAGCAAAAATATTGTTTTCGAATTCCTTCCCATGTTCACTTCTAATTCCTAACAATATGATATATTTAACTATTTTTCTTGTTTTTCAACCTAGCACAGAGTTTCTTGAAGATATGAAAAATATTAAACTTTTCTCTTTAAAGATTTAAGTCAAGTATACCTAAAATAATCATCTACACAGACAAATATGAATTTCCTACCTTCAAGGCTTCCAATTTGCATAGGACCCATCAAATCCATATGAAGAAATTCTAGATTTTGTATTGTACCCATATGCTGGAACTTCGGATAAGACCATCATTTCTATTTTCCCAATTGGCAAGGGTCATAAACTCTTTTTTCTTGCTCAATTTTGGTACTCCAAAATTGCACCTACATTCACAAGTTTAGTTGAACTTTTAAAATTTAAGTGCCCAAGTTTTTGAAGTAAAGTCTCAGTTTCAAACTGTGTGATGTTTTAACATGAAATATGATGTTCTAACATGTAGCAATTGTCAGACAACCTTTTACCTATCAAAACACAGTTGTTAGTATCATCAAAGATTTGATAAAATTCTTTTGTTAAACTAACAAATAGATTTTGGTCACATAAGTGACTAGTACTAATCAAATTTACCTTAAGTCATTCAATTAACAACATATTTTTTAGCCTAGCTAAACTTTTAACATCTAAGGTACATTTACCATTAATCCATTCATGCACACCATCCCCAAAAGTTACATAGTCTTCCCTAATATTCGATAATTTAACAAGTTGCTTTTATTCCTAGTCATGTGTTTAGAACAACCACTATGAAAGTAACAATAATCACTAGTAGAAGCTTTGAAGGACATGTTAACAACATTATACCTAAGATCAAATTTTCTAACCCAAATTCTACATGGAAACTCATTTTTAGATCAATCTTAATCCTTGTGTAAGTTTTGGCACATATTTTGGTTCTATGTTTAAACTTTGCAGAAAATGTTGTTCTAGCATGCATCCCATACCATAAGTCCTTTTTCAATTTAAAACACCTAGGAAGTACATGACCAAAAATATCACAGTAATGGCAAATTGGTACAAACCTTTTTGTTGAGGTTTCTGAAAAACCTTTTTCTTACTAGAATCAAAGATGGAGGGATTTACTCTATTTTCTTTTAGAAATTCAATCTTTGATTGGGATCTTTCCTTGTGTTTGAACACTCACCAATATAACTAAGAACTTGATGATTCATTAGAGAAAATTTCATCAAGTTTGGCTTTACCAGTTTTCATTCAAGATAAAGAAGCTTTGGTCCTTTCCAACTCAGCAAGTGTGTCATCGAGCAACTTATCCTCTTCAGCAATCTGAAATTTGCATTGTTCCAACTCATGTTGTAACTCACCCTTCTAACATGAGAGCTCGATCCATCTAATGACTTGTTGGTCTTACAAATTTCAAGGCATTTTTGGAACATCTAATTGTACATCACTTAAATGTGCTCATCACTTAGGTCATTATCATCACTGTTGCAATCAGAATCATCATCAGTTAAAAAAATTTGAACAAGTTTTTCTATACCTTTTGATACAGTGTCAGTATTGGCATCAGAAGACTGCGATATGCCAACTTGTGTTCTAACACGACTTGTAACATAATAATTTCTAGATGGAACAATTATGTCCTGCTTTGTGGCAGAACACAAACCCATATGATTGCTCACAACATCAACGTCTTCTTCTTGAATATTCTCTAATTCAGGGTCCCTCCATGTAATGCTGAGTGATATTCTCTTCTTCTTCAGAGTGTTTGCACATTCAGATTGGATATATTTGTAGATTTACACTCTCTACATTAGATTCTTTTGTCTTTTCTATCGTTAGAAAAAGAAGAAGGATTAGAAGCACTTTTATTTTTAGGAATATTAGAACTCTTACCTGCTTTTGATTTTTGATTTTTCAAATTCACATTTTTCAAGAATTTTTCAACATTTTTGGTAAGTAGAACTAGCAAATCAGTTATGTTAGGAACATTAGATGGAACATCATTATTTGATTGTTGGATTTTAGCTTGCAATGCAATCTCCTTGTCTTTTAAATTTTTATTTTGCTTGAGATTGGTCTCAAAGGTCTAAAGTGAGCCCATCAATTTATCTAAAAATATTTGAGTGACGTCTTTGGCCTCCTCAATGGCGGTTACTTTATGATCTCTCAAGCAAGGATATCAATGTCATTCTTACCATTTTTATGTCTAAATACTTTTATCCCATGGCATGGGCCTCATTCGCAATATCATAAAGCTTAAGGTTGAAATTAGCAATGGTTTCTATCTCCTGCGTTTTGAGATCCTCAAATTAGGATGCCAACATTTGTAGAAAGTCTCATGGATGCAGTCCCTTTATACACTACTTGAAGTATGCCCCATGCTTCTTTAGCAGTTTCACAAGTTACAATCAACTTGAATTGGTTGGAGTCAACAACACTGAAGATGGCGTTCAGTGCTTTGGAATTGCTCTAGCCAGTTCATTGTAAGTAGCAGTACACAAAGATTTTGGATTGGGAACAACTTACTTTTTTTCATTCTCCATGAGTGGGTGGTTCCAACTGGTAATAACAGATCGTCGTGCCTTCTCATCAATTGATTTAATGAACGCTTTCATCTTAGTCTTCCAATATAAATAGTTGGAGCATTCCAACAATGGTGGACGTGTAACCGAACCTTTTTCACTTAGGATATTCATATCTACACTTAAAGCGACAATTGATTAGTCCAATATCTTACTAAGTATGTCTAATAACTTATTCTAGATGCCACTTGTTAGAATCTATTGCCGTTTTATTTAACTCAGTTTACTAGATTCGTTATATTCCAATTAATGTTATAACACAAGTTAGAACTTGAAACGACACGCACAACGAAAAACTTAAAATTGACACCAACAATTATAATGAGGTTTGAATATAAAATATTCTACTCCTCAATGCCGCACCCAAAGAGAAAATAATCTACTATCAGTAATAGATACAATATGATAATTGGACTTATAAAATAAAACCAAAGACTCCCTCTTTATTTTGATGCCGTTGTTGCATTGGTCCACTAGGGGACTTGTTTGTGAGATTCATTCGATTTGATTCTGTCTCATTGAACTCCCTTCAACATTGATCGATGTCAAACAACAGAGCGTTTTATTTTGAGAACTCACCTCCTTCTCCAAAGATGTACCATGCATTGTTCCAATATAGTTTGGAACAGACATAAACCACCAGGCTATCCTGAAGTTCAAACTTTGATCACAAATTGACGAGTACTGGAGACGAGAATCTGCTGCACTTATTCTCTGAATGTCCTCGTGAAGTTCCAGCAACCAGAATTAATATAAGTTTGTCTTTAAATACACAAGTTATATTAATTTGATTTCTAATATATTACATATAAAGTTTTGTAATCTATTTCAAAGACTTTCTCATCACAACTCTTCTATGTATTAAATTGAATCTTGTAATACAAGCACAAATCAATTTCCTACTCTAAACAATAAATCTAAATAATAAAACAATGTTCTTTTGATGTAGTAGGAAATCTTTCAGCTTCTTCTTGGATAAGGTAAGTCCTTAAATACTCATCTTTCTTTAATTGGACATAAATTTATTAGAAGATATCTTGTAAATTTATTTTCATAAATCCTACAATCTTTTCCATTATGAAAAATAAAAGAAATTTTATTCCTACAAAGAAACAAATATTCAAATGTTAGAAATAATATTAACTTACCTTTTTAGAAAATCCAACAAAATTAAATTTCCATTTTGCACAAATAATGCCAACAAAATAAGTCACAACTTAACAAGTTCATTTGTGAATGTCCTTTTTCAAATCATTGTGGCCTTGGGTCAAACCATTGTTTCTATATGATTGGGACTTTGATTACTATTGCATTTTAGTTTTTCTTTTTCCTTCTTAACGCTACATAGACATTTCTGTCAATTTTGTTTATTTTTACGAGCTTCTGCTTCATCACACGAGTACGTCTTTCAAAAATCTATATCGGCCAATTTGACTTGGTGCCATGATTTTATTCTTACCAAACTTCCAGATACTATCTGCAATACTCTCCATGAAAATGTATGTGGTGAAAACAACTCTGAATGTATTAACTAATAATAAGAGAATCCATCTTTGTCTGATCAGATCATTGAGGCCTTTGTTTCCTTTAATGGCAGCACAGAGTTAGTGTGTTCTCCAACCAAAAGCCTACAAAATGTGTTCAGCATTCTGCATTCTCCCGAACGTCTCATTGATGTACAATAATCAAAGCTACCATTTACGAATATAAAACATCTTGAGGCACATTTCATTCGCCAGCAAGCCAACGCTCAATTTAGAACACTGTAAATTGTCTAAGAGATATAACTCCTACTCCTGATTTGAGTATTTAGGCATTTTTTCAGTTATTTTCATGTAGTATTAAATAATCGGAGTATTGCATTTTTATCAAGTATAACACAATCATATCCTGTTAGCACAAGTGAAAGGGCAGTGGAATAACAAAATAAAATCACGACTTTAAATTAGATCTCTACAAAACAAATACGTACATGACATAGATGTCAAGACACCTTTATAAGTTTGTCATCTGTAGGCTGAACTGCAGAGTGCCGGTAGACAACTGGAAAAGAGGAAATACAGAATTCCAAAACTTGTTCAACAGAAAATCATAGTTAGCTGGCTTAATACCAGTTAGCAAGGACGTGTTTGGCAGGGAAAAGGATTTTAATGGGGCATGTTACTGTCAAATGTATCTAGTAACATGGCCATAGAACCATCCTCCAACTCCAAGAATCATTGTTTATGGTGAAAGTTGAACTAATTTTGTCGTTCTTCACCCTTAGAGCTATACTAATTCCGATCCTTTTTAGGCATCCCAAACGTCGAATTAAATCAAAATCAACAGAAACTCAAATGTATGCACAGTTGAAATATAGCTTGTGATTCGTTTATTTACAACAGAGAATAGTACACTAGACCATCCAAAAGAAAGTCAAAAAGAAAATAAAACCAACATAAGACCCCCTCCCCCAACCCCAACAACTCCTACTCAAGCACTTAGTTTTATTGAAGTAAAAGACAAGGCAACCCATGATCAAAAAGCATCCAAGGAACACTAGCAATTAATATTTAAGGTTGTGTTTTTTGTTGGAATAAAGCCAGTGGACAAAGTTTTGGAGTGTAGTGGTATCTGCCCTGTAGTGGTTTTGTGTAAATTCTTGCAAGTCCAACCATGTGAAATCTGGGTACTCCCTTGCCTCTTCTCTGTGCATAAGATCCTGAGGGGGCCTCACAACTTTGTCCTCTTTTGGGTTCACAAAGAACACCAATGATCTCCTCACCCTCTCCTTGTTCACCACTGCCCTGTGGAGGCAACTCTTGTATCTTCCATTTGATAATGCCTACATGTATGCAAACAGTATTATACACAGAACCAAGTAACAGGTATACATATAATACATCTGGGACAGGCACATAAAAAAATATGCCTCCACTTTTCTATCGTTCTACATTAGACCTGACTCACATCAAACAGTTGAGATTGCCCATTTGTGCCATGTGAACACAAGATCGCTTTCAAACCTGTCACATTGCATACGTGGGCACATGTATTAGAATACGTTGATCCACCGTGTAATGATTGCAGCGTAGCATAGAAAGGACCCTGTTAGACTATAAGGAAGCACTTCTCACATGTTGAATGTGCTAATGCGTTTCCGAAGTAACCTGTGATTTAACAGAGCCAAGTCTTATATATATATATATATATATATGTTTTCTTGAACTTGTCTCTTTTCTATTCTGTTCTGTTGTCTCCAGTGGAAATTAATAACTTATACACTGCCTAACTTCACATCATGTGCTGCCAAGATTGTGCACTACTCAACTCAGAAATCTTTCGAAACACATAAAGGCAGATTAATGCACGTCGAAAATTGGCTCAAAGTAACAGTAGAAAGGTGGGCGCGATTCATTATCACCACTCTTTTGAAAAACATTTGTGATCGTACTTAATTAACAGTTGGCATACGTGCGACAGACATCTTGTCCCATCTTTGTTTTACCTATTGAACTCATTAGTGCTTCAGTCACCAAATTGTTTTTCCTGTTGAACTCATTATAGTCATTCACTCGCCAAATTTTAAGACGTCTTGGGCAATAATGCATAATAAAGAAGTTCAGTAATTCACGAAACTCTATGTCGACTCTTTAATATAGAAGGATAAATAGATAAAAAAAACTATTGGATAGTGGATATATACCGTGAATGTGTCCCCAATGTTAACAACAAATGCATCAGGGCGAGGTCTAATGGCTTGCCATTTGTTGTCTGAAAAGATTTCAAGCCCTCCAACTTGATCTTGATGGAGTATTGTTAAGGAGTTTGGATCAGAATGAGGTCCAGTGCCAAGGGTGAGGCCAGCTGCTCTGCAAGGTGGATAGTTATTCCCCCTCATTACAGATCTACCATCTTCGAAAAACTTGCAGTAGTGCAATCGATCGACACCCAAGCTAATTGCCAGGAGTTCCAAGATGGCTAGGGACAGATTTTTCACTGCTTCACAATATTTCTGATAAACATACCTAAAGAAGACGAAGAAAACGTACAAATTTTCTTGAGCATTGGAATGATTCCAAGTGAAATGATCATGCAGAAAGTTATATATTACAACTAGTATACAATATCAACACAGATTGTTTAAGAATGAAGGGATGACAGCTCTCAATGCAAGATAAGTTATTGCTTACTTTAGGACTTTTTATTTGAAAAACCATGCTGTTTACTGCTGCACTTAGGTGTCATAATATGGCTGATGTCTTAGCCTTGACACCTTAACACAATTGACGAATAATATATGTACTAAGTGGTTTAGTAGAGCAGAGCAGCAATGCCCCATAGTTAAGGAGTCTGGAAAAAGATGGTGAGCAAAATATGCCAAATAACTCCTCTTTCTTGTTTTCATGTCATTTTCATATATGGTGAAATAAAAAAGTTAAACTTACCCTGCTTCTTCAAATTCTTTCCCTAGGACAGATTGGAAATAGTTAACCACATCTAGCCCTGGTTCATTTGCATGCTTATAAGTGAAGGAGAGTGTCTCCTTCCATGGCAACTTGGATGAAAATCTATCGGCGTGGGCACCTGAATACCCACAAAGACCACCTGGTTTTCTCTTTATACTAAGCTTTTTGCTTACAGGAAGCTTGAAGAAGGCATCCATCTGTTCATGCGCCGCGCGAACTACACTTGCATCTACACCATGATTGACAACTTGGAAGAATCCATGGTTCAAACAGGCTGTCCTAATTTGCGTGGCTGCGAAATAGGTTGCTTCTTGATCACCATTTAAGAAGCCCGTTAAGTCCACTGGTGGATCAGTGAGTTCATCTTGAGCAGCATAGGCTAAGTCCTCATGGGGCCACATGAATTGTGTGGGCAAGTTTGCTTGTTTTTCAAGGAGGGTTGTGTCAAATACTAGAACCCCATTTTCTCTATCAGTTTTGAGTTCCAGTGGGGGACATAGAATGAGAGTTGAGGCACTTGAGTCCATTAGGTTTGGCAGATATGTTGAAGGTTTTGGAGTCAAAGAGAGTATTTATAGTGGAATAAAGGTTAATGGAATGCGAGGAAAACAACAATCAAGGGTCCTTGGCTCTTAAATAAGTAGAAGTGTTAATTTTCATGAAAGATACAAGAAAAAATAAAAATATTAATATTTTTGTGAATTTTGACATTTGATACATAAACTTATCCCCCATGTCTTTATAATTGGGGTTAAGAGAAGTTTGTTCGAACTCAAAACTTCACTTGTCATGTGATTGACGTACACTCCAAAATCAATCACATGACAAGTATTATTATACTTATCATGTGATTAGTTGAGTGTGACTAAATTAATTTGAACAAGAATTTTTTCCATGTATATATACATTGTTTACTTTGAGAAATGAATATTATTCATAATGATTTAAAAATTTGTCTCATGACACGTTTACATGATACATTATTTTTTAAAAACTTTACTTACTAAAACATTCCAAAATTTGACCTGAAATGACAAGAATAAAGTTTAAGGGATCAGAATGACACTTTACTAAAATTCCCTGACTGGATATGGAATTAGCAATAAAAAAGTGTGGATGGATAGGGAGAGGAGTGCGAAGACAAATGCCAAAGGCCGTCCGTTGGGATGGTCGAAAAATAAGTGTTGGAAGCTTATTAGGGTGCCAACAACTGGGACGAATGACGCCCTTTATCCCTTGGGTCACTTTCTTCATGCAAAACAAATATTTTTCTTTGCAAATGTCCCAATCCTTTCTTACACCAGTTTCTTATCTGTTCCACTATTTTAAAATATTGTTTCTTCGAGTTTCCCTTTAATTGTTAATGAAAATTTGTTCAATTGGATCTTCCAGATTTTAGAGTTTTGTGTTCGAATTTTACCTATATGTAAGTATTTATTTAATTTAATCATAGTTCATAATCAATTATTCATATTTTCATAATTGATACTTCTTACGTAATAATGTATGCATCCAATTTAATATTCACTCAATTAAGAGAAAAAAAAAATTTATACACTTAGATAAACATACAAGAATCAAATTTAATTACCCTTTTTGATACTGAAGCATTTTCAAGTAAAATAAATTATTAATGTCCTTCATTGGCAGTTTACATGCTAAAAATGACTTTTTTTTTTTAATTTTTTTTGGAAGCTTGCGGCAATTTTTATACATATTTGTAATGTTGAATTTAATCATTTTTGTGTTTGTCTCTCACACGTATTATAATGTACATGTAAAGAAATTAAGAAAATAGAAATCAAGCCTATTGGACCAGGCATTACATAGAACTTTTAGAATACTTTTTCCTTTTCAAATTGGAATATTGGACTCTCTAATTGGGTCTTCGCACGCGTGTCAGCTTGTATCTTGTGACAATCCAGTCAAACAAGAATCCAACTGTTTGGCTCTTAATTACTCTCTAATTGTCTAATCATGTGTAGATTCTACATTATATACATATATATACATATATACATGTATATGCTATATATTATGTATATCTATGTAGTTCTAACTTGAGGTCACATCAAGCCACGTTAACATTGTACCAAGGCTTTTCTTTTTGTTATCTCTTTCGTAATGGAAACTAAAAGTAATTATAATGGTAAACACTCTATTTTTATTAAATTTGTTCTTACTATAGTGATGTCAAATTCTATTAATGCCTCATGATTCAACTTCAATTGGAAAAGAATTAGAATCAATATAGGAAGTATTAAGCCACATGAGAGTTAAATATTTACGACTAATTGCATTTTAATATATATAAATTTTCATATGAAAACATGAGATTTCTGAGTTCAGTGTCCATGATTGATTTATATTAAACCCAGTGATATGCACAAATTGTTATAGTTGATATCATCACTCCTATTGTGGCTATATATATTTGATAAATACAAGGGTCCACTTTATAACATACATAAATGCCAATAATCCAATATACATTATGAGATGTAGCTCAAAATCATATGTGGTCACTCATCCAATAAGGATAGTGATGGATTTAATTATTTAATCCTTCAACAATTTATATGTAATATTTCTAAAATCGGACCAATAATTAAATGGGATAATTAGAATATTAGTCCAACCAATCCGATCAATTTAAAATTATCAATTGATATGGACATATGTATATATACATATAAATATATATGTATGCATGCATATTATGTTCACTGTAACGCTCCTTATGGACATTACATGAAACATTAACATTAAATATTTTAAAGGATTTTTAAAAGATAAACAGGCACAACAGTGATTAAATTATCAAGTCAGGATTTTTTGTTTTTTTGTGTTTAACACAAACAAAACATTTGAACACCTAATAATCACACCCTCAATATCATAAAACTAACCATCCCAACACAACAAAAGTACCAATCATCGACAAAAATCTATTACCTTCATAAAAAAAATAAATTAAAAGCAGTATGGAATTTAAAATAAATTATCTTATTCAAAATTATAAAACGTAACATCATCTTGGCATAATTTCATTTTTAATGCATCATCTTTGCACACACACTTATTCTAGTCCTCCACCCTAAGTCATCTTCATTTTAAGCTTGTTTACAACATTATGTAATTTGAGTAAGCATTAAGCTTAATAATTAATTCTCACAAAACCAAGAAAGAAAAAGCCTTAAACACAAACCTTGGTCATGATAATATAAGCATAAAAGTAAGCATCTTTATATACATAACTTCTTTTTTTTCGTTCATTAAAAAAAAAATTATAAGCACATTCATTTTATTCTTAGTGGCTCTAGCGTTATATCATTATCATTGTTGGCTAGCTGTCATGAGAGGATAGGGATAGCTAATCTCAAACCCAAAATAACAAGTTCACCTTGTGAAACTAAAACCATCATTATATGTATGATGTTTTAATTAAGTGATAGATTACATTTAAGAAAAACTTATTGAGAGCTCTTCAAAACATCATAAATGCCTTTCAAAGTAATGCTTATTATACATAAGTTAATCTTCAAAACATCATAAATGCCTTTCAAAATAATGCTTATTATACATAAGTTAATGAGATCAATAAAATTTCTAAAACTTTTCATAAACCTTTATCATGTTACAGGTGAGAATGTACTTACTTAATTTGCTCGCTTACTTAACCTTTCAATTAAGATGACAGATGTCCCATTCAGAGTGTGCTTACACCTTCTTGGGGTGTTCATGTCAAATATTTTCATAAACAACAAGCACAATTTATATTTATATTAAGGAAATATTGATTCACTGAACATATCATCATGCAGCATCATTAATTGACGAAATAAAGATCATAACACCTTTTATAATATATGATCAAACGTAGTTTTCAAAAACTAGCACTTCTGACTCATACATATATAGTTGGAGAATATAATCTAACAATATGTACACATGTCCTACATATAAAATTCAGCCATATGATACCTAACATCCTAATGGAGCATCACGAATTTTTCATCCCTCAAAAAGATAAGAAAGATATAATTTTCTTATTTTTTTAATCTAGTACAACAGTTCAGCCAGATTCCAACTCTGACAAAGCATGAATAAATGAATATTAACTCTAAAAATAGGAATGATGTAAAGATATAAATTTACATAATTATAGATAACACAAAAATATCCATATTAGAATTTTTCCAATGTAATTAGACTTCTTTTGATAGTGAAAACCAATTTTACAAAACAAACAACAAAAACCTTCAGCATCCCATACACAGAGAGCACACCATATCCAAAATTCATACCCATTAAAAATTGCTAAATAGAAATCTTTAAAGTCAAAGGTAACATGTTTTTTAGATTCATCAGACAGTGAACAGTACCAAACTAAAATTCATTAGGCTCTGAAACTTTAAAAGAACATGGATGACACATAAACAAAATTTTCTTGAATTTAAATCACTCAAAAACCACCATTAGTATGTCATAAAAATTTAGAGATTAAAACTAAACCCTAAAGTCACAAATTTCATCACCAATAAATTTTTTGAAATACATACCTTAATTTATCACAAACTCTTGAAGAATCAATGTGGCTGACACATTAAATCCTTAAAAAAAAGTACTCTTAAAAACTTTCTTATAGGAAAAAAAAGAAGTACGAGAATAATGGCTTTCGTATTGAAAGAATTGTAGAGTTTTCTTGAAATTCTTGAATTTCTTTATACAATATTTAAAGAAATACTAAGTTAAAATTGGGGACAGCAAGTGAGGGGTTGGAGAAGCAAGAAGACATTTTATTATCATATATATCAATAGGGTTAGCGTAAAAGGCATATTTTGTTATCATTTAAAATCTGTCTTATATATACAAGTTGTACAAAGTAATTACAATAAAAGAAAATATGAATGAGCAAAGAATTAGATGTAAAATTATACACAAGATATAGAAAGAATCAATTAAAAAGCTACAAAAAATATATGGCCATAAAATCAGGAAGTATACTGATCTGTTATGATTTTGATAAAATATCAGCCCCATGATTTTCTCTGACAATCCTACACGCTTAACAACCACGTCCCCACTCTCTCTCTCTTTTAATTATTAACCTATATAATCTTTTTTTCACTTATTCACACACATCACATACTAAATAAATATATATATTTGATGTGGTATATGTTGGAACTGATCCATATAACTCAAATCATAAATAAGAAATTTGTGCGATCTAGCTCGAAACGGACCTGCGCAACTCGAATTGAGGAATTCCATTTATTGAGGAAGTAATGATGGACGACCTATCAGCCAACTTCAGATCATTATGATGATACTACTAACCCATGGAAACATCTATGCAGGTTCGAAAATTCAGCTCTCTTGCATAGGTATTCCGATGGAGTTAAGTGTAGGGTATTATTGACTACCCTGTCAAAATCAGCCCAACAATAGTTTACCCAGTTGCCCCCAGCTCAATTAACTATTTTGATGAGTTTAGTTCTGCCTTTTTGTATCAATTATTCAGTATAAAGCAGAAAAACAATGAGGCCGTGCGAAATTATATAAAAAGATTCACAACTACTGATTTAGAAGTAACCTCAGCTACCCAAGAGGTACTTTCCAATGCCCTGGCCCAAGGTTTGTAGGATAGGGAATTCTTCAGGTTGTTGGCTAAGAAATCAACCAGAAGTTTTGATGACCTGTTAGCCCGAGCTAAAAAATATATTAACATAGAAGAAGCTTAATGAATGAAAAGAGATGAGGGAAAAATAAAAAGAGACAGAAGAGAGCCTGGTAAAGAGGGAGGAGGTTTTGTTAGGAAGTTGAAGCTAGAAGAATGACCTCTTTTGCCTATTCTGGGGGAACTCAGACAATACACTCCTCTGGTTGCCCCAAGGGCATATATTTTGATGGCTATTGCAAAGCATAAGGGCTTAAAATGGTTGTATAATCACTCGACAGCTTCAACTAAGCCCAAGTCAAATCTATTCTGCGCATTCTATAATGAGTATGAGCATAACACAGAGGAATGTCGGCATCTGAGATATGAGATAAAGAGTATGATAAGAAAGGGATGGCTGGATGACTGGGTAAAGGAAGAGGAGGAGAAGGAAATGGTTGAACGTAAAAAAGCCCGACCGACCTGGATAGAAACAGATACTAAAGAAGGAAAATTGGAGCTGCCCCTGAAGAAAACCACCACCATGCTCTAAGGGGTTTCATCCAAATAATTTTAGGAGGTCCTATAAATGGAGACTCCAACCAAGCTAGGAAGGCGTATGCCCGATTTACTTCTGGAAGTTCAAAAGAAGAGGTCCATAAAATTAACAAATGACCAACGATCCAATTCGAGCCCCATGATATGAAAGGATTGCAGGCACCACATAATGATGCACTAGTCATCACGGCAACTGTGGCTAACTTTGACGTAGCCAGAGTAATGGTAGACACGGATAGCTCGATTGCCGTCTTATTCTATAAAGTGTATAAGAAGATGAATATAGATATAACATTGCAGCCAGTAGATATAGCCCTGTTTAGTTTTGGCGGAAGAGTGGTAGATCCAATGGGTCAGGTCATCCTATCAATATCCTTAGGTACTGAGCCTATGCGTAAGACTAGGTTGGTTAAGTTCTTAGTAGTTGACTCTTTTTCTGCTTATAACATCGTCTTGGGAAGACTTTCGCTCAATACCTTCCAAGCAGTGGTGTCCACTTTTCACATGAAATTGAAGTTTCCTGTGGATGAAGGGATAGAAGAAGTAGAAGGAGATCAATGCTCGGCTAGGAGATGTTATGTGGAAGCTGTTAGGAAAGTTGAGCAGAAAAAAGATAAAAGAGAATAAAGTGTAGAAGGGGAGCCCCCACTGAAAATTATGAAAAGAAATGAGGCAAAAGGGCCTTCAATTGAGCAAGAACATGTAATACTAAATAAGGAATTGATCAATATAAAATTGATATCGGGGGAAGGGACCAAAAGTACTAAGATTGGCACACAATTGATTCCAGAATTGACAGATAGGATGATTCATTTTTGATTCATTTCCAGAATTGACAGTTAGGATATCTTCGCGTGGAATATACAAGACCTGGAAGGAAATAATCCAGGTGTGGCAGTACATCACCTCAATGTTGACCCAACATGCAAACCTGTCAAATAAAAGAAAAGGCATTTTGGGCCTGGGAAGGATAAGGTTATCTAGAAAGAGGTAGAAAAATTACTGAAGGCGGGGGACATATAAGAGAAATCCAATTCCCATAATGGTTGTCAAACGTCGTGTTGGTCCCAAAAATAGAAGGAAAGTGGAGAATTTACATTGATTTTTGAGACTTAAACAGAGCATGTCCTAAAGATCATTACCCGTTGCCACGAATAGACCAATTGGTTGACTCTACCTCATGATGTGAGCTGTTAAGTATGATGAATGCTTCGCAAGGGTACCACTAGATCATGTTAGCACCTGAAGATCATAAGAAAGTAAGCTTTATAACTTCTATAGGGACTTATTGTTATGTGGTTATACCTTTTGGACTAAAAAATGTAGGAGCCACATATCAAAGGCTAGTCGATAGAATGTTTAAAGGACAGCTCGGGTGAAACATGGAGGTGTACGTGGATGATATGCTGATAAAAAGTACAAAAGCTGAAACTCATGTTGCTGACTTGGTAGAAGCATTTGGAGTCCTTAGGAGGTATGGAATGAAACTCAACCCTTCTAAGTGTGCTTTTGGGGTTAGGTCTGGCAAATTCTTAGGTTATATAGTGACAGAGAGAGGTATAAAGGTGAATCCTTAGAAAGTAAAAGCAGTGCAGAATATGGCTCCTCCAAATAGTATTAACAAGGTTCAGCAGCTCATGGGAAGGATAGCAGCTCTAAGCCGATTCATATCTACATCGACAGAGAGAAGCTTGCATTTCTTCAAAATCCTGAGAAATGCTAACAAGTTTGAATGGACTGAGGAATGTTAGAGGGATTTTGATGAATTAAAAAACTTCTTAGCTGCGCTGCCCTTGTTGACCAAACCTGTGCAAGGTGGAACACTGCATGTATATCTATCAGTAGGGACATCGATCGTTAGCTCAGTGTTGTTGAGAGATAAGGGAGCTAAGTAGAAACCTATTTACTATATAAGCAAATTATTGAGAGAGACGGAGATTAAATACCCTGAGATAGAAAAAAAAGGAGTAGCCCTAGTAACGATTGCCAGGCGGCTTTGATCATACTTCTTATCGCATAAGATAGTGGTTCGAACTAACCTACCATTGAGACAAGTGCTAAGTAAACCAGAAACTTCAGGTCGAATGGTGAAATAGGCAGTAGAGATGAGCGAGTATGACATAAATTATCAACCAAGAGTAGCTATCAAGGCGCAGGCCTTAGCAGATTTTCTACAGAAAATGACACCTGCAGATGAGGGTCCTAGAGCATGGTTGCTGCATATGGATAGCTCGGCTACCATATCAGGTTGTGGGGCAAGTATTGTGCTAACCAGTCCAGAAAGGGAAGAACTAGAATTTAACAGTAAGATTTGAGTTCAAAATATCCAATAATGAAGCTGAATATGAGGTATTTGTGAGGGGATTAAAGATGGCTCTAGAGCTGGGGGTCAGGTAGTTAAATGTCTATTCTGATTCAAGGTTGGTCATGCAGCAGGTTGAGGGAAAATTTGTGGCCAAGGAGGAAAGAATGAGAAATTATGTGGAATAGGTATCTCAACTAAAAAAATAATTTACAAAAATTGAGCTAAGTCATATACCACAGGCTGAGAATGCTAAGGCTGATTATCTTTCCAAAATTGCCAGTTCTACCATTGATTGCAAGACCAAAAAAATCACATTGTTAACAGCCTATCAGCACAGTATGGGGATAGAAATAGCCTCTGTGGAAGAGAAAGATGACTGGAGGACCAACATACTGAAATATCTGCGAGAGAGAAAACTACCACAAACTAAAAGACAAGCAGTTTAATTTCGAGTACGAGTTACTAGATTTTCTCTAATTGATGGTTTGTTATATAAGCGAGCTTATTCTACACCATACTTGAGATGCTTATCACAAGAGGAAGGAGCCTATGCATTGCGAGAAATTCATGAGAGAGGATGTGGAAGCCATGGTGAGGTTGTGCACTGGCTTGTAAAATGGTAAGAGTTAGGTATTTTTGGCCTTCGTTAAAAGAGGATGCGCGGCATTTGGTTAGAACATGTGAAAAATACCAGAAGCATGCCCCGTTGATACATAAACCAGTAGAGGAGCTGAAGGTCATGAGCTCACCTTGTTCTTTCTCCAAATGGGGAATTGATATTGTTGGACCTTTTCCCCTAGCGATAGGGCAAAGGAAATTCTTAATAGTGGCAGTAGATTATTTCAGTAAATGGGTAGAAGCTGAGCCTATAGCTAAGATTACAGAGTCATAGGTCATGAAATTTCTGTGGGGAAACATAAGATGCATATGGGGTCCGCGCGACCTGATATCAGATAATAGAACTCAATTCCAAGGGGGGAAGTTCCAGAGCTGGTGCACTGAGATGAAGATTAAGCAACACTTCACTTTGGTGGCCCATCCCCAAGCCAATGGATAAGTTGAGGTAACCAACCGGATAATATTGCAAGGAATCAAAACCAGGCTAGATAGATTTGGAGGAGGTTGGGTGGATGAGCTAGATTCGGTATTATGGGCATACCGTACAACACCAAGGACTACAATCGGAGAAACTCCATTCAGCTTGGTATATGGAGCAGACGCTGTTATACCCACTGAAATCAGAATGGAAACTCACCGGATCCAGAGCTATGATGAAAAAGAAAACAACGAACTCAGGAAAGAAGTATTAGATTATATTGATGAAAAAAGAGAAAAGGCATACCTTCGTATGGAAGCGTACAAAAATAGAATTCGAGCTGGGTACTCTCGAAAGGTCAAAATAAGAAATTTTCAGGTCGGGGATTTGGTGCTATGGCGAGCAGATGCTTTAAAACAAACTGAAAAATTAGAAACAAATTGGGAAGAATCTTATAAGGTAAATCGGGTGATAGCTGGAGGTGCCTATGAGCTATAAGATGAAAAAGGGAAAAAAGTACAGAGACCATGGAATATTTTCCATTTGAAGAAGTTCTATATGTAATCTTGAGTTTTTTTTTTTTACAAAAAAAATGAAATGAATTTATCTGACATATTGTGAATGATTGGGGAATGATTTAAGAAAAAATTCTAAGGCAAGGCTAGTTGAACTAGACCTATCTGGGTTCTTTGGAGGGTTCGCAGAGATCGACCTCATTGGGGAATGATTCAAGAAAAAATTCTAAGGCAAGACCAGTTGAACTGGACCTACATGGGTTCTTGGAGAGTTTGTAGAGACCGACCTCTTTGGAGAATGATTCAAGAAAAAATTCTAAGGTAAGGCCAGTTGAACTGGACCTACTTGGGTTCCTTGGAGGGTTTGCAGAGACCGACCTCCTTGGAGAATGATTCAAGAAAAAATCCTAAGACAAGGCCAACTCAACTGGACCTGCCTGAGTTAGAGGATTCACAGAGACCAACCTCTTGCAGGAATGATTTAAGAAAGGATTTTAGAAGCCATACTGGCTGAGCTAGATTATCTTTTTATATATTAGGTACGTTCAGTAAGACATATAGCTCGGTTACAAAACTTGAGATATGCATATTTCATAAATGCTATGGAAAATATTACTGTGAAAATTGCAGATGCTGGAAGAATAAAGTCAAACAACAATAATAAAGATGAAATGATATTATTATAGATTGTTACAAAAATATACACAGCCTATTCTACTCTGTAATCAGAAACACTAAGGGGTTCATAACAACACCCTCATCATTTAGATTCCCAGAAGGGAAAGAACTGTCATCCTCAACATTGATGACAGGCTCGAGAGTCGGATCTAGAGGGACAATAACTGTGGAAGAAGCAGGGGATGAATGGGCAGAATGATCCCCTAAAATTGTGGGCGCAGTTGGTGGTTGTGAAGGACTAGCTACGTCAACAACAGGAGCAAACCTATTGTCAAGGGGAGGAATACTTTCAACAGCGCGATCCAAGTTTGGGTCTAAATCAGTGTACCCTAGCTCCTTGACCTGGCTAAGACAATGCGTGAAACCATGGATTAAATAATTCAAGGCCCTAGAGGTCAGGTGATCAAGGAATTCTGGGGATTGCAGGAATTTGGTTTTCTCTTGGGCCCACCCTCTTCAATTACCTTTAGCATTTGATTCTCCATGGTGGTCCTATCTCGTTCCACCTCTGTTACCTTCTCCTCTAGGGAAGCATGTTTATCCCGAGCTACCTTGAGATCTGCTTCCAATTTATGGGTGCGAGCTTGGGAGCGCTGCAATCATTGCTGCATGTCCTCCAACTGTTGCCTAAGCTCATCTTTCTCCGAAGAGGGTAATCCAGACCGTATATTGGCCATTAAAGAGCTCAAGTACAATATAACCTAGAGAAAGAGGAGGTTAGACAAGTTGTTGATTGTTAGAATAAATGATGGAAATTAAAAAGGGAACATTACCTTAGAAACATGATCAGCAAGGTTGCCCACCCGGGCATCATAATCTATGGACCCTAAGAGGTGCTGGTCTATAGAGTTGCATATGCCCTGAAGCCACACAACATAGAGTTTTCCATTCTGAGTCTCCAATACCGAGCAACTGGTGAAAAAAAGAAGCATTTAGGGAAGTAGGGGCATTGAGATGGGGATGCTGAAATGGACCCGAGCTGCCGCACTTGCAGAAGTTGGGTATTTCCCCATACTTTGGGAAGAAGTGGGGGCTGCAGTTGTAGCAGGTGGGGAGACAGATGGGGGTGGTGGAGGAACTGTGGATGGAGCTCGAGTTGCGAGCACACGTTGGTGATCCAGAGGTACACTAGTCAGGGGGACTAGGGACTAACCTTCAGGCTGGCCTGACCCTCCTGCGGCTTTTCGAGCTTGGTAAGCTGCTACTATGCGAGACTCCATCAGTTGCTCTGAACAAAAGATATACAGTTAGCATTCTAGCAAAGATAAAGTCGCAAGCAAATAGTTAAACAAGATGGTACCTATAGTTTGAGGGAGTGGAATAGCTTTAGGGCTCAGTTGAAAATGGTGAAGTAAAGGCCAGGAATCAGCTAATAACCCTATATGGTAGGGACTGTGGTTTAATCGATGAGCTAATACTTGGACGGCTGAGTCCAGCACGGGCGTGCGACCTTGGTAAGGTAAGTCGGTGATCCAATTGGTAGAAAAATTCTAAGGGTCAGGAGATGAAATGAAAAAATATTTTTCTTCCAACCCTTAAAGAAACTGGGTTTCCCTTACAAAAATTTAGCTGTCTCCTGGGAAGTGAAATAAAATAAGCCTGGTGTGGTGGTTTTAGCATAGAAGAAAGCTTGCCATAGCTTATGGTTTGGTTCGTATCCAAAGTAGCTAACTACCATCCAGAAACCAGCCATGAGTTGAAAAGAGTTAGGAACGAGCTATATCAGGGGAATACCAAAACTTTTAGAAATACGATAGAATAGGTCAGGAATGGAAAACCTAAGGCCGGCCTCTAGTTGATCTATAAAGAACGTCACATAGCCGGGAGGTACAATATGGGATCTGTCGTGAGGACTTGGTAGGACCACATTGAATTCCTCAGGTATTCCTACATTTTCCCTAAGGTTTGCTAGGCTTATCTCAAATAGGATAGTGGCATGAGTCATATAAGCTGGGTGATTAGCCGGATTAACCATCTTAAATTTAGTTGGGTGATGGGTGGATAGTTTAAGTGCTAGTTGACGAAGGAAAACTCCAAGAGGAAGAAATGGGGGAATAAACGATAGAGGTTCTGGAGATGTAGTAGAGGTGGACATAAAAAAAATAATGAACCAAATATACAGAACAAATAGAGAAATAAATGAGTAGCAAAAGTCAGAAGACTTACTTGGCTTGTTGAAGGAGAAAAGAAGGAAGTTGACGGTAGAATAATAGAGGATGATCGTCGAAGAACAAAATTATGGAAAGAAAAAGAGAAAGAAGAAAATGATGGAAGAAGGCCTTTTTATAGGGAGACGGCACTCGAATAGGTAGAAGAAGCCCTAGCTACGAATGATAAGATAGGATCACTTGTATGGTTGGATGATGATAGTCAGTTGAAAAGATAGGCATTTAAGTTTCAGTAATGGGTGCGAAAACCTAAGGGGTGGAATTTGAAAAGAGGCTCACGTCAGCCCTAGTAATCAAGATATTTTCGTACTCTGTCTGTCCTACAGAGATTGCAGGGTAGGCAGAGTAGGGGGACTAGCTGATGTGGTATAGGTCAGGACTGACCTACGTAGCTTAGATCATAAGTAAGAAGTTGGTGTGACCTAGGTCGAGACAGACCTGCACAACTCAGATTATGGGGCGGGAGCTAGTTGGACATAGATCAGGTCGGAATGACAAAAAATTCTCATCTATGGTATGGGAGTTGAGTAAATAGGTTAGCTCAGTGCATGGACAAGGAGAGTAGCACGACCTATTAGGCAACTTCTATATAGTATTAAGAAGCTTACCGACTTATAGTTCGGACGAGTTTAAGAAGTTGACCGACCTCCAGGTCGGGCGAGTTCAAGGAGTTGACTGATGTCACGAGAATAATGAAGAGGAAATGGTTTCGGTTAGAAAATGACAGAGAATCTTTTAGGGGTAAATCAGGGAGTATGGATACACGCATAGTAATCTGTTATGACAAATTAAGGGTTGAAATCTCTTTTTTACCCTTATTTTGCATCTATAAATAAGAGAATACAAAGTATGTCATAGGTTACACTTTTCATATATAAAAAATACACATATCTATCTGCTTTTCATCCTCTCCAAGAGAACTGCCACTGACTTGATCGTCGAAGTTCTTACACCGAGTCACGCCGGCGTTTTGTGCAGGTGGTCCAACCGGATATGGAAAGCAGAAGTAGTGGACTAGGATTTGGGGTGTACCTTCTCCAACTGGTGCATTACAAGTTAGTGCCATCTGTGGGAACACTTGAGTTAAGACGTGAGATGGCAGAAAAAGGATTGTTGGGCGAAGGAACATCCGGTGAAGCTCCACCACCAATCGTCCGGCGCAGCCATGATCTGGAGGTTCAGGAGTGGGGGGAGAATGATAGCCCACCCCTGGTAACACCTGGAGTTCCACCGCGCCGAACCATGCAGGTACCCTATGTAAATTTAGTGTCGGAATTCAGAGCAAGAAATGCTGGCCAGCTTACTAAGGAGCAATTGACAAGTCTGATCACAACGGCGGTGGATGTAGCTTTAAGAAGAAGAGATGCTAATCTACCACCAACACCACCAGAGCTACCGGAAAAACCATTCTGCCCTGAGAGGTTGGAAGAAAGCCATACAGGGGAGTGTCGGAGTAAGATGAAATAGCCAAATGTATCGGAAAAATTGGAAGATTTACATAATGAGTTGAAAGAGATGAAGATGAAAATGGCGGGAAGGAATGCAGTAACCAAAAGAGGAATTCCATTTATTGAGAAAGTAATGATGGACGACCTACCAGCCAACTTCAGGTCATTAAATTATGATTATGATGGTACCACTGACCCATGGGAACATCTATGCAGGTTCGAAAATTCAACTCTCTTGCATAGGTATTCCGATGGAGTTAAGTGCAGGGTATTCTTGACTACCCTATCAAAATCAGCCCAACAATAGTTTACCCAGTTGCCCCCAGCTCAATTAACTATTTTGATGAGTTTAGTTCTGCCTTTTTGCATCAATTATTCAGTATAAAGCAGAAAGACAACGAGGCCCTGCGAAGTTATATAAAAAGATTCACAACTACTGCTTTAGAAGTAACCTCAGCTACCCAGGAGGTACTTTCCAATGCCCTAGCCCAAGGTTTGCAGGATAGGGAATTCTTCAGGTTGTTGGCTAAGAAATCAGCCAGAAGTTTTGATGACCTGTTAGCCTGAGCTGAAAAATATATTAACATGGAAGAAGCTCAGTGAATGAAAAGAGGTGAGGGAAAAAGAAAAAGAGACAAAAGAGAGCCTGGTAAAGAGGGAGAAGGTTTTGTTAGGAAGTTGAAGCCAGAAGAACGACCTCTTTTGCCTATTCTGGGGGAACCCAAACAATACACTCCTCTGGTTGCCCCAAGGGCATATATCTTGATGGCTATTGCGAAGCATAAGGGCTTAAAATGGCTGTATAATCACTCGGCAGCTTCAACTAAGCCCAAGTCAAATCTATTCTGCGCATTCCATAATGAGTATGAGCATAACACAGAGGAATGCCGACATATGAGATACGAGATAGAGAGGATGATAAGAAAGGGATGGTTGGATGACTGGGTAAAGGAAGAGGAGGAGAAGGAAATTATTGAACGTAAAAAAGCTCGACCGACCTGGATAGAAACAGATACTAAAGAAGGGAAAGTTGGAGCTGCCCCTGGAGAAAACCACCACCATGCTCCAAGGGGTTTCATCCAAATAATTCTAGGAGGTCCTATAAATGGAGACTCCAATTGAGCTAGGAAGGCGTATGCCCGATCTACTCCTGGAGGTTCAAAAGAAGAGGTCCATAAAATTAACAAATGACCAATGATCCAATTCGAGCCCCATGATATGAAAGGATTGCAGGCACCACATAATGATGCACTAGTCATCACGGCAACCGTGGCTAACTTTGACGTAGCCAGAGTAATGGTAGACACGGATAGCTCGATTGACGTCTTATTCTATAAAGCATATAAGAAGATGAATATGGATATAACATTGCAGCCAGTAGATATAGCCCTGTTCAGTTTTGGCGGAGGGGTGGTAGATCCAATGGGTCAGGTCATCCTACCAATATCCTTAGGTACTGAGCCTATGCGTAAGACTAGGTTGGTTAAGTTCTTAGTAGTTGACTCTTTTTCTGCTTATAACATCGTCCTAGGAAGACCTTCGCTCAATACCTTCCAAGCAGTGGTGTCCACTTTTCACATGAAATTGAAGTTTCCTGTGGATGAAGGGATAGGAGAAGTAGAAGGAGATCAATGCTCGGCTAGGAGATGTTATGTGGAAGCTGTTAGGAAAGCTGAGCAGAAAAAAGATAAAAGAGAATAAAGTGTAGAAGGGGAGCTCCCACTGAAAATTATGAAAAGAAATAAGATAGAAGGGCCTTCAGTTGAGCAAGAACATGTAATGCCAAATAAGGAATTGATCAATATAAAATTGATACCGGGGGAAGGGACCAGAACTACTAGGATTGGCACACAATTGATTCCAGAATTGACAGATAGGATGATTCATTTTTTATTCATTTCCAGAATTGACAGATAGGATATCTTCGCGTGGAATATACGAGACCTGGAAGGAATTGATCCAGGTGTGGCAGTACATCACCTCAATGTTGACCCAGCATGCAAACCTGTCAAATAAAAGAAAAGGCATTTTGGGCCTGAGAAGGATAAGGTTATCCAGAAAGAGGTAGAGAAATTACTGGAGGCGGGACATATAAGAGAAATCCAATTCCCAGAATGGTTGTCAAACGTCGTGTTGGTCCCAAAAATAGAAGAAAAGTGGAGAATTTGCATTAATTTTTGAGACTTAAACAGAGCATGTCCTAAAGATCATTACCCGTTGCTACGAATAGACCAATTGGTTGACTATACCTCAGGATGTGAGCTGTTAAGTATGATGGATGCTTCGCAGGGGTACCACCAGATCATGTTAGCACCTGAAGATCATAAGAAAGTAAGCTTTATAACTTCTACAGGGACTTATTGTTATGTGGTTATACCTTTTGGACTAAAAAATGCAGGAGCCACATATCAAAGACTGGTCAATAGAATGTTTAAAGGACAGCTCGGGCGAAACATGGAGGTATACATGGATGATATGCTGATAAAAAGTACAAAAGCTGAAGCTCATGTTGCTGACTTGGTAGAAGCATTTGGAGTCCTTAGGAGGTATGGAATGAAACTCAACCCTTCTAAGTGTGCTTTTGGGGTTAGGTCTGGCAAATTCTTAGGTTATATGGTGACCGAGAGAGGTATAAAGGTGAATCCTAAGAAAGTAAAAGCAGTGCAGAATATGACTCATCCAAATAGTATTAACAAGGTTTAGCAGCTCATGGGAAGGATAGCAGCTCTAAGCCGATTCATATCTAGATCGACAGAGAGAAGCTTGCCTTTGTTCAAAATCCTGAGAAAGGCTAATAAGTTGAATGGACTGAGGAATGTCAGAGGGATTTTGATGAATTAAAAAACTTCTTAACTGCGCTGCCCTTGTTGACCAAACCTGTGCAAGGTGAAACACTGCATGTATATCTGTTAGTAGGGACATCGGTCGTTAGCTCAGTGTTGTTGAGAGAGGAAGGAGCTAAGCAGAAACCTATTTACTATATAAGCAAATTATTGAGAGAGGCGGAGATTAAATACCCTGAGATAGAAAAAGGAGGACTAGCCCTAGTAACGATTGCCAAACGGCTTCGACCATACTTCTTATCGTTTAAGATAGTGGTTCAAACTAACCTACCATTGAGACAAGTGCTAAGTAAACCAGAAACTTCAGGTCGAATGGTGAAATAGGCAGTAGAGATGAGCGAGTATGACATAAATTATCAGCCAAGAGTAGCTATCAAGGCACAGGCCTTAGCAGATTTTCTACAGGAAATGACACCTGCAGATGAGGGTCCTAGAGCATGGTTGCTGCATGTGGATAGCTCGGCTACCATATCAGGTTGTGGGGCAGGTATTGTGCTAACCAGTCCAGAAAGGGAAGAACTAGAATTTAAAGTAAGATTTGAGTTCAAAACATCCAATAATGAAGCTGAATATGAGGTATTGGTCAGGGGATTAAAGATGGCTCCAGAGCTGGGGGTCAGACAGTTAAATGTCTATTCTGATTCAAGGTTGGTCATGCAGCAGGTTGAGGGAGAATTTGTGGCCAAGGAAGAAAGAATGAGAAATTATGTGGAATAGGTATCTCAACTAAAAAAATAATTTACAAAAATTGAGCTAAGTCATATACCGCGGGCTGAGAATACTAAGGCTGATTATCTTTTCAAAATTACAAGTTCTACCACTGATTGCAAGACTAGAAAAATCACATTGTTAATGGCCTATCAACACAGTATGGGGATAGAAATAGCCTCTGTGGAAGAGAAAGATGACTGGAGGACCAACATACTGAAATATCTGCGAGAGAGAAAATTACCACAAACTAAAAGAGAACCAGTTCGATTCCGAGTACGAGTTACTAAATTTTGTCTAATTGATGGTTTGTTATATAAGCGAGCTTATTCTACACCATACTTGAGATGCTTATCACAAGAGGAAGGAGCCTATGTATTACGAGAAATTCATGAGGGAGGATGTGGAGGCCATGGTGAGGTTGTGCGCTGGCTTGTAAAACGGCAAGAGTTAGGTATTTTTGGCCATCGTTAAAAGAGGATGCGCGTTATTTGGTTAGAACATGTGAAAAATACCAGAAGCATGCCTCGTTAATACATAAACCAGTAGAGGAGCTGAAGGTCATGAGCTCACCTTGTCCCTTCTCCAAATAGGGAATTGATATTGTCGGACCTTTCCCCTAGCGATAGGGCAAAGGAAATTCTTAATAGTGACAGTACATTATTTTAGTAAATGGGTAGAAGTTGAGCCTGTAGCTAAGATTACAGAGTCATAGGTCATGAAATTTCTGTGGGGAAACATAGTATGCATATGGGGTTCCGCGCGACCTGATATCAGATAATGGAACTCAATTCCAGGGGGGAAAGGTCCAGAGCTGGTGCACTGAGATGAAGATTAAGCAACACTTCACTTTGGTGGCCCATCCCCAAGCCAATGGATAAGTTGAGGTAACTAACCGGATAATATTGCAAGGAATCAAAACCAGGCTAGATAGATTTGGAGGAGGTTGGGTGGATGAGCTAGATTCGGTATTATGGGCATACCGTACAACACCAAGGACTACAATCGGAGAAACTCCATTCAGCTTGGTATATGGAGCAGAGGTTGTTATACCCATTGAAATCAGAATGGAAACTCACCGGATCCAGAGCTATGATGAAAAAGAAAACAACGAACTCAGGAAAGAAGCATTAGATTGTATTGATGAAAAAGGGAGAAGGCATACCTCCGTATGGAAGCATACAAAAATAGAATTCGAGCTGGGTACTCTCGAAAGGTCAAAATAAGAAATTTTTAGGTCGGGGATTTGGTGCTACGGCGAGCAGATGCTTTAAAACAAACTGGAAAATTAGAAGCAAATTGGGAAGGACCTTATAAGGTAACTTGGGTGATAGCTAGAGGTGCCTATGAGCTATAAGATGAAAAAGGGAAAAAAGTACAGAGACCATGGAATATTTTCCATTTGAAGAAGTTCTATATGTAATCTTGACTTTTTTTTTTTACAAAAAAAATGAAATGAATTTATCTGACATATTGTGAATGATTGGGGAATGATTTAAGAAAAAATTCTAAGGCAAGGCCAGTTGAACTGGACCTACCTGGGTTCTTTGGAGGGTTCGCAGAGACCGACCTCATTGGGGAATGATTCAAGAAAAAATTCTAAGGCAAGACCAGTTGAACTGGACCTACCTGGGTTCCTTGGAGGGTTCGCAGAGACCGATCTCCTTGGAGAATGATTCAAGAAAAAATTCTAAGGCAAGGCCAGTTGAACTGGACCTACCTGGGTTCCTTGGAGGGTTTGCAGAGACCGACCTCCTTGGAGAATGATTCAAGAAAAAATCCTAAGGCAAAGCCAGCTCAATTGGACCTGCCTGAGTTAGAGGATTCACAGAGACCAACCTCTTGCAGGAATGATTTAAGAAAGGATTTTAGAAGCCATACTGGCTGAGCTAGATTATCTTTTTATATATTAGAAAGCAATAATACGTTCAGTAAGACATATAGCTCGGTTACAAAACTTGATATATGCATATTTCATAAATGCTATGGAAAATATTACTGTGAAAATTGCAGATGATGGAAGAATAAAGTCAAACAACAACAATAAAGATGAAATGATATTATTATAGATTGTTACAAAAATATACACAGCCTATTCTACTCCGTAATAAGAAACACTGAGGGGTTCTATAACAGCACCCTCATCATTTAGATTCCCAGAAGGGAATAACTGTCATCCTCAACATTGATAACAGGATCGAGAGTCGGATCTGGAGGGACAATAACTGTGGAAGAAGCAGGGGATGAATGGGCAGAATGATCCCCCAAAACTGTGGGTGCAGCTGGTGGTTGTGAAGGACTAGCTACGTCAACAACAGGAGCAGACCTATTGTCAAGGGGAGGAACACTTTCAACAGCGCGATCCAAGTTTGGTTCTAAACCAGTGTACCCTAGCTCCTTGACCTGGCTAAGACAGTGCGTGAAACCATGGATTAAATAATTCAAGGCCCTAGAGGTCAGGTGATCAAGGAATTCTGGGGATTGCAGGAATTTGGTTTTCTCTTGGGCCCACCCTCCTCAATTGCCTTTAGCATTTGATTCTCCATGGTGGTCCTATCTCGTTCCATCTCTGTTACCTTCTCCTCCATAGAAGCATGTTTATCCCGAGCTATCTCGAGATCTGCTTCCAATTTATGGGTGCGAGCTTGGGAGCACTGCAATTATTGTTGCATGTCCTCCAACTGTTGCCTAAGCTCATCTTTCTCCGAAGAGGGTAATCCGGACCGTATATCGGCCATCAAAGAGCTCAAGTACAATATAACCTAGAGAAAGAGGAGGTTAGACAAGTTGTTGATTGTTAGAATAAATGATGGAAATTAAGAAGGGAACATTACCTTAGAAGCATGATCAGCAAGGTTGGCCACCCGGGCATCATAATCCATGGACCCTAAGAGGCGCTAGTCCATAGAGTTGGGTATGCCCTGAAGCCACACAGCATAGAGTTTTCCATCCTGAGTCTCCAATACCGAGCTGCTGGTGAAAAAAAGAAGCATTCAGGGAAGTAGGGGCATTGAGATGGGGATGCTGAAATGGACCCGAGCTGCCGCCACTTGTAGAAGTTGGGCATTTCCCCATACTTCGGGAAGAAGTGGGGGCTGCAACTGCAGCAGGTAGGGAGACAGATGGGGGTGGTGGAGGAACTGCAGATGGAGCTCGGGTTGCGAGCACACGTTGGTGATCCAGAGGTACACTAGTCAGGGGGACTCGGGACTAACCTTCAGGCTGTCCTGACCCTCCTACGGCTTTTCGAGCTTGGTAAGCTGCTACTATACGGGACTCCATCAGTTGCTCTGAACAAAACATATACAGTTAGCATTCTAGCAAAGATGAAGTCGCAAGCAAATAGTTAAACAAGATGGTACCTATAGTTTGAGAGAGTGGAATAGCTTTGGGGCTCAGTTGAAAATGGTGAAGTAAAGGCCAGGAATCAGCTAATAACCCTATATGGTAGGGACTGTGGTTTAATCGATGAGCTAATGCTTTGGCGGCGAGTCCAACACGGGCGTGCGACCTTGGTAAGGTAAGTCGGTGATCCAATTGGTAGGAAAATTCTAAGGGTCAGGAGATGAAATGAAAAAATATTTTTCTTCCAACCCTTAAGGGAACTGGGTTTCCCTTGCAAAAATTTAGCTGCTTCCTGGGAAGTGAAATAAAATAAGCCTGGTGTGGTGGTTTTCGCATAGAAGAAAGCTTGCCATAGCTTATGGTTTGGCTCGTATCCAAAGTAGCTAACTACCATCCAGAAACTAGCCATGAGTTGAAAAGAGTTAGGAACGAGCTACATCAGGGGAATATCGAAACTCTTAGAAATACAACATAATAGGTTAGGAATGGGAAACCTAAGGCCGGTCTCTAGTTGATCTATAAAGAAGGTCACATAGCCGGGAGGTACAACATGGGGTCTGTCGTGAGGACTTGGCAGGACCACATTGAATTCCTTAGGTATTCCTGCATTTTCCCTAAGGTTTGCTAGGCTTATCTTAGATAGGATAGTGGCATGAGTCATATAAGCTGGGTGATTAGCCGGATCAGCCATCTTAAATTTAGTTGGGTGATGGGTGGATAGTTTAAGTGCTAGTTGACGAACGAAAACTCCAGGAGGAAGAAATGGGAGAATAAACGATAGAGGTTCTGGAGATGCAGTAGAGGTGGACATAAAAAAATGATGAACCAAATATGCAGAAGAAACAGAGAAATAAATGAGTAGCAAAAGTCAAAAGACTTACTTGGCTTGTTGAAAGGAGAGAAGAAGGAAGTTGACGGTAGAATAATAGAGGATGATCGCTGAAAAGCAAAATTGTGGAAAGAAAAAGAGGGAGAAGAAAATGATGGAAGAAAGCCTTTTTATAGGGAGGCGGCACTCGAACAGGCAGAAGAAGCCCTAGCCACGAATGATAAGATAGGAACACTTGTAGGGTTGGATAAGGATAGTCAGTTGAAAAGATAGGCATTTAAGTTTTAATAATGGGTGCGAAAACCTAAGGGGTGGAATTTGAAAAGAGGCTCACGTCAGCCCTAGTAATCAAGATATTTTCGTACTCTGTCTATCCTACAGAGGTTGCAGGGTAGGCAGAGTAGGGGGACTAGCTAATGTGGTATAGGTCAGGACTGACCTACGTAGCTCAGATCATAAGTAAGAAGCTGGTGCGACCTAGGTCGGGACAGACCTGCACAGCTCGGATTATGGGGCGGGAGCTAGTTGGACATAAGTTAGGTCGGAATGACAAAAAATTCTCATCTATGGTATGGGAGTTGAGTAAACAGGTTAGCTCAGTGCATAGACCAGGAGAGTACCACGACCTGTTATGCGACTTCTATATAGTATTAAGAAGCTTACCGACTTATAAGTTGGACGAGTTTAAGAAGTTGACCGACCTCCAGGTCGGGCGAGTTCAAGGAGTTAACTAACCTCAAAGCCGGGCAAGTTCACGAGAATAATGAAGAGGAAATGGTTTCGGTTAGAAAATGAGAGAGAATTTTTTAGGGGTAAATTAGGGAATATAGATACACGCACAATAATCTGTTATGACAAATTAAGGTTTGAAATATCTTTTTTACCCTTATTTGACATCTATAAATAAGAGAATACAAAGCATGTCACAGGTTATACTTTTCATATATAAAAAATACACATGTCTATCTGCTTTTCATCCTCTTCAAGAGAACTGCTACTGACTTGAGCGTCGGAGTTCTTACGATGGGCCACGCCAGTATTTTGTACAGGTGGTCCAACTGAAGAAGGAGAGCAGAAGCAGTGGACTAGGATTTGGGGTGCACCTTTTCCAACTGGTGCATTATAATATTATATATCCAATATTATATATAGATGTAAAATTATATATGTTTATATTACCATTTAAATTTTTTAATGTATGGAATCATACTATAAATTTCTTCTAATCTCACTTTATGAAAATCACTTTCGCGTGTAGAAAATAACCAACACATGAAGAATTATCCTCAATTTTTGTCCGAATTAGAGGGCTTACGAATAAGAGATGTTTTACTCTCTAATTGGAGCATTTGAGTTTTAGCTATGAATTCCTTCCCTTTGTGATTAAGTTTAGACACAAGTGAGCTATATATTATGAAGAAAACATCTGTGATTCAACTAAGATAAGAGAGCCCTATTTATCTAAGTTTTTTATACTTACAGTATGAATATATTTAATTTCTGTCATTAGTATCAGAGTCTTATATGATTGTATTCCTGACGTTATTTGGCTCTTTTTCATATGTTAAAATGCCTTATTTCTTGATTTTTTGCATGCACACCATTTATGAATACTTGATGGGTCTTTAATGGAAAATCATCACATACTTCATATTATACAGTAATTTTTTAGCATAATCATGTTTTTACATGGTAGAAATGATCTACTAAGTTTTATGGAAATATACTTTGTGTATATTGAGAAAATTCAAACCCTAGATGAAAATTTCCATATATCAGTCTCATCATATTATTTACCCATAAATGAAACTTACATGATTAGATTAGTACTCATCAAGCACTTTTAATCACATTATATGTGAAAAACGGCCTTGAAATGATTGAGACACAACCATTAGAATTTTCACGTTGCGTTTTAGGGTTTTGGCATGAGGAGGAAGATGATAAATAGTATTTTCACCTCAACCTCACCCTTGGCACGGTTGTATATTGTACACAACCATGCTACAGTGCTTAAAACATAAAACGAACACCAATCTCAAATTCAGGAGAACAAAAATATGGGAGTAGCTATTGAAATGTGATCGAAAATTTTGGAAGGGCTATATGCGCCATTGTGGGTGAGCGTGGCTATTATGATAGCAGCCATAACCAAGCAACTGCTTAATGCGTCCTATGTGTGCAAGCACGTGAAGGGTCTTTTGACATGTATCTTTTGGCTGAAAAAATACTGTTATGCTTGAAATTTTATTTCATTTTTTTTGTAAATTAAAATTATTTTGTCTAGTTGACAAAAATATTTATCTTGAGTTTTTAAATTATAACATTTTTTAAAAATTAAAAAAAAATATTTGTTGAGCGAGAAAAACTTCAAAATTTCTTTTGGAAATTCTGAGATATATTTTGTGTTGTTGTCTACTCAATATGAGTATTAAAACACTTATACAAGTTGTACTCAATATATAGTGTACATGAAAAATCCTTCTTCCATGAAAATTTTATGAAATTGAGTATAGACTGAAAGATTATGATTATAAATCCTAAATACTTACATGATCAGATCTGGATATCAAGATTGGTTGCTAGGCATGATTAGAATGATTTTTGGTAAGAAATGTAACAAAAATTCTACGCATATAAAATGTTGGAAGGTTTTAGAAGCCTCAAAGAAGATAATATATTGTATATGGGTATGTATTGTGGCTTATATTAACAAGTTATGTATATATATATATATATATGTGTGTGTGTGTGTGTATTATACAATTTATAAAATTCTGATGCATGATTATATTGAAATTTTATGCATTTCATATATGATATATTTTTATGTCTTTATGTGAATAGCAAGATATATTCTTGTATTCCATGATGTATATTAGGTTATACTATCAAGTGAAAGTTCAAAGGTTGGTAAACTTAATATTGCTAGACTTAATTGTTCTCACCTAGAACTTATGAGATTTTGTACTATAAAATTATATTTATGTTAACTAATATTTTGATAAATATGAGTTTGGACACACTGAGACTTTTTCAAATATATGCATTATGGCGAATTATTATAAATGCTCATTTATTAAGTATGAAATCAAATACATATAGATGGGCATATTTATAATATCTCTAAGATTGATGATCATGGCAATCAAATCTGATACGTACATTTTTTAATAGAAAAGTACTTTTATGCAATAGTTGTGATACTAAGTTCTAATAAATATGATATACAAATGATTGAGTTAGATGCTCTAGAGGCATCAACCCAGTTATTTAAGACTTAGTACGGATCATACTACTTAGTAAAGAAAAGATTAATAGACTCGCTAAAATTGAATAAAAAGATTACATTACTAATGCTATACACCACTTATGCTATTTTGGTGAACTGCATAATTAATGATCTTATGTACAATTGATAAAATCATTCTATTGATCTGTAGATGTACCTAAAGAGAAGGATATAAGTACAATTGAGATTAGTAATGGATAGTCAGGGACAATTGTAAGAAACACCTTGAAAAAGATGCTGCATTTAAGAGTGATGTCATATATTAGTAAAGGCTATAGTTAGCAAGTAATATCATCTATGATGAGTAATAAGTTCAAACTTAATTTGTATATTTCTAACAATTGAGAGTATCACATATTTAAATTTGATTGAATCACTCTAAAAATACCTTCTTAGATGATGTTTGTCATGTTGAGCTTTTGGATGCATAGGTGGCTTATTGCTGCTAGGATGATAGTTTCTACCTTGTGGCCGAATCTAGTCTTGAGGGCTTTGGGCTCCTAAAATAAATGAGATCAGAATAAAGATAGATGAATATAAGAAGAACAAATCTAACCACCGAATAAAGATAAGTGGTATATGGTGTTAGACTAGTGCCCGACAAGCTAATTAGATTGGTCGTTTTTAAGCTCTTGTATAGTTTTTAAATGTTTATTAATAGAATTGGCATTTCTTTACCTTAAGTTGCATTTTTCAATTAGATACAGTCCCAATACTATACATAACTATCGGGCATAGTCATGCATAGGATGGTGATCATGGAACATTCTTTTATAACTTTGGTCTTAACTTAGTTCCAAATTGAGGATTCATTGAGACGGGAAATCGATATCCAATTGCTTGACAATCATAAGGGAATATGTTGGTGCAATATTTTTGTATATGGAGGTTAATAAGTGGTGGCCGATAAATGATCGACCACTAAGCTAGATGAATATTAGATGATGATTTTCTAATATTAATTAAGCAGCCAAAGAAAATAGAATAAAATCATAGTTATTAAGTCAATAAGATTTTGACTATTAATTCATATCCTAGACTTAATTGAGAAATTAGTAGAAGGAAGGACTGTACTTGCATGGTATTCATAATAGAAAGTAGGTTTGCTATTTTTCACCTATATCTAAGTAGTCATGATGTACTGCTAGATGTTTCTCATGACTTATGTGTTCTTGGAATTAATGAGTTAATTCTAAGAGGATTTGTAAATTCAATTAATTAATTAGAGTAATTTAATTAAGACCGAAAAGTTGCGATCCCACTACTAGATTTTTAGTAAACCTAAGGGATCACACACAAAGTTGGATAAGTCCAATTCTATCTAGAAAATGATCCAATGAGTTGGATTAAATTAATTAATAGTGATTAATTGAAACTTGAATTAAATACATTAATAATTTAATCTAATTAAATAATAATATTATCTAATTCAACCTAATAGGATAAGAAAGCCCAAGTAGAATGACTCATTTTATTGATTGGATCAATTAATTAAGTTCGGTCTATTTAATTTATATTAGTTGAACTGGACTTATTGAATTAATTAAAGTCCAAGCCAAGGAATTGATAGTCTTGTTGGAAGCCTATTAGCAGATTTCATTGGAGAATTATATCTTTCTAATTAAAGATTTAATCCTAGAGTGAACACAAGGTATGGACACTAGGAAGATGGATAAGGAAGGAGACTAAAAGTAATCCTACTAGGATTAGTATTGAAGGAGCCTTCAAAAGATACCTTACGGCCCGTCCATTTTTCTCTTATTCCAACAAAAAGGTTCCACCTCTTTTATAGCAAGTTTAATTCTTTCTTCACAAGTTGAACTAAAAATTAAACTTTACTAAATATTCTAGATTAGAATAGTATTTTTGAATTTACTATTATAAATTCAGAAGCTCATAGATGCTCCAGTGTGTGGATACCATTAGAGAGGTAACGTATGAAACACCAGGTGATCAAATTCTTGGTGTGATCAGCTGTAAATGACTCAAATAGTTTTATATCTGGCATCAACTGGAAAGCTCATCAGATATAACTCGTGAAACTTATTTATTTAATAAGGTAATCAGAATGCTAACTGATCAATTGCATTGATTTTGGGATATAGGTATTCATAGTTGTTATGCAATATCTATTATATTTAATTTTTTAAAATATCTGGGAGCATGCGAACCTAACATAGGGTAAGTTCATAGTAGCCATATTGTTGTTTTATTTCACTCGTGAATGCACTAAGTTGGAAGATAGTATTAATGATGCTTTCATAAGTGCTCTTTACATATCAAGTACTATGTTACTAAATCTTATCCTATGTGGATTATAAGTTTACAGTAACTATATATAGAGAGGAAATTGTTGAATATATCAAGTTTGGTACAAGATAGATATGTATAGAAATTAAAGTGAAATCAAACATAAAAATGATTGGCACTTGCAAGTTGGAATTACAGATGGCCAAATTGATATTCAACAAGATATCCAATTTATTAGTATCTATAGAACTTGATTTTTACAATTTTTTTTCTGAGACTACAATTTTCTTTGGCTTGAATTTGAGTTGTGATAGTATCTGTTGAAAGATAATTATTTGGTACTAGACATTTTGAATGGTTTGTGGTGATGAATAATGACCATTGTTCAGTTACTAGATTGATTGTTTAGTTACAATCATTTTATGTTCTTTAAGAAATATAAACATTGATGTATGCACTTTGCGTGTTTGATTAGGTCACAAAGGACAAAGGTCATAAACTGATTAAGTTTACCTTTCACAATACATTACCAACTTGTGCTGAAAGTTCATATTGAAACCATTCAAAAGGATACAAAGTGGATTTTTCATTATAATTAATTTTTACAAATTTATATGGCTTGATTAGTTTGAATGTTAGGTATGAAGACTCGTATTTTATTATATTTGTAAAATATTCATGTATCTTGATCATATCTATTTGATATCTCATAACCTGAAAACACTAATGTTTTAGTGATAATGGAGAGGGAATCAAATTAATATAACTTCGAGAATTGGTTTAAGGCATGGATAATTTTTCAATCAATTTGAGGATCTATATAACAAGGAAGAATTATAAGGCAATTAACTCTTCCTAACATGCCTATATAGAATGGTATTGTCAACAGAAAGAATAGAAAATTATTTTGATATAATGAGATCTATGAAGACTCAAGTTAACTTCAAAATTTTATTGAAGAAAGATTTTTTGATTAACTAGAGTCCACATCTGAATAAGAATGCCTTCATGCTCTATTATATAAGAGTTATGGACTATGTGGCTTGATTAGTTTAAATGTTGGGCATTAAGACTCGTGTTTTATTATATTTACAAAATATTCATGTATCTTGATCATAACTATTTGATATTTCATAATCTGAAAATACTACAACCTTTTAGTGATAATGGAGAGGGAATCACATTAATATAACTTCGAGAATAGGTTTAAGGCGTGGATAGTTTTTCAATTAGTTTGAGGATCTATATAACAAAGAAAGAATTAAGGAAATTAACTCTTCCTAACATGTCTATATAGAATGGTATTGTCAACAGAAGGAATAGAAAATTATTTTGATATAATGAGATCTATGAAAAGTCAAGTTAACTTCAAAATTTTATTGAAGAAAGATTTTTTGATTGACCAGAGTCCACATCTGAATAAGAATGCCTTCATGTTCCATTCCATAAGAATTATGGATAGGTAGATGATTTGCCATAAACTACCTTGGGTATTGGGATTAATTCTCTATTCATAAAATGTTCAAATAGGTTTGAAAATTAGATCCAAGTGTTCCTTTGGAAGGTAAACCAATTAGTCTATAGGTTGTCTGTTCATAAGTGAACAAGGACATGGAATAGTGATTAGCATTAGATCACTAGATATCATATTTCTGAAGCTTAATTTTCATAGAAGGGAATTTAAAATAATAAATTCTTGCATGAGTTAAATAATTCAAATGGTGGCTATGTACTTGATAGATTACTTATGATGTAAAAATATTTATTGCTTTCTGAATTGAGTAGTAGCAATTTTATCCAGGTGATCAAGTTTTTCACTTATGATACAAGAAATATTTATTGTTTTATGATTTGGAAAGTTATCTAAGTAAACAAGCTAAAACTTAATTACAACTTTGTGCAAGCATGAATTAGTCTCTAGAAGATGATATAGAGCATAATATAATGAGGCTCTATCAGGCCATACAAAGGACAATTGAATTAAAGCAATTGAAGAATAATGTAAGGAGCTTACAAAATTTGTTAGCCTGTGTGGCAACAATAGCCTCGTGGCAAACTACTGGGGATATGATTGTTGGCTTATGCGGCAGCAATTGCTCTCTTTCAGAAGCTATGGCCAAAATATGAAGTTTAGGTTGTTGCACTGTCTAAAGATTTGAGTTGCATAATTGCTATCAACTATAATTTTTTAGCATAACTACAAATGCTTAGTTCTACAAAATTAAAACAAGTTTGGGTTCTAGTTAAACTTTTGAGTAAAGCTATTGGGAACTAATGTGTTCTCAAATTTTAGCCAAAGGCTGATATAGCTAATACAAGGGATGAAGCTTACCAAGTGGCAAAAAAGGTTACATATTTCTCGATCTAGAATTAGATGATTTCACGATGGAGAATTATATGCAGAAATCTACATATAATGCTTTAAAGATTCCATATTAGAAGGCCAAGAAGGTAAAGCTTGTGAACTTAAAATCATTATAGCCTGAAATGGTCTTCTAGAGAATGGTACATGAGATTTCAGAAAGAGGTGATCTCATGCATTTTTCATCATAGTAGATGAAGATCATTATGCTCATGTGAAAAAGTCTATTAAGAGGTAAGTATTCTATCTCCTTATTGATGGTATCTATTAACTAGGATGATAAGAAGATGTATAAATCATTGAGATATGGTTATCTTTTTTTATAAGTTAGAGGAAATGGTGAGTAAAACTATGTTCTTTGCGTTAAAATTGATACAAATCGTTCAAAAGGCATCATGCTTAGTATTACGAGTCATTTTTAAAGAATTCTAGAATGATTTATAATGGAGAGTTATAAGCACATGAGTACTCCTATGTTACAAAATTTTATCTTTGACATATGTCCATAGACTCCAAACAGAAATGTCTAGACTACCATAGTTCAATGATTATTGTTTGGAGCTTGATGTGCATTGTGGGTTGTACTTGCTCCAAATTTTATTATGCCATAAATCTGAAGGTATTAATCCAATCCTTGTAAATGGCATTGGATAATAGCAAAACATAATATTTTAGTACTCTATGAGTACTGCAGACGATTTTCGTAAGTGTTAAGGAAAATTATGTTGTTGAGAGAATATATTGTAGACATGAAAAATTTATCGTCAATTATGCATTAACATGTGTAATATATTTTATATATTTATTTAAATTTGGAGTCTTTATTGAATTTCGAGATTACATAAAAAAATTAATAAAAAACAAATATTAGCATGGATAAATTGGTGATATCTTGGCAATTCAATTCATATCTTGCAGATTAGGAAATTAAATTCACAAAATTTGGTATTCCAAGTCACATCTTCTTATTAAGAAAGTAAATGACAATCAAACCTTAGAGGATCAATCAAATCATACCATTTTATCAAATAATCATGACAAGATCTCATACCCTTCAAGTATAAATAAAGGTCATTTTCAAGAAGGTAGATACACAATTCTGCACAATTCTATATTCAAGAAAGAGAGATATTGGAGGAGGTTCCAAAATTCTCTCAACTCAAAAATTCAAAAAGATTCACAGTGTTCAAGACGAATGTCAAGGCGTTTATCCTGGAATTCATCAAGAGTTTAATTCAAGATTATGGTACTAAACCCTTGAATTAATATTATTGGAGGCTAAATAAACTTTGGTGGAGATCAATTTATCAATTCTACATTTATAACATGAAATTTGCGTTCGATACACATATGTTGCTTATAGGAGAAAATTGGAGCGAGTGAATTCTACCTTCGAGTTTGATTTCTTATTTGGTAAACATGCTAGCTCTTGGAGTAACAAGAAGAAAATATGAGTAGCACAACAAGTTGTAAGTATGACTTGTGGAATATATATCTGCAATACAATAATGTATTTAGTTAAAAGTTTTTGTGCTATTCGAAGTTGTAAGCAGTGATGTGAGAGCCGTGATAATATGTTAAGTTATATAGTAAGCTATTATAGTGGAGATCCCCATTGCATTAAAAGTAAAAACAAACATTACAATTTTTGTGAGAGATATTATAGTAAAGAAATAAGTACGTCTATTTTTTTTATAGTAGCTAATATTCCCATTGAGCCTCAACCTACAAATATATTTGTGGGCCATATCAATCTCTAGGATTGCATAAAAAATATAATCTCTTTGAACTTAAGAATATTTATAGAGTTAAGTCTATAAGTTTATGACATTGGACTGTTATTTACATGTACATATTTATGGTGGTATACTTCAATGTCTAAGTATGTCAAACAAGTTGAGATTGACTCTCTCATACGAGCAATCATCTCTAATATTAACTAGTATGCAGTGATGAGATATTTTTTATTTTATTGTGTACAAAATCTTAAAGAAGATCTTTCCTTGACCAATAAACAAGATGGGATAAATATTTATGAACTTAAGTAAATAAAATGGATTCCCACTATCTAATAAACTTGTCCCATGGCCAAATATAAGTTTTTTGGTATTAGTGATTTGCTGAGGACAAACAAGAAGAAAACTCAAGATAAGTGTTGGGTACACTTGGACTAAGATCTGTATGGTTCATTATTTCAAAAATTGACATACATTTCTAAGGAGGAAGAAAGCACCATAACACGTGTTTCATACCATGTGTGTTTAAGTGACCACTGGGTGATGAGTGAAAGATCACTACTTCCTCATTGTGTGAGATTCAGAGGTTTGTATGACTTCATTATATACTCTTTTAACTTTCAATTATTTCTCAAAATTTTAATACGGTGTTGGTACTTTAGCATATTTCCAATAGCTATGGATGATTAGGTAATATGGGACATGTCTAGAAAAGTAATATTTTTAAGTTAAGAGATCTTAGTGATAATAGAAAACTATCTTTCACTAGCACATGATGTGTACTCACTATGTAGATGATTAAGTTAAACTTAGATATTTAGGACATAATTTTGAATACGTGATATAATATTGAGATCAAGTATGCTCTTATGTTGTATGATGAATTATAGATACTTTGATTAGTGTAACAAAAGAAGTATGGGTTATAACGAGATATAATATTCTCATATTTTGAGAAATCAATCTATTGTATAACCTTAATCTCTATATAATGTTAAGCTCCTTGTTAGAATGCTTGCTAGTTAGATGATCTATGTGCTTTACTAAGTTTGGGCATATATAATTATGATCACACTTGACTCATGTTTAGCCCTCATATGCAAGTATGAGATAATAGAACTTAGGTTCAAGTCACCCATAAGGACTGACCCAATCCAGATATAAACCCCTATCTGTTAGAGAGGTGAATATAATTTGAAAAACTAATTAGGTTATTTGGTCACTAATTTAATTGATTGGTTCATATGTGTGATGGGCAGACTCTTTTATCTTGCAGCAGAACTATGCGGCCACTTAGGTCACAACCAACGTCTGGCCTTCATCCATCTCAAGTCTAAATGATGACCTATTTCTCGTTCAACCCACAAAACTATATTTAGGCTTTAGTTTGGGCCCGATGGTGCATCTTGGATGGCATAAGGCCATGCCTACTCAATCATTCCCTATGTGTCCAGAATGCAATCCTCATGCTCATCACTCCCTCGGAGCATCCTAAGCTAATGGCTCACCATGGTGCCCCTATTCATAGCTCACTCGAGTAGGGCTACTCGTAAGTCCTTGGCCTATGTGAAGTACCATCATATCATATTAGTCCCACATAATGCGTAGGATGTGCCTTTCCACCCACTGGCATCTTGTCCATAATATGGTATCACCCCACGACCGCATGTCTTAAGCTATCGGACCCTCACAACAAGGCTAGAACCTTTAGCGCATGCTTACGGGTTAGTTAATGAGGCATTGGAGTGCTTTGTCAATCACTCAATCAGCCTAAAGTTATTTGTAACATTTTCTACAGCCCGTGGTGCATACTTGCTACAACATATAATCTCTTGGCTCTTTTATGGACGCAACATGGGCCCATCTAGCCCCTCGCTGCCCATTTGGTTTCATATCAGATCAGGGACTCTAAAAACTCCTATCAGATGTTTAGACCGACCTTTGGAGGCTCCCTTACCCCCAAGATCACTTGGTGCCTTATGGTACAGGGGAGGCTAGCTGATACTCACCAAGTATTCCCCCCTTATAATAAGTTTAACATAATAAATTCTAGTGATACCACTAGACCTTGAAAGGGTTGAGGAAGCACACCTATCGTATTTTTCTTATCCAAACTCAGAATCACTCACCACTTGTACCTTAGAATAGCTCACGACTTCAACAACTCGATAAGATTTTAGCCTCATTTGATTCTCCAAGGATGAGGAATTTCCCTTGCAATATTCTAAAAGAATGATAGTGCCATTGTATTACCACCCTCCAAACATAAATGTTGTTCACTACTCAAACAAAACCGTTTAGCTATGAAAACTGGTGGAGACATGTTCCATATAACAATTATCAAAGGATCTCTACCCTGTCAAGACACAGTTATTAGATTCATAAAAACTTGACATGATTTTTTATTAAATTTGACAAATAAATTTTGATCACATAGTTGATGATAAGTGCATATTTTGACATATTTTTTTACCAAATCCTTTATACTTTTCTTATTCTATTCTTGTTAATATTATAGTTTTCTTAATATTTTGTGTTAGAGAATTAACGAACAAGAAGAGATAAAAAAAGCCAAAATAAAAGCAAAAAAAATAACATATTTCATGAGCAAGTTGGGAGAATATTTTGTTGGATCAAAGAAGTATCATAATTAGATAAAAGGGTCATTTTTGCCTAAGCTCATCATGTGTAAGTCAAAATATATGTAAGAAATCACTTGGACTTTGCAAGTGATTCTTGGACTTGTATTGAATTCAAAATAAGCATGTTTCTAGACTTGTGTAGTTTTTCTATTTTACACATAACTCCATGTTCAAAAACCATATGAACCTCAATGTTGCTTTATTTGAATGTGCAGAGATAGAACTATAACTTTTATATTCAAAGCTTAGCCCAATTCAACCTTGATTATAATAGAAAATTTATCCAAATATGTGCATTAGAAAGAATTTATCTATGCTGATATATTTTCTTAAATCAAACACAACTTTCTCTATAGTAGTTGGAATTAAGATTCAAGTTGGAAAATGAAGCTAATAGACAAATATACAACTTTCATGTTGATCACTTTTCTAAAAATTAGATGATTTCATAGAGAAAAATATGTGACAAAAATTAAATTTGAAAAGGACATGTGAATTTAGAGCACATTTAAAGTTAATTTGGAGTGAATTCGGAGATGCCAATTTAGGCACTCTTTTCCTATAAATAAGGGCCCTTGGATATTATTGAAGATACACAAAAACCCTTAGAGGGGGGAAAGAAAGTTTTATTATTGTCTTTTCTTTAGGCCTATTTTCTAGTAGTAAGGTAAATTTTCTAGTAGTAATAGAAATGTATTCTCTAGTTCGTCTTCTATTTTTAGTCTTTTCTACTTTCATTATGTCCTTCTAAATTTCATTTAGCTAAGGAGAAAGGATGAACCTCTTAATAGAGGAAGATGAACGGTTATAAAGATGTATAATGTTCAGGTGTGTTGTATTATTTTTTTAATTTTTTATTGAAACCCTCCTTGTTTTGTAGTTATTCTTGATTTATGTATCACTAATGGAACGACAAATACTTAGGTTTATTTAGGTTGATGTACTGTTCTACCCCATTGACTGCTAAAATGAAATATTGATTTGTTGTAGACAAAGGTGTACATAAATACTTAATCCCATAAATAAGTGTTGGCATTAAAACCCTTCTTATTTAGTTGTAATTGTTGATTTTTGAATCACCAATGGCACAACAAATACTTGGGTTCATTTAGCTTGATGTACGATTATACTCTACTGATTGCTAATCTGAAACCTTGATTTGTTGTAGACAAATGTGTGCATAAATACTTGATCTCATAAATAAGTATTAAGAGATAATTTGTAAACAATAAGACAATATCATGATTACCTTAATGCATGAGATATTTGATAACATCTTCCAATTGGAACCTTCATTATGCATAGATTTCAATAGTAGCATTTTAAAAGAGGTAAAAAGAATAAATAATCATTCCTCTATCCATAACTCAAAACTGGATCCCTAATCCTTAGTACTTTTGTTACTTTGATTTCTTAGTTATAGCATAAATTTTTCTTTATGTTATAAACAACATAAAGCCTATCTTTTAAGAAATATAATCCTGAAAATATCAAATAACTTTCCTGTGGAATGACCTCAAACTTCTGAAAATTTTATTATTTGACACAACCTGCACTTAAGTTTGCAACCTTAAAGTTGTATCAAGTTTTTGGTGCCATTTTCGGGGAAGGCATGGTAAGTTTTTAAGTTTGTAAACACTATGTGTTTGTTTTCTTTACGGTTACATGTTCATATGGTATCATAGTCATAATTTTCGGCGTTTAGTTAGAAATATTTATGAAACTTTGTTTGAAAATTTATTTGAGTCACCTCCACACACTTCAACATGGTTGAAAATAAAAGTGTCCAGAATGAAAATGAGAATCAACATGTGCGTACGAAACATTATTACTTACAACCTTCTCGAAATTCTTCTCCATTTATTTTTCCTCTCAATACAAATAACTCTCGATTAGAGCCATGTATGACCCATTTACATCATAATTTTCATGGTTTACACTCTGAAAGCCCTTACTTGCATCTGAAAGAATTTGATGAAGTATGTGCCACTTTTGAATATCATACAGGTACAAATGAAATCATTAAGCTCAAATTATTTTCTTTTACTTTAAAAGATAAAGAAAAAACTTAGCTTAACTCTTTAAAACTTAGGCCAGTTAGCACTTGAAAAGAAATGTAAGTTAATTTTTTGAAAAAATTCTTTCCAACTCATAAAACTAATGTTTTGAAAAGACAAATTCAATTTTTTTTTTAAAATTCTCATGAAGCTTTCTTTCAATATTGGGAAAGATTTGAAAATTTGTTGAATTCATGCCCACATCTTGGTTTTGAAAAATGGTACATAATTAGTTTTTTTTTTATGAAAGTTTAACTCCTGAAATAAAATAATTTGTTAAAACAATATGTAATTGTGAGTTTCTTGATAAAGAGCCTAATAAAGCCCTAGAATATCTAGACTATTTGACAAAAAACTCTTATTCATAGCATAGTATTAATTCTTCCGAAGGTTCTATTAGATTTAATCTTGCTAATAGTAATAAAGAAAAATATTACCTTAGTCAAGTAAATTATCTAATGCTAGGATTGCTAGTTTAACAAGAAAAGTTGAGGCCACGAAACTTAAAAAAGTAAAGCAAATCAGATTTGTGCAAGATGAAAAAATTTGTAGCACTTGTGAACTTTTAGGACACTCCATCAATGAATGCCTAAATATTCCAACATAAGCAAATATCATGAACACAAGCAAAAATCATTTTCATTTTCCATAATTTGAAACTTACAATCTACAATGGAAAATTATCTCAATTTTAGTTGGTGAGATGAGAACCTTGCACAATCACTACATTTATAAAAGCCACCAAACTTTCCTTCTTATCCAGCTCCACATACAAAATCTCTTGATAAAACCTTGCAAGAATTTATGCATGCGCAAACAAACATCAATAACCAGACTTCACAAGCCATCAATGAGATCAAAAGCATACTTTCAACACTAACAACTTCTTTGTGTACTCATGAAAAAGGTAAATTTCCTACTCAACCTCAACCTAATCCTTTCACTTAGTGTCATGTTTCTTCTTCAGGTGAAAATTCAATCAAAGAGGCTAATTTGATCACAACTCTTCAAAATGGAGAAGTTGTTGACAAGACTATTCATCCTAAGGAGAATCCAAAGTCGGTAACCACTCCTAAATCTCTTTCTCATACTTATGTAACACCTTCACCTTTTCCTAGTAGGTTAGTCAATTCTAAGAAAAATGAGCAAGAAAAGAAGATGCTTGAGACTTTTTGAAAAGTGGAGGTAAACATTTCTCTTCTTGATGCGATCAAGCAAGTGCCTTGTTATGCTAAGTTCCTCAAAGATCTATGCACTAAAAAAATGGAAGTTCCTTAGTGGTTCTTCAAAGAAAAATCCCTCCTAAGTGTAAGGATCCAAGCACTTTTACTATCCCTTGTACAATTGGCAAGACCAGATTTGAAAAATGTATGTTATATTTAAGAGCATCAATTAATGTTATGCCATATTCTATTTATACTTGTCTAAAACTAGGACCTTTAAAAGAAACCAGTATTTTCATACAATTGGTTAATAGATCTAATGCATATCCAATAAGGGTTGTGGAAGATGTTCTTGTGTAGGTGAATGAATTAGTTTCCTGTTGACTTTTATGTTCTTGAGATAAAGGATGACACATGCCCTAATCCTACATTCATTCTTTTGGGAAGACTATCCATGAAACTAACTTGAGTTTCACGATGACACTCTTACTATGGACTTTGATGGTGAGGTTATAAAATATAATATTTTTGAAGCCATGAGATATCCTACTGATGTGAATGTTGTTCTGCAGTTGAAAATATTGATCCCAAGTCACAACAAATATTTGAGTTCACTGGTAAAGATGGAGTGAATGTTACTTTACAAAAACATCCCCTTATGGAGGATTTGAAAGAAAAGAAGTTACATGTGAAAATGTTGGGGGATGTGGAAAATGATGTAACGGGGTTAGATTATTTACCAAAAAAATCAAGGTATGATGTCTCTTATATTGCCAATAGCTAATGAGAGGCTTCTACCTTCTATGGTGCGGACACCTATAATAGATCCTAAACCAATCCCAGAACACCTTAAATATGTCTACTTGGTTGAGAACGAAATATCACTAATTAGCATTGCTAAAAACCTCATTCAAGTACAAACGGACAAACTTATTTGGGTGCTTCAAAATTATAAGATGGTGATTGGATAGATGGTATTTTTGACAGCATATGTTGATGAGTGATGAAGGAGGAAATATCGGGCTGAGGACATTAAACCAAACACTTGATGAGAGGTAACCCGATGGATGGAAAAGAAGACTATAAGAGTTGATAATCACATATTTGCTTTCTCTAACTCTCATTCTTTTTTCTTTCTATCTATTTAATTTTTTTTACTTTTTTTCTATTTTATTTTGTCCTAATAAAAAATATGTGCTGACAATGTAATAGGTAGTATTGTTTTTTAAATTTTGTTATGCAAAAATATATGATAGTTATTTTTCAATAAAGAAAACTACTGCAAAGATCTTGCAGTGTGGATTTTATTGACCTACTCTTTTCAAAGACGCTTGTACTTTTTGCAAAAGTTATGAAAATTATCAAAAATTAGGATCCTTCCCGATTAAGTAGTGGATAACGGTACGATTAAGTAGTGGATAATGGTACTCCGTTGCTATTGAAGTCGGACTTATCAGTTTCCTAAATAATTGATTAAAAAAACAAAATAAAATAAAAAAAATACAAGTTCCTTAGGAATGATTTCTAAAAATCGAGAAGATAAAATTCAATTCATTATAGATGGATTGAGTAAGGAGTCCTTAGATAACATTATATTAACTCTTGAGATGCATTTATGTAGATTAGTACAACGTGAAATTCTTGATTTATGGAATCACTTTCAGGATAAATATGAGCATTATAGTCTTGGGAATCTGACATTAAAAGACCCTATTTGCCAGTTTATAGGAAAATTAGATGGAAAGCATATCCTCGACCCATAGAGGGTATTTAAACTATTACTAAATGTAAAACTAGAGGAAGATATGATCCATAACTACGTGTACATTCACATGTAGTAGTTATTTTTTTTTTCAAATTTTGTGTTCTTATTTTCAACCTTTCTGATAAAAGAGAAAGACATGCAATAAATATATTCCTTATTCATACCTCAATAAATAGCACCATACTTACTTTATTTTTGCAAAACTCACTTTCAAAAAAAAAAAAAAGAAAATGGAAGGGTTTTCCACTCACAAGTTCAATTGTATTTGTGTTCTTTGTGGAACCAATCCAGGAAAAAATGATAAGTTTATAGGGGCAACCAATAAACTTGGTAGAACATTAGTAGGAAGAAAAATTCATTTAGTGTTTGGGAAATGGAGTCTGGGGTTAATGGGAAATGTTGCTACTTCTACTCATATAGGAGTCAAAGTTTTAGGTTATCCCAAAACCTTTAATAGTACAGAATATCATAGATATGATAATCAGAGATGAGATGAAAGTGTCACATATTTAAGACATAATGCCTAACATATTAAATAATGCAGATGCATTCATTACCTACCTTGTGGTTTTAGTACTCTGGAGAAATTATTCCAAGTCGTCTCTTAGGCACAACTAAACATTCACCAGAAACCTGTAGTTATTCTTAATGTTAATGATTTCTTTGATGGTTTGCTATCTTTTGTAGATCATACTATAGAAAAAGATTTTATTTCACTGTCTGCAAGATAAATTCTCATTTCTGTTCCAACACCTGACTAACTAATTGATCAACTTGTAGCATATATGCCAGAACCTAATCAAGCATTAGCTTGTTTGAATTGATCTAATAGGGATAATGGTCGAAAATGCAAAATGAATTTGATTCTCCGCCTGTGAAATTTATCCTTAATAATTTCAACTAATATTGTATATATTATGTTGTTTTAGCTTTATTTTTCAATAAATCATATTTCAGGTAATATATTTTAAACTCTACTTTCCTATATATTTTCAACATTCGGAACAATGTCTTGATTAGGTTGGAGAATGGGATAGTTGATATCATGTCTTGTGTGTTCAATATGTGTTTTTCTTATTTTTTTTAAATTCAAGCGTATTTTCTTTTGGATCCGTTGAAACCATAAAAATAGGTGGTAGTGTAAAGGGTAACCTTAACATTTTTGGGACGTACCCCTATATTTGTTTTCAATAACATGACAAGTTTGTGATGTTTTTTAACAAAAGTTTGTGAATTGTCAATTTTTTTTAGTCGTAGATGTTCTTCCAACTTCAATGATTAAAATTAAGTATGAATAATGTGTTGATTAATGATGGGTGTTGTTTTGGACTTTGATGTTGTTCTTTGGTTAATATATATTTGTGATAATTTTACTTAATTTTTTTTGCACAAATAGTTATGTTATTCGGTATGGAGACAAGCATGTCAAAATAGGTAGTTCTTATGCACTTTAATCATCACTTGGATTTTGGACGGCAGGGCTTGAATGTTAGAACTTTTTCTTTTGTTCTGTCAAGACGAATGACTAATTGAGCACCACTTGAAAAATAATTAAGGCATTAGGCTTTCTAGCATCACGGCCAAATCAGCTTATTTCTCATGTGATGTTCCAAGAGAACAACCCCTATAGTATGCCACTTTGAACCTTTTAATAAATAAGTCTTTTTTTGTGGTAACCAAATCATCTTACCTAGCATAACTATACTATTATCCTACTCTTGTTCTAAAAATGATTTGGAGCTTAAGAGACATTCCATTGACAAGGTGAGCTTGTAAAAGAAAATTGGGTTGGAATAGAAAATAAGTGTGGGGTTGTTTCTCTTTAAAAAAATGAAAAAAATTGCAAAGTGTTAAAAATATTATGAGTTGCAACTAAAAATGGCATGTTGCAAAATTAATAAGAATGATAAAGATGGGTCCAACATAACAACAATTGGCTTCGGTATTGAAATTCATAGAGTATGAGAATTCTTCATTTATAAACTATGTGTCTCTAATTAAATGAAGTTTTTAGAATCTTTGTTGCATCCTATCCTTTTATTTCTTAGCCACATCACTACCCTTTAGCCCCATTACAACCTTTGTTGAGCCTTCGGTGTAGTGGAGATTTGTACCAAATGAACAACCTATGATGTTTAACTCTTCCATTAGAGACTGGGTGATAGTTTTTGTGAGGTTCTATGGGATTTCATGATTTTATCACTATTGATATTAACTATTCACGCACATACTTGAGTATACTTATTGTGGAAATATATTGACTTTTGTATGACTAAGGGTTAGATTCAACATTTGTTTGATTTCATTTTTATATTATTTTGTTGCGTCCTGAGAATGATAGTTGGAGGTTAGTTATCATAGGTACCTATAACCCGTCCTTTATGGGCTATTTAGGGGTTTAAAGGCTTGTTACATATACTAAATACAATCGTAATTTCCTACGAAAGTGAATTAATTTATGTTTATTATAGGCTTACTTGAGGACGAGCAAGGGTTAAATATGGGGGAATTTTATAAGTACATATTTTAATACATTTTTGTATCAAATCCTTTGCACTTTTCTTATTTTATTCTTGTTAACATTATAGTTTTATTAATGTTTTGTGTAAGGGAACCAATGAACAAAAAGAGATTAAAAAAAGCCAAAACGAAATAAAAGAAGACAACACATTTCATGAGCAAGTTGAGAGATAATATTTCATTAGATCAAAGAATCATTACAATTAGAAGAAAATGGCTATTTTTGCCTAAATCCATCATCTGTAGATCAATACATATGCAAAAAATCACTTGAACTTTGCAAGTGATTGTTGGATTTGCACTAAATTCAAAATAAGAATATTTCCATACTTTTGCATTTTTTGTATTTTTGGTATAACTCCATATTCAAAAGCCATATGGATCTGAATTTTATTTCATTAGAAAGCCCATAGATAGAACTACAATTTTTTTATTGGAAGCTTAGTCTAATTCAACCTTGATTGTAGCACCAAATCCATCCAAATGTGTGCATTGGAAATGATTTATCTAAGCTGACACATTTTTCTTAAATCAACCATAACTTTCTCCATAATAGTTGAAATTAGGTGATTCAAGTTGGAAAATGAAGCTAATAGAAAATATACAGCTTTTATGCTAATCACTTTTCCAAAATCAACTTATTTCAGGGAGAAAAAAGTGTGACAAAAATTAAATGTGAAAAGGATATGTGAATTTAAGGAGCTTTTGGATGTTATTTAATATACATAATAAACCTTTAGAGGGGAAAATAATGTTTTATTGTTGTCTTTCTTTAGGTTAAGTTTTCTAGTAGCAATATAAATTTTTTAGTAGTAACAGAAATGTATTCTCTAATTTTTCTTCTATTTTTAGACTTTTCTAATTTTATTATATTTTTCTAAATTTCATTTAAGCTGAGAAGAAAGAGTGAACCTCTTAATGGAGGAAGAGGAATGCTTAATAAAAGTGCATAATGTTCAAGTGTATTGTATTACTTTTTAATTTTTGATTGAAATCCTTCTTGTTTTGTGGTGATTCTTAATTTATATATCACCAATGGCACAACAAATACTTATGTTCATTTAGATTGATGTACGGTTCTACCCCACCGACTGCTAACATGAAACCTTGATTTATTGTAGATAAAGATATGCATAAATACTTAATCCCATAAATAAGTGTTGTCGTTAAAACTCTTCTTATTTAGTGGTGATTCTTGATTTTTGTATCACCAATGTCACAACAAATACTTGGGTTTATTTAGCTTGATATACGTTCTACCCCACCAACTACTAATGTGAAACCTTGATTTGTTGTGGACAAAGATGTGCACAAATTCTTGATCCCATAAATAAGTATTGGTGTTAAGAGATAATTTGCGAATAGTAAGATAATATCATGATTACCTTAATGCATAAGCTATTTGATAACATCTTTCCATTAGAACTTTCATTGTGTATGGATTTCAATAGTGATATTTTAAAAGAGGTAAAAAAAAAATAATCGTTCATCTATCCAAAAATCAAGATAGGATTTCTAATCCTCAGTACTTTTATTATTTTGATTTCTTAATTATAATATAAACTTTTCTTTATATTCTAAACCACATAAAGCCTGTCTTTTAAAAAATATAATCCTGAAAACTTTAAACAACTTCCCTGTGGATCGAACTCGGACTCCTGCGAAATTTATTACTTGACACAATTTATACTTGGGTTTGCAATCTTAGAGTTGTAGTAGTTGACTTATACTTATCAAATTAGCTTTAAGTCCTTGCATGTGTAAAACATTTTTCAGTGTAGGGAGTCTATCCACATTCAATGTCCCTTTCCCAAGAATTCGACTTGTTACACCATCCCCAACAGTAACATGACCTTCTTCTTGACTTTGATATTCCCTTACTTCTCCTTATCACTTGGCATATGTCTACTATCAAAATACTAGGATTTACTAATGTTAACCTTTAAAGATGTGTGTGCCACATAACATGCAAGGTCAATTTTTCTTATCCAAATTTTATGTTAGACTTATTTTTCATATCAATCTTAATTTTGGGAGTGTGTTTTGCTTAGTGTTGCAACACTCCAGAGAACATTGAATCAATTCTCATGCCACTGAGCAAAGCTTTTTTATATTTGAAGTATTTAGGTCTAATATGCTAAAAAATTGATAGTAATAACATGTAGGGACAAAACTTTTGGGTTTAGGTTTTGTCATTTTTACCAAACCTTCTTGGTTGATTCGTACAATAATTCAGACATGCCAATTCCTTGACAAACACTATTTTTGAATTTTTACTTGAGTGTCCCAATTCAACACCTTTTAAGGATAACTCTCTACCTATATATCCTAATCCAGCTTGGTTTCCATTGAATTGTCCTGTTGAGAGAATTTCATCCAGTTGAGAGGTTCTTAAATTCTACTTTCTTTCAACTTCAAAGTGCTCTCAAATTTTATCTTAACCCTTTTGAGTTCCTTGTTCTTTTCGATGGCAAGGAGATCAAACTTAATCATATCAACTTTAAGAGCCTTCTCATCCTTTATCAAGATAGCAACTTTTTTTAAGTTCTTCATTAGTTTTACACACTTTAAGCTATTTCTGAAACATATTTGCCTATATGTGTTGAATGTTTTTTAAGTTAGGTCCTTCATCATATCACAACTTTCATCAAAATATAAGTTTATTCGATCTTTCATACTTGCCAAAGAAATGGAGTTTAAAATGTTTTCAAAAGAACATACAATTGACTCATACCTGTGAGGTGTTGCGACATTTCATGCAACATCCACTCTATTGTTTATTTCCTGGATTTTTTAGGTGAGTGCAACATGATTGCTGACATGTTCTTCCTATTCATCCTAACTGCATTATGATTCTCCATCACTCCAAGTATTGTTGAGCGATTGTCCATCTTCTTTAAGAAGTTGGCACACTCATGTGACCATACCTTTCACATTCTATACACTATATTTTCTTACTTTTCCTAAAAATCAAATAGATTTGAATCTTTTTTATTTTTTTAATAGATTTAGATGTTTTACTACTTTGAAGGTTTTGTTTTTCTTGTTCATTTGTTTCAAAAAAATTCCAAAATTTTTGGTGAATAAAGCAAGTGAATCATCAAATCATCACCACTCTTACGATCTGGTTCATTTTCTGGCATTTTAGTTTCAATTTGAAATGCAACACCTTTATTCTTTTCCATTTTATTTTGGTTCTAATTCATTTCAAAAGTTTGCAGTGGCCCCATCAGTTCTCTAACCTTAGTGGTGTAACATCTCGAGGTTCCTTTATAACAGTCACTTTATATGTGAATCTCTCTGGAGGTGATCTTAAATGATTGCCTAGTACGCTTCAAATCCATTTATTTTTCACCCAATGCATGTGCTTCATTAACAATATCACTTAGTTTAGCATTATATTTGATAATCATCTCATTTTCTTGTATTCTTAAGTCTTCAAACCTAGTGGCAAGAATTTGAAGTTTGGGAATTCTTACGGTCTTGGTTCCTTCATATGCAACTTGCAAGATATCCCACGCTTTGTTAGAAGATTCACATGTAGAGATCATTGAATTGATTCCTATTTACTACACTAAATATGGCATTTAGTTCCTCCAAACTGAAGTTTGCAACTCTATCCTCGTCAGCTGGCCAATTGACTTCTGGTTTGAGAATAGTTTATTTATATGCATCAGTAACAATCATTGGATGCTTCCATCTTGTTAAAACTAACTTCCATGTTCATCATCAAGTGACTTGATAAATGCTGTCATCTTGGCTTTTCAATAAGAATAATTGGATTCATCAAGTAGTGGGGGGCTGGACATTGAACTTCCTTCATGGAGAGTTATTCCATACCAGCAACAAATAAAGACCAAAATCTCACTAATTAGTTTTTGGGTTAATTATAATTTTTCATTTGAACTGTTGTCATTTTTACACTTCACCATCTAATCTTTTTTTTAACAACTTACCATCCCAACTAAATGAATTTTCCAACTTACCATCTAAGGCATCCCATCGGCAGAATACTCTGTCGAGATGTTGTCATGTGCCTTACATGCTTACAACTTAAGGGTATTTTTAAATTTTCTTATTTCATTTCATGGGCAAAATGGACATCTTGCATCTTCTACCTATTAAATGCCAGTCTTTAACAAAATGAAGGTCATTTTCCCTCTAAAATCTTCTTGGTTATGGGAATGTGGAGGCAAACTGCTGAATTCACCATAGAGGAATTTTGTCATTGTAGAAGAAACACAACCAAGAAGACTTCATAGACTGACCTCAACCTAGGAAGGAGGCATGCTACTTGTGAGAAATTTATGGTAAGTGATTTTATTTCAAAACCCTAATTTTAGTTCTTAAGTTTTCTAAACTTCGTGTAATCTTGCCAATAATCAATATAGACGTATCTCATCCTTCTGAGGAAAGTTCAAATAATTTGATGAAGAGGAAAATTCTTATATGGTTGCACCATTTTAATTCATGTTGATTGGTAAAATTTCAAATGGCTCACCCTCATCCAAGAATATTCAATCTAGATTCTTGGCAATGGGTTTAACTGGGGTATTTCAAATTGGAATTATCAATATTAAACACATCTTAATCTGTTCAACTAATAAAGATGATTTTATAAGGATTTGGATAAAGCAAATTCTTTTTTTTTTTTTTTGATAGTTTTCAGATGAGATTGTTCAAATGACAACCTGGGTTTAATATGAAGGTGGAATCCATTATTCCACTTTGGATTGGTCTGCCTGAGCTTCCAGTTCACTTGTTTCATGAAAAAACACTTCATAAAATTGCTTCCATGGTTAGGAAGCCCCTTAAGTTGGATGAGCCTATGGCGGATCGTACACACCCTAGTATTGCTTGGATATGTGTTGAATTAACTTGCTACAATCGAGTGATGATGAGATCTTAATTGCTTGTGGGGATGTTATGATCACAAAAAAGATATTATATGAGAATTCTCCAGATTATTGCACTAAGTGTAATCACTTAGGACACAATTTGGTTATATATATATGGGGGAGAACTACCATCGACTGATGAACAACAGGCTTGGTAATGATGCCCAGTGAAGAAGGGTAGAAATCAAAAAAACGAAGCAAGTGGATTTAGATTCACAAGATGAAGGTACTGCTATGCGGACAAAATAGTGGGTTGAGAAGCCTACTATTAATATGATTATAAATCATGGCTCAGGCATTATTACTAACAATAATAAGTGAAAACATTTGATGATTTGGTTTACCAAGTTCAAGAAGAGGTTATAAAATATATGAACGATGGTGTTCAAAGTCGTCCTCTCAAAAATAATGGTGGAATTAATGGCTCATAATGATGCTCAAGGTAGAAATCGACAAATTCAATTCTAGCAGAAATTGGACAAGCCCCTATTCTTGGAAATATTTATGTTGAACAATTAAGTTCTCCAATGTTGCATATAGATGCTTCTGCACAGACTAGTAATCAGAATTTAGTGCAAAAAGTTAATCTTGTGTACAAATCAACTAAGGTTAGGCTTTCTTCATGTATCCCTACCCCTAAACCTATTCAGGCTCTATATGAAATTAATGAGGAACTCGATTTAATTTTGAAATAAATGAGGGGGTTTTGAGTAAATTGAATTCTAATCCCAAGCCTGTTGAAGAATTGGAGGAATTCACTATCTTTGAAAAGGCTAAAGAGATTGCAGGGCATTAGCAGAGCTCGTCCTTAGAGATGACAATTTTTTGATCTTACTACTTTAGTTTCTTTTGAACAAGCTAGTGCTGCTACTTGAAAAAAAAAAGTTCCACCTAGACAAATCAAAACAAGACAAAGCTCGAAAGTTGCCTTAGACTGCCTCATCCTAAATGTTGAATGAGGAACGTACTAACATGGTATATTAGGTGTTTAGGGAATAATAATGCACAAAATATTCTTAAGAGAGTTTGTAAAAGAAAAAAACTGTTAATTATGGCAATTCTAAAACCTAAAAACTGGTTGGATGCTCCGGTAATATCTCATAAGTTTGGCTTCCTAAATGTTATTGCTAATACATCAGGTCATATTTGGTTATTTTGGAAGGAGTATGTTCATATTGATGTGTTGATGGTTTATGAACAGTTTATTGACATTAAGGTTTACTCTCCAATTTTTTCTTAGCCTATTTTTTATACTTTTGTCTATGCTAGTTGTGATAGGGCTAGTAGATTATATCTTTGGGATGTCTTTGTTTTGCCTCATGGTTTGTGTGTGGTGACTTTAACATAATTTTACATGCTAACAAGAAGAAAGGAGGTGGTGCTCTTAAATTAAGATCTATGGAGGAATTTTCTAATATGTTATTGGATTGTTTGAAAATAGACACTGGATTCGAATGAAACAAATTTACATGGTATAGAAATTAGATTTGACAAAGGTTAGACAGGGCACTCATATCGGCTGGTTAGTTGGATGTTTTTCCAGTAACCAAAATCAAACACCTTGCCAAGTGTCAATCCGATCATTCCCTATTGTTAGCTTGCTTACATACCTCCACTAAAAAATTTGCTGCCCCTTTTTGCTTTATTAATAGAAGAACGAGGCATCAGGATTTTTTTAAAACTATTAAACAAATCTGGAGTATCCCCTATTCTACTAAGGGGATGCTAAGATAATAACAAAAGCTATATGATGTGGAAAAACATTTAAAATGGTGGAATAGAATGATCTTTGGAAATATTTTTGATAAGTTGAAAGCGGCAAAGGATGATTTTGTGAGTAAAGAACAAGTTTTTGAAGAGGATCCACCTGAGAATAATTTGTTGGTCATGAATAAGAGTAAAGTTGAGTAGAATCAGACGATTCTGTTTGAGGAACTTTATTGGAAACATAAATCAGCATGTAAGTGGCTTAAGGAGGGGGAAAGAAATTCAGCTTATTTTCATTCTCTAGTTAAGAAAAAACAATAAAGATCATATATTTATAACCTTAAGGAGGATGGTGTGGTTCTAGCTTCCACACAAGTGATTCGCGAGTCTGTTGATCATTTTTTTGAGAAGTTATTAACCGGAGGACAGACTAATTTTGTTGAAAATGATTTGAATGGCATTCATGATATTCTCATGAATGAGGATAGATCATTTTTGTGTGTAGTGCCATCGTTGGATGAGGTTAAATCAGTGGTGTTTGGTGTAACACCCCTTAACCTAATTGTAGAGCCTAAACAAGCTGATACAGTTAAGTCAAGAAATGTTAATTTTTCATCAATATTAGAGTTATGATTTTAATAAAAGTTCTCATTTTTAGCTATAAGAGAGAACTTAAATCGTTTTAAACACACCATATACATATATCAAAACTGAGTACATCTATTTACAAAACCATAACAAAGCGGCTTATTTAAAAACAAAACAGAGTTTTCAAAATAAACTACAAAACAATTCGAAGCATGGCATATGAACAAATCTCTATCCGATCACTCTAGAGACTCAGTCAACCTCTAAACCTTTACATTTCCACCTGCATCACATGAATCTAATGAGCTAAAGACTCAGTAAGATGAAACTGATTTAATAAAAAATAACATATATGCACATCTCATAAATCATTAAATGCATTATTCTATTTAATAACTTTCATTTATAAATCATTCTTTAGGGCCCTTAAAGTGTGATACCTAACCAATAGCGATAGACCGTGGTTTTTGGAACCTGTTCATAATGATTGGTCAATAAGAGAACTCATACGGGGTTTCCATACTTGGTCTTTCAACCTTAGGTATTATCCGTATTCTATCTTATTCATTGTAGCTTTCCTATACCGATTTTTCAACCTCAAGTATTTGCCATCATTTATTGGGTCCGCTGCTCCCTCCTGCGTCCCTTGTCTACCTAACCATCAATCAAGTACCATACTTTCTTTTCAAAAACCTCATTATATCCTTAATAGTATCATGCTTCATAAATCATAATGCATCAAACATTACATCATTTCACAAATAATAACAATCACATTAATACATCAACAACATTATATGATTCTTATGATATAGCAAATGAAAGGTTCAACTTACCTCAAGTCCACTTTATGTTAAGTGAAAAGGTCGATCTCTTTGGAAGATAGGATATGTTAAAAGCCTAACATAATCAAATCATGTACCATTTAATATCTTTTTTATAAATCATTTAGTCTATTCTAATTAAAATCATATATACTTTTTAATCTTTTATAAACAATTCCATATCAATTACATAATCTTAAAAATAATGTATACTCCATATTTTACTACTAATTCAACATATTAAACATTAGGGCAATCATTAAGTAACTAATAATTCAAACATAATTATTAGAGCAGCCCACAAAACATGAACATAATCTGAATTAAAATGACATAAACTTGGTTCTAACTTAAATTGATTATAACCTTCAATTAAGAAAACTAATTGCTATTGTTCACAATCATTTTTAGGCACCTTTAAACACAATATAAGTATTACAAAATTAATAGAAACAAGTAAATTAAATAATTTCACAAGACTATCAATTTTGATAAAAACTAGCTTAACTAGCTTGGTTTTAACTTCAAGTGTAACTTACTTAAGTTTTCAATGATACAAAAATATATTAAAACATGTAACCATCCAAGATACTACAAATTCATCATAAGAAACATTGAAAAAGAATATACCTTGATTAAGTTGGAATTAAACTTCAAAATCAACAGTTTTCATGCTTAAAAGGGTGGAAACTTGTTCTAGTTTGTGTTCTATGGATTTCTATAGATTGAATTAAATTTTTGTTAATATGAGAGTGTAGAAATTTGGGATAAACTTAGGATAATAAGGGCTGGTTGTTTTTTAGGTGCTTCCACAAGAAATATGGATGAAAATAATTTCTTCGACCTTTTAAAGAGAGGTAAGTGGAGGGTTATGATTGGTTGCATCATGCTTGGTGTCTTCTCATACTAAAAGCTACATTTATGAGCTAGGGAGATGACAAAAGCTGATGCTTTGGTGTTATAATCAAGTGCAATACGGTTTAGAATGATTCCATGCAACCTAGTCAACTAACTAATCAAATAGCACCAGTTTGCATACTTTTAGTTCTTAGCCAAATGTAACATATTTCAAGTAAATATTTATGCAATTAATCACTTTAGTATATAACTAGTATGGAACAATACAAATAATTCATTTTATGGCCATTCAACATATCAATCTTCCTTAACTAAGATACCGAGTTTTTTACTGCAAAAAGGCACTTAAGGAATATGTTAAATCAAGAAATGAAAGTTTGATATCATATTTCATGTACTAATGCATGCTAAAGCGTAACTGGAGCATATAGTAATAATTATTCATGTTCGTGCAATAATGCTATTTGTATGCCATAATCCGATAATGCGTACTGATTAGATGCATATTAATGAAAAATGCTTATGATTGGCTATGTAGGAGATAATTGAGAATTGGGCATTACATTTGGAGTTGATCAGGATAGTGTTCCTGGTCCAGATGGTTTTTCTTCCTTTTTTTTCAACATTGCTAGAGTTTTATTTCAAGTGACTTATATGAGGCATGCATTGATTTCTTTAACGACATTCCTATGCCAAGGAGTTTCATTATGACCTCGATTATGCTGATACCAAAGGTAGATGATCCTCATGGTTGGACTGACTTTCGTCCAATAAGCCTCTACAATGTTATCAATAAGGTTTTTTCTAAGCTCATCTATAACAAATTAATTTCAATACTTCCTAAGCTTGTCTCTCCTTCTCAGAGCAGTTTTGTGCTGGGAAGACTTATTAGTGATAACATACTTTTGGCATAAGAACTCATACATGCGATTGATGGTAAGTGTAAGGAGGGAAATTCAATAATAAAGCTTGATATGGCAAAAGCATATGATAGGGTACAGTGGCCCTTTTTGTATGCTATCCTTCACAGATTTGGATCTCCTGATTCATGGATCAGTTTGGTTTGCATGGAAAAATCTTAGTTTTCTATTATTGTTAATGGACAATCTGTAGGCTTATTTAAATCAACTCGAGGTTTAAGGCGAGGGGATTATTTATCCCTAGCTTTGTTTGTCCTTACTTCAGAATCTTTATCTAGAGGACTGAATTTTCTTTTTTCTTATCATGCTTATCTGCGGACTCAGGTAGGAGGTGGTCTTTTAGTCCAATATTTGGCTTATGCTGACGATGTAATTATCCTTACCAAAGCCAATAACAGAGGAATTTCTATGCTGATGGATTTTCTACATTCATATAAGGCAATGTCTAGAAAGTAGATCAATAAGGACAAAAGTTTCTTTGTGGCAGCAAAGAGGACTCAACGACTACAACAGATAAAGGTGCGTATTAGATTTTCCATAAGAAATCTACCAACCACATATTTGGGTGCACCTCTATATAAGAGGAGAAAGAAAACAAGCTTGTTTGACGGCATTCTAGCAAAAAAGAGAGAGAATAGCCAGCTAGGAGAAAAAAATTATTTCTTATGGTGGTCGGCTAACTCTTATTAGAAATGTACTCAACTCAATGTCACTCCATAGTCAGGCCTAAAAACTATCTTTCAGAGAATTAATTGTTTGCTTGATCAGTTCTTTTGGGGTACAACTTTGGATTCAAGAAAAACTCATTGGTTATATTGGCATTTGAAAGCTTCAAGATATTGCTTCTGTTTTCTCAATTAAATTGTGGTGGCATTTCCATACTTCAAACTCTTTTTGGAGCAGTTTTACAAGGCTGAAATATTGTTGTACAGACCATCTAACCAATGTAAAGTGTTCCACTAATCATTCATTAATTTGGAAAAGATAAAGTCGGATTCGAGAAGAGGTTGATCGTGATGCATTTTGGAGACTTGGTCGAGGAAATATTGCATTTTGGTTTGATTATTGGATTGGTGAGGGACCATTATGTCAATTCGTCAGTGCTCAACATTGCGATACATCATTTGTGAAAGAATTTTGGCATAATGGTCAATAGAAATGGGATGTGCTGTATCTATTACTTCTTCTACATATCTTAAAGGAAATGTGTAATGTCCAATTATCACCTACATAGCCAATAATAAGCATCTTACATAAATATGCATCTAACCAATATGCATGATCAGATTATGACATACAAATAGTATGATTGCGCGAACATGAATAATTATTATTTATTCTCACATTATGTACATAAAATATGAGATTAAACTTTTATTTCTTGATGTAACATATTCCTTAAGTACCTTTTTGGAGTGAAAAGCTTGGTATCTCAGTTAAGAAAGATTGATGTGTTGAATGGCCATGAAATAAAATATTTGTATTGCTCCGTACTTGTTACATTCTAAAGTGATTATTTGTGTAAATATTTGCTTGAAATATGTCATATTTGGCTAAGAACTAAAGGTATACGGAATGGTGTAATTTGATTGGTAGGTTGACTAGGTTGCATGAAATCATTCTAAACCACATTGCACTAGATTATAACATATAGACAACAATTATTGTCATCCCTATAGCTCATAAACATGGATTTGGCATGAGAAGACATCAAACATGAGGCAACCAATCACCACCCTCCACTTATCTCTCTTTGAAAAGTCAAAGAAATCAACCTTATCCACATTTTCTTGTGGAAACTCCACAAAAACAACCAACCCTTCTTCTACAAAGTTTTCTCCAAATTTCAACACTCTCATACTCACAAAAAATTGAATTCAATCTATAGAAATCTATAGAATACAAACTAGAACAAGGTTCCATCCTTTTAAGCTTAAAAACCATTTATTTTGAAGCTTAATTCCAATATAATCAAGCTATATTCTTTTTCACTATTTCTTATAATGAATTTGTAGTATCTTGGATGATTACATGTTTTACTATCTTTTTGTATGATTGAAAACTAAAGTGGGATAGACTTGAAGCCAAAACCAAGCTAGTTTCTAGCAAAATTGATAGCCTTAAGAAAAATGTTTAATTTACTTGTTTTTATTAATCTTGTAATGCTTATATTCTGTTTGGAAGTGCCTATGAATGATTGTGAATAATAGCAATTAGTTTGCTTAATTGATGATTAGAATTAATTTAAGTTAGAACCAAGTTTACGTCATGTTAATTTAGATTGTGTTCAAGTTTTGGTGGCTGCCCTAATATTTATATTTGAATTATTAGTGGTTGCCCTAATATTTATGTTTGAATGATTATTGTTTTAGTAGTTGCCTTAATATTTATGTTTGAATTATTAGTGATATAGGGGCTGCCATAATTTTTAATGCCTTGAATTAGTAGTAAATATGGAGTATGCATTGTTCTTGAAGTCATGTAATCGATATGAAATTGTTCACAAAAAAAGATTGAAAAGTGTATATGATTTTAATTAGAATAGATTATGTTATTTAATAAAAGGATATTTAAGGTACATGTTAGGACTTTGGCTCATCATACCTTTCAAATAAACTTACCTTTTCACTTAACACGAAGTGGATTTGAGGTAAGTTGAAACTTTCATTTGTTGTATCACAATAATCATATAATGCAGTTCATGTTTAATTGTGATTGTCATTATTTGTCAATTTATGTAATGTTTAATACATTCATGGTTCATGAATAATGATACTATCAAGTATATAATGAGGTTTTTGAAAAGGAAGTATGGTACTTGATAGATGGTCAGGTAGACAAGAGACTCGAGAGGGACCGACAAACCTAATAAAAGGTGGCAAATACTTAAGATTGAAAAATAAAGATAGGAAAACCACAATGAATGAGACAGAATATAGTTAATACCTGAGGTTGAAAGACCAAGTATGGAAACTCCGTATTATTTATCTTATTGACCAATGATTATGAATAGGTTTTGAAAAATCACAGTCTATCACTATCAGTTAGACACCATACTTCAAGGGCCCGAAAGAATAATTTATAAAAAAATATTATTGAATTGAATAATGCATTTATTGATTTATAAGATTTTCATGTACTATATTTGTTATTGCATCAGTTTCACCTTACTGAGCCTTTAGCTTATTAGATTCTTGTGATGCAAGTGGAAATGTTTAGGTTTAGAGGTTGACTGTGTCCCAGAGCAGCCGAACACAGATTTGGTCATATGCCATGCTTTGAGCAGTTTTGATAGCCTATTTTGAAAACTCTGTTTTTATTTTAAATAAGCTGCTATGTTTTGATTTTGTAAACAAATGTGTTAAACTATAAATGGGATAATAACATCATGTACTCAATTTTCATTTATGTGTATTTGAAATGAAACAACAAATGAATTCAAGTTCTTTTCTCTATATAACTAAAAAGGGGAACTTTTTATTAAAACAATAACTATATTAATTATAAAAGTTTAATATTTCTTATCTCAACTATATCAGCTTATTTAGGGTTTTACAGTTAGGCTAGGGGTGTTATAGTTGGCCAATAATCAGCATCCTACATGAATATGAATCTAATCAATATGCATTATCAGATTATGACATACAAATAGCATGATTGCACGATCATGAATAATTGTTATTTATGCTTCGTTATGCTTTAACATGCATTAGTACATGAAATATGTGATCAAACCATTTTTTTATGATGTAACATATTTTTTAAGTGCCTCTTTGCAGTGAAACTCAATATCTCGATTAAGAAAGATTGATATGTTAAATGACCATGAAATAAATTATTTGTATTGCTCCATACTTGTTACATTCTAAAGTGATTATTTGCCTAAATATTTGCTTGAAATATGTCAAATTTGACTAAGAACTAAAAGTATGCAAAATTATTCTGAACCACATTGCACTTAATTATAATATCTAGGCATCAATTATTGTCATCCCCTAGCTCATAAATGTTGATTTGGCATGAAAAGACACCAAATATAAGGCAACTAATCACCACCATCCACTTATCTCTTTGAAAAATCAAAGAAATCATCTTTATCCATATTTTCATGTGGAAACTCCTAAAAAATGACCAGACCTTCTTCTACAAAGTTTATCCAAAAATTTTACACTTTCATACTCACAAAAAATTGAATTCAATCTATAGGAATCTATAGAACACAAACTAGAACAAGTTTGCACCATTTTAAGCTTGAAAACCATTGATTTTGAAGTTTAATTCCAATATAATCAAGGTATATTCTTTTTCACTATTTCTTATAATGAATTTGTAGTATCTTGGATGATTACATGTTCTACTATCTTTTTGTATGATTGAAAACTCAAGTGGGATAGACTTGAAGCCAAAAGTAAGCTAGTTAAGCTAGTTTCTAAAAGAAAATTTAGCCTTATGAAATATGCTTAATTTACTTGTTTTTATTAATCTTGTAATGCTTATATTGTGTTTGGAAGTGCCTCTGATTGATTGTGAGAAATAGCAATTAGTTTTCTTAATTGATGGTTATAATCAATTTACGTTAGAACTAAGTTTACGTCATGTTAATTTGAATTGTGTTCAATTTTGGGGGCGACCTTAATATTTATGGTTGAATTATTAGTGATTCAGTAGCTGCCCTAATATTTATATTTGAATGATTAATGATTTAGTGGCTGCCCTAATATTTATGTTTGAATTATTAGTGATTTTGGGGATGCCCTAATGTTTATCTTGAATTAGTGGTAAATATGGAGTATGCATTGTTCTTGAAGTCATGTAATCGATATGAAATTGTTTACAAAAAAAAGATTGAAAAGTTTATATGATTTTAATTAGAATAGATTATGTGATTTATTAAAAGGATATTGAAGGTACATGGTTTGATTATGATAGCCCTTTAGCACATCATATCTTCCAAAGCAACTCACCTTTCACTTAGCACAAAGCGGATTTGAGGTAACTTAAAACTTTCATTTGTTGTATCACAAGAATCATATAGCATTTTTCATGTTTAATTTTAATTGTCATTATTTGACAAATGATGTAATGTTTGATGTGGTTCATGAAGTATGGTACTTGATTGATGGTCGGGTAGGCAAGGAACATGGGAGGGATTGGCGGACCCAATAAAGGGTGGCAAATACTTGAGGTTGAAAAACAAAGATAGAAAACCACAATGAATGAGACAAAATATGACTAATACCTGAAGTTGAAAGATCAAGTATGGAAATCCCGTATTATTTCTTTTATTGGCCAATGATTATGAATAGGTTTCGAAAACTACGATCTATCGCTATTAGTTAGGTACCACACTTCAAAGGCGTGAAAGAATGATTTAGGAAAGAAAGTTATTGAATTGAATAATGCATTTATTGAAATATGAGATTTGCATGTACTATATTTGTTATTACATTAGTTTAACCTTACTGAGCCTTTAGTTCATTAGATTCTTGTGCTTCATGTGAAAATATTTAAGTTTAGAGATTGATTGAGTCTCTAAAGCGATCGTACATATATTTGTTCATATGCCATGCTTCGAGCAGTTTTTATAGTCTATTTTGAAAGCTCTGGTTTTGTTTTTAAATAAGCCGCTCTGTTATTATTTTGTAAACAAATGTATTAAACTATTGACAGGATAATAGCATCATGTACTTAATTTTGATTTATATAAATGGAGTGTATTTGAAATAAAACAATAAATGAATTCAAGTTATTTTCTCTATATAACCAAGAAGGGGAATTTTTTATTAAAACCATAGCTATATTAATGATAAAAGGTTAACATTTCTTGACACAACTATATCAGCTTATTTGAGATTTTGCAGTTAGGTTAGGGGTATTACAGTTGATTTGTATGGTTAAAAGTGTGAGATTTACACATATCACAAAAGTTTAAAGTACTTTTTTACGTAAAAGAAATTGAATACGAGACAATGGAGATGGTTAGAACTTGTGAAGAATTATGATTGCATGATCATGTATCATCCTAGTAAAGCGAATGTGGTTACAGATACATTGAGTAGAAAATCCATGTATTCTCTTTTTATTATACAAAAGTAAATATTACTAGATTTGCAAAGATTAGAACTTAAAATTGTACCTAAAGGGAAAATGTGTTCATTGTCAACCTTCGTATTGAGACTTGTACTTCAAGATAGAATTAAAGAAGGTCAAAAGGTGGATATGCATTTGTGTAGATTGAAAAGAAAGATTGATGCTGGAAAGAGGCCAGACTTCTCTGTTACTGATGATGGAATTATTCGATATAAAGAGAGACTGTGCATGCCGTTTGACAAGGCCATGAAATGAGACATTTTAGAAGAAGCTCATACTATTCCTTACTCGGTACACCCAGGTAGCACAAAAATGTATAAAGATGTACAACAACATTATTGATGGCCTAACATAAAGAGTGATATAGCAAAATTTATGGCTGAATGCCTAACTTGTCAACAAGTTAAGATTGAACATCAAAGACCAGCAGGGTTGTTGAAGCCTTTGTTGATTTCGCAGTGGAAATAGGAACACATTACGATGAACTTTATGCTTAGATTACCTAAAACTTAAAAGGGGTATAATTTTATATGGGTGCTTATTCATAGATTAACTAAATCAACCATTTTTTTTCCAGTGAAATCCATATATAATATGGACCAATATGATTAACAATATGTTAAAGAGATAGTTAGGTTATATAGAGTGCCAGTTTCAATAGTTTTCTATAGAGATCCTAAGTTTACATCTACATTTTGGAAGAGCTTACATAGTGTTATAAGAATAAAACTTGAATTTAGTATAGCGTTTCATCCACAAAGTGATGGATAATTAGAGAAGGTTATTCAGATATTAGAGGATATATTAAGAGCTTGTGTGCTAGATTTTCTAGGTAGTTGGGATGCGAAGCTTCCATTAGAGGATTTTACTTATAATAATAGCTACCAATCAACAATTGGAATGGCGCCTTATGAAGCATTGTATGGAAGAAAATGAAGATCTCCAGTTCATTGGGATTAAGTTGGAGAACAAAGCCTACTTGGTCGGAAAATAGCTCAACGTACCACTAAGGTGGTGGAAAAGATACGAGAGAGAATAAAGATCACGTAAAGTAGATAGAAAAGTTGCTACAACTTTAAGGTTGCAAACCTAAGTCCAAGTTGTATTAAGTAGTAAATTTCTTGGGAGTCCGAGGTCGATACACAGGAATTTTTTTTTAAGTTTTTGGGTTTATATTTCATAAAAGATGGGTTGAGTATGATTTAGAATATAAAGAAAAATTTATACTATAACTAAGAAATCAAAATAATAAAAGTATTAAAAATTAGGGATCCACTCTTGAGATTTAGATAGAGAAACGATTATTTATTATTTCTACCTCTTTTAAATACCACTATTGAAATCCATACATAATCAAGGCTCCAATGGAAAGATGATATCAAATAGCTCATACATTAAGGTAATCATGATATTGTCTTATTGTGTGCAAATTATCTCTTAACATCAATACTAGTTTATGAGATCAAGTATTTATGCACATATTTGTAAAAAAAAAATCAAGGTTTCACATTAGCAGTCAGTGGGGTAGAACCGTACAATAAAAGAGAAACTAGAGAATACATTTCTATTACTACTACAAAATTTACATTACTACTAGAAAACTTAACCTAAAGAAAGACAAAAATAAGACTTTTTTTCCCCTTTTAAGGGTTTTTGTATATCTTGAATGTCATCCAAGAGCCCCTATTTATAGTGGAAGAGTGTCTATATTGGCATCTCCAAATGCACTCCAAAATATCTTCAAATGTGCTCTAAATTCACATGTCCTTTTCAGATCCGAATTTTATCACATATGTTTCTCCATCCAATTGGCTGAATTTGGAAAAGTGATCTACAGTAAAGTTGTAGATTTTTCTTTTAGCATTATTTTTCAACTTGAATCCTAATTTCAACCACTAGGGAGAAAGTTATACTTGATTTACGAAGATGTGTCAGCATAGATAGATTCCTTTTAATACTCTCATTTGGATGAATTTTTACTATAATCAAGGTTGAATTGAGCAAGCTTCCAATAGCAAATTTGTAGTTCTATCTCTTATCTTTCAAATGAAATAAGATTCAAGTCCATAGGGCTTTTAAGCATAGATTTATACCTAAAATACCAAAACTGCAAAAGTCTGGAAACTTGTTGATTTTGAGCCCAACAATCACTTGCAAAGTAAAAGTGATTTCTTGCATGTATTTTGATCTACACATAATGGACTTAGGCAAAAGTGGCCCTTTTTTTCTAATTTTGATGCTTTTTGATCTAATGAAAAATTATCTCCCAACTTGCTCACAAAACATGTTTTCTTCGATTTTATTTTATCTCTTTTTGATATCTTTTTGTAAATTGATTTCCTAACATAAAATATTAATAAAATTGTAATATTAAAAAGAATAAAGCAAGAAAACTAAAAATGATTTGTTACAAAAATATGTCAAAATATGTACTTATCAAAAGTTATATAGATAAACGGAGAAAAGATCTAGAGTTTGCAGGTAGGGATCATGTGTTCTTAAAAATAGCTCCCATGAAAGGTGTCATGATATTTAAAAAGAAAAGAAAACCTAGCCCAAGGTATGTAGGCCCATTCGAGATTCTCAAAATAGTTGGTGATAAAACTTATAGAGTGGTCTTACCTCGGTCATTATCTAGTGTTCTCTATGTGTCTATGTTGAGGAAGTACATTTCAAACCCTTCTCATATGTTGAGTTATGAACCGTTGAAATTGACTTCTGATTTAGATTATGAAAAGAAACGAGTGCAAATTCTGGATTGAAAGGAAAAATAGTTGTTAAAGTATTATAGATAAATCATTCTATAGAAGATGCCACGTGGTAAAGAGAAAAAGAAATGCAAAGCAAGTATCCAAAATTATTTGATACGTCAAATTTCAAGGATGGAATTTTTATAAGGAATGAAGGATTGTAATACTCAATTATCTCCTACATAGCCAATAATAAGCATCTTACATGAATATACATCTAACCATTATGAATTATCAGATTATGACATACAAATAGCATGATTGCACAAACATGATTAATTGTTATTTATGCTCCCATTATGCTTTAACATGTATTAATACATGAAACATGAGATTAAACTTTTATTTCTTGATGTAACATATTTCTTAAGTGCCTCTTTATAGTGAAACACTCTGTGTCTCGGTTAACAAAGATTTTTGTGTTGAATGACCATAAAATGAATTATTTGTATTGCTTCATACTTGTTACATTCTAAAGTGATTATTTTCCTAAATATTTGCTTGAAATATGTCACATTTGGCTAAGAACTAAAAGTATACAAAATAGTGGAATTTGATTGGAAGGTTGACTAGGTTGCATGAAATCATTTTAAACCGCATTGCACTTGATTATAACATCTAGGCATCAATTATTGTCATCCCCCTAGCTCATAAACATGGATTTAGCACGAGAAGACACAAACATGAGGCAACCAATCACCACCCTCCACTTATCTCTCTTTGAAAAGTAAAAGAAATCATATTTATCCATATTTTCTTGTGGAAGTCTCCTCAAAAATGACCAACCCTTCTTATACAAAGTTTTTCCCAAATTTCTACACTGTCATAATCACAAAAATTTGAATTCAATCCATAGGAATCCATGGAACACAAACTATAACAAGTTTCCACCGTTTAAAGCTTGAAAACCATTGATTTTGAAGCTTAATTCCAATATAATCAAGGCATATTCTTTTTCACTATTTTTTATGATGAATTTGTAGTATCTTAGATGATTACATGTTTTGCTATCTTTTTGTATTATTGAAAACTCAAGTGGGATAGACTTGAAGCTAAAACCAAGCTAGTAAAGCTAGTTTCTAGCAAAATTGAAAGCCTTATGAAATATGCTTGATTAACTTGTTTCTATTAATCTTGTAATGCTTATTTTGTGTTTGGAAGTGCCTATGAATAATTTTGAATAATATCAATTAGTTTGGTTAGAATCAATTTATGTTAGAACTAAGTTTACGTCATGTTAATTTAGATTGTGTTTAAGTTTTGGAGGCTGCCATAATATTTATGTTTGAATTATTAGCGATTTAGTGGCTTTTCTAATATTTATGTTTGAATTATTGGTGATTTAGTGGTTGTCCTAATATTTATGTTTGAATTATTGGTGATATAGGGGTTGCCCTAATGTTTAATATCTTGAATTAGTAGTAAATAGGGAGTATGCATTGTTCTTGAAGTCATGTAATCGATATGAAATTACATACAAAAAAAGGTTTAAAAAGTTTATGTGATATTTATTACAATAGATTATGTGATTTATTAAAAGGATATTGAAGATACATAATTTGATTATGTTAGGGCTTTAGCACATTATACCTTCCAAAGAGACTGACATTTTCACTTAGCACAAAGCAGATTTGAGGTAAGTTAAAACTTTCATTTATTGTATCATCAGAATCATATAATGTGTTCATGTTTAATTGAGATTGTCATTAAATGATGTAATGTTTGATGCATTCAAGGTTCATGAAGCATGATACTATCAAGTATATAATGAGGTTTTTGAAAAGAAAGTATGGTACTTAATTGATGGTCGAGTAGACAAAGGACGCATGAGGGATCAGCGGACCCAACAAAAGGTGGCAAATACCTAAGGTTGAAAAACCAATATAGGAAAACCAATGAATGAGACAAAATATGACTAATACATGTATTATTTTTTTATATTCTAAACCACATAAAACCCATTTTGTTTTAGATATATAATCATGAAATCTTCAAATAATTTTCCTGTGGATCGACCTCGAACTCATAAAAAATTTATTACTTGACACAACCTGCACTTGAATTTGCAACCTTAGAGTTGTAGTACATGACCATCAACAAAGGTATACAGAGATGTTAGTGTTCTCGAATGACAATTAAATTAGGATTTTAATCTTGAAAAATGGATGAAATTACTCAAGTGGATTGTCAGGGGAAGTTATAAATCTCGGTTTCTTATTCATTGATTCTTAGTCTTTGCAATTCAAGCGTTCATTTTAACTTTTGTTTATTGAAATCTTCGGTCAGTGACTTATTTGGATAAAATAAAAAGTGATACAATTTAGTATTTAGCAATAGGACAGTAGTTAATCTCTGTGGTAACGATACTTTACTTATCATTTTATTACTTATTCGATGTGTATACTTGCGTGCGTAATTCAGACAATACAAGATTATCAAAAATACAAAATAAAAAAATAGATCAAAATAAAAACAAGAATCTGAATTTGGATCTAGTTAATATAATAATATATTATTTATAGGTATAGTTTTTATCTTTTGTAGATCTAAGATATGATTGTAGCAATAGGCTAACGGCATTATGGTGCATGGGGTTGGAAAATTTTGCATTCATCATAATCATGCCTTTCAAACCCGTTTACATCTATCTATTTTCAGTACATTTGACCTATTTTATTTCTGCCTATTTTTTGTGCTATGATCAAAATTACTTAGGAGAAAAAATATTTTGCTATTCGAACTACGCGTGTTTTTACACATTCTCACCTAAATTCTTTTGTTATATTTTACTATCTAAACTACATGATTTTTAAACTTTACCATCTATGCCCAATTCTAGTTAAGATATCATGCTAGGATTCCATTACATGCCACGCTCGTAGGTTTTTTAAGGAAAATTTTGTCATTTTCACTTTGAAATTATCATTAGAACTCTCAATTAAAGTATTTTTGTATTTTAGGAATAAAATGAGAAATCAACATAAAAAAATGAGATTAAAAAGTTATCTTTTTTTTTGTACAGATTTTAGATAAACTGGCATAACTTTTGATTACGAAATGATTTTGGTTTAATTCTTGAGGCTATGGATTGATAAGTCATTCATCTATAAGTTCGTACAGACTTTGGATCCAATAATAAACGTGTAAGGATCAAAGAAGTAGGATTACAAGTAGTTATACAAAATGGATCACCAAAAATTTAGATAAGAGAGGTAGGTAAACAAGTTTGTTCTAGATAAGATGGTGAGAAAATATATCAAAATGGTCAATAAATATGCTTCAATGTGCTGCTGATGTTGAAGAATGGCTTTTGAACATTATTCGGTAATTTGACTATGTCTCTCTTATCTTGTAGCCAAATTTGACAAATGATATATGAAAATATATTAGCAAAGAAAGATCTACAACTTTTATTTTTTACTCATCATCAAAATCTAATTGTATCCAACTTAAAAATTCAATTCAATCGGGTAGGTTAAAATTTAGAGAATTTGGTGTAAAAACTTACTACCTTTTGACAACTAACATACCACTTGATTGTTTAACTCCTCCATTATATGTTTGACCTCTAACATACTCCAAGTACTATAAGTAGACCATGTATTAAGCTTCTAGGAGGGGAAATAGAAAGTTTTATTGTTGTCTTTCTTGTCTTTCTTTAAGCTAAATTTTCTAGTAGAAATATAAGTTTTCTAGTAGTAATAGAAGTATATTTTATAGTTTCTCTTCTGTTTTTAGTTTTTTGTACTTTCATTATGTCTTTCTAAATTTTATTTTGGTGAGGATAAAGGGTGAACCTCTTGATGGAGGAAGATGAATGGTTATAAAGGTAGAAAATATTTAAGTGTGTCGTATAATTATTTTAATTTTTGATATAAACCCTACTTGTTTTGTGGTGATTATTGATTTATGTATCACTAATATCACAACAAATATTTGGGTTCATTTAGCTAGATGTTTGGTTTTACTACACCAACCGCTAACATGAAACCTTGATTTGTTGTTGGCAAGGGTATGCATAAATACTTGATCTCATAAACAAGTGTTGGTGTTAAGAGATAATCTGCAAATAGTAAGACAATATTATGATTACGTTATTACATGAGCAATTTGATAACATCTTTCCATTGGAACCTTCATTATATATGGATTCCAATCGACATGATTAAAAGAGGTAGAAAGAATAAATAATCGTTCATCTATCTAAAACTCAAGAGTGGATTCCTAATCTTAAGTATTTTTGTTACTTTATATAAATCCTAATTAATTTGTACACTTTTAAATGTTCATCACACCCACCAACCACCTTATTACTAGTCTCTAATAATTATAGTGTAATGAAATGCAATACAAATAAAAATAAACATGAAATGATGATTAGAATTTGAAAGAAACCTATAAAATAATTTAACGATCACAAACAATCATTTGTCAGAGATCACAGATGCTATCGAGATTTTTTATTTATTTATTTATTTATTTTGGAATATTCTGAAGGATATTGTGCATATGTTCACTAAGCTAACTTTTTATTTCACAGACCAGGTACATATAACTTCAAAATCAATCATGAAAAATCTATATCCTCACAAGTAAGTGATTGCCATATAAGTTGATAAGGTATTCGCTCATGGAGTTAAAAAATAGTTAAAACACTCAGGGAAATGACTTAAATGATTTAGGACAAGCATTCAAACTAAAATTGAGCATAAGATATGTAGCCACAAAATTTGAAATACCTAGTCTGTCTTACCAAATATGCCTCAAAATTTTATTAGTTAACCTAAAAACGAAATGGTGATTTTTTTTATTTTTTTATATTTTTTGTTGTTATTTTTTGTTTTTTGCAACATGAAGCGCATGATAAAGAAGATTAAAAGAAGGATTTATAATTATTCTCACGTCACTAGCTACAAAGCAAAATATTTTAATAGAAATAGATAATCACACATGTTTACCTAATTCATTTCTGCACATGCAAGGTAGACATAATTAAACATCTCAAATTCTAACGAAACCAATTCAAATGATCAATTAAAGTTCAGAATGCTTGTTTTCTCAAACTCTCCACTTATTCACAAAAGACGTGCGAATATTAAAAAGTAAATACTTTAACATGGTTGGATTTTTCAGTTATATATATTGTAACCAATCTTTCCATAAGGCTTAGGATGTGCACAAAACTAATTTTTTTTTTTTCAAGATAGTACCCTTGGACTCTAACAAAAAGAGGATTGCAATTATATTTTGACAATTCACAAAATTTTAGTTAAAAATTCACAAACATGCCATGTTATGCAAAATAATAATAATAATAATAATAATAATAAATAAAAAAATAGGGGTGAGTCTCAAGAGTGTCAAAAAATTACCCTTTACTCTGGCCAACTTATTCATAGTTTCAATGGAGCCAAATAATAATACATTTGAAAAAAAAAACTAGAAAAACACACATTGGACACACAAGACATGATATCAACTATCCCCTCGCCTAATCTAATCGAGATATTATCCCCAATGTCGAAAATAGATAAAAAAAATAGAGCATGAAAATAAAGGTGAAACAACACAAAACACATACGAGTAGTTAAAACCATTAATGATAAATTTCACATACTAATAATCAAATTCATTTTGCGTTTTCGACCATAGTCCATGTTGGTCCAATCCACACAGGCCAAAGCTGGATTAGGTTCTGGCACATATGCTAGAACTTGATCAATAAGTTGGTCAGTGTTGGAGCTGAAATGAGAATTCATCACGCAGACGGTGAAATAAAACCTTTTTTCACAGCATGATCTACAAAATATAACAAACCATCATAGAAACCATTAATATTAAGAATACATACAAGTTTGTTGTGAATGTTGTGTTGTGCCCAAAAGATAACTTGGAATAACTCTTCTAGTGTACCAAAACCACCAGGTAAAGTGATGAATGCATCCGCATTGTTTAGCATGTTAGATATTCTGTCTTGAATATATGACACTTTTAGCTCATCTCCGATGGTCATACCTATTATATTCTATACTATTTAAAATTTTGGGATAACTGCTAAAACTTTGACTCCTTCTACAAGAGCAGAAATAGCAACATTCCCCATTAACCCCAAACTACCTCCCTATATACTAAATGAATTTTTCTTTCTGCTAACATTCTCCCAAAGTTATGGACTGCCCTTATAAACTCATCATTTTTTCCTGAATTGAATCCATAAAAGACACAAATACAGTTGAACTTATAAGTGGAAGAGACTTTCATTATTTTTTTATTATTTTTTTGAAATAACTTGTGCAAAAATAGAGTAAGTACAGTGCTATTTATTGAGGTGTGAACAAAGCATGCATTTATTGTACATCTTTTTCTTTTGTCAGAATGGTTGAAAATACGAACACAAACTTTAAAAATTATCTACTTACACGTGAACGTACATGTAGTTGTGATTATGGCTCACATCTTCCTATGGTTTTATGTCCAGTAATGACTTAAATGCCCTTTATGGGTTAAGGATATATTTCTCATCCAATTTTCATATAAATTGGTAAATAAGTCTTTTAATGTCAGATTCCCAAGACTATAATACTCATATTCATCCTGAAAGTGATTCCATAAATTAAGAATTACACAATGTACTAATCCACATGAATGCATCTTAAGAGTCAATATAATGTCATTTAAAGACTCCTTACTCAGTCCATCCATAATGAATTGAATTTTATCTTCTTGATTTTTAAAAACCAATCCTAAGGAATGACGCTTTATGTTATAAGTCCATCGAGTACATTTATAACAAACTTGTATTTTTTTCACCCTTCATTTTTTTGAATATGTGCTTTTACCAAAACTAAGCATTTATCTAGTAAGCAAGTTTGAAAACTCATGTGAAAACTCACCTGCTACTCTTACCTTTACTTCAATTATCCATCGTATATCCCCTAAGATGCCCTTATGTATAAGCATCCTTAATCTTTCAATCCCAGTTTTATAAATTTTTATAATTTCATTTTTAGGAAGAAAAGAAAATCACTTTTTGAGAGTTATAAGAATGCCATCCATTTTGAAAAGAATAAAAAAAAAGAATGAGAAAAAGAGAAAAACTTGTAGAGATTTTAGTTGTTTGAAAAACTGATAAGTTTGACTTTAATAGCCACGGAGTACCGTTATCCGCCACTTAACTGGAAAAAAAATAAAAGAAAGAAAGCCTACAAAATAAATAAAGTCAAAGAAAATAAGTATATATGCACACACTATTCATGACAAGGGTAAGAAAGAAAAAGAATTTCCTCTTGTGAAAATTGATTTTTTAGAAACGGTTTGAGTTTTTGTCCATTTACTTTGAATACGTTGTCATTTCCAGGATTCTCAATGTCAGCTGCCCCATAAGGATATACCTCTTTTATAACAAAAGGACTACTCCACATTAATCTCAATATTCTAGAATATAAATGCAAATGAGAATTATAAAGCAAAACCTTTTGACTAACCTCAAATATTTTTCTTGAAATTTTATTATCATGAAAATATTTGATTCTTGCTTTATGATTTTAGAATTCCCATAAACATCATTTCTCAATTCTTGAAGTTCATTGATTTGCAATTTACGCAAATTTGAAGCTTCATCAAGGTTGTAGTTAAACATTTTGATTGACCAATAAGATTTATGTTCAAGATCAACAGGTAAATGACAAGGTTTTCCATAAACTATCCTATAAGGAGACATATCTAATGATGTTTTAAAAGCAGTTCTATATGCCCAAAGTGTATCGGTAAGTCTAAGAGACCAATCTTTACGATTTAGGTTTATCTTTTCCAAAATTTATTTTTTCTTCCAATTTGTAAGTTCAACTTGTCCATTTATCTTAGGGTGATAAGGGGTTACAACTTTAGGTATAACTCATTAAAGTTCCAAAAATTTTGTTGCACAAAATGTTTTCCCCTATCACTGATAATGTATCGAGAAATTCCAAATTGCTTAAAATATTTTCTTTCAAAATTTTTATCACTATTTTGTGATCATTGTTTCAATAGAAAATTATCTCGATCCATTTTGAGACATAATCAATGAAGACCAATAGTAAATAAAACCAAATGATAATGAAAATGGTCCCATGAAGTCAATACCCCAACAGTTAAACATTTCAATCACTAGGATAGGGTGTAGGGGCATCATGTTTTGCTTTGAAATAGATCATAACTTTTGACAACTTTCACAACTTTTTCAGAAAGTATAAGTGTATTTGAAAAGAGTTGGCCAATAAAATCCACATTGCAAGATTTTTATAGTGGTTTTCTTTGCCAAAAATAACCACCATACTAGGACAATATTTGAATAGGTATGGATCATTCCAACAAAAGTTTATCACCTCAGTCAAAAATATTTTTTTTTTGTCTTGGAGTTCCAATGCGATGACATCTTTCATGTCACAAGAAAATTAACAATGTCAGCAAACTAAGGTAAAATAAAAATATTAAATAATTGTTCATCAAGGAAAGTGTCATTAATGGGCGTGGTTTGAAATGAGTTTTCACAAACAAGTCTCGATAAATGATCAGCCATCATATTCTCTACTCATTTCTTAACTTGAATTGTAATGTTGAATTCCTGGAGTAAGAGAATCTATCTAATCAGTCTAGGTTTAACATCTTTTTTTAACAAAAGATATTTCAAAGCTAATGATCACTGAAAACAACAACTGGTGAGCCAACAAGATAAGATCTTAATTTATCCAATGCAAAAACTATAGTAAGTGATTCTTTTTCAGTTGTTGAATAGTTCAATTGAGCATTATTTAAAGTTTTACTTGCATAGTAAATAACATATGATTTCTTATCTTTTCTTTGTCCTAAGATAGCTCCAACAAATAGACACTAGCATCACACATTATTTCAAAAGGTAAAGTCCAATCTAGAGGTTGCATGATTGGAACAGATATAAGTATGCTTTTAAGCTTAACAAAAGCATTTTCACAATTTTCTATCCATTCAAATATAGTGTCTTTTTGTTAGAAGATTACATAAAGGTTTAGATATTATACTAAAATATTTGATAAATCTTCTATAAAAATCAACATGTCCTAAAAATGATCTTACCTCCTTCACATATTTTGGTATTGGCAAATTGGCAATTAACTCAATTTTAGATTTGTCTACTTCAATATATTTTGATGAAATAATGTGTTCAAGAACATTACCAGTTGTTACCATAAAATAACATTTCTCCTAATTGAGTACAATGCTCATTTCTTCTCACCTGATTAAAACTTTTTCTAAATTAGACAAAAAATCATCAAATGAGTTACCAAAAATAGAAAAATCATCCATGAAAACTTCAAGAAAACATTCAACCATGTCACTAAAAATACTAAGCATGCATCATTGGAATGTAGTTGGTGTATTACATAATCTAAAATTTATCATTTGATATGCAAAAATACCAAAAGGACATGTAAAAGTTATTTTCTCTTGATATTCAAGTGAAATTACAATTTGATTATACCCAAAATATCTATAAAAGAAGCAGTAAAACTCATGTCCCGCAACTCTTTCTAAGATTTGATCCATGAAAGGTAATGAAAAATGATATTTTATTATAATTAAATTGAGTTTGCTATAGTCAATGCACATTCGCGAACCAGTAACAGTTCTAGTTGGTATTAATTCATCATTCTCATTTTTAACTACAGTAACTCCAATTTCTTAGGTACAACTTGAGTAGAACTCACCCATTTTCTATCAGATATAGGATAAATGATTCCATTATCTATGAGTTTAATGACTACATTTCTCACTACTTCTTTCATCCTAGGATTTAGCCTTCGTTGCATCTCTCTAGAAGATTTAGCATTTTTCTCTAGATATATGTTATATGTATAAATTAAAGGACTAATACATTTAATGTCAGTAATGGTCCATCCTAAAGCATTCTTATGCATTTTAAGAGTTTCGATCAACTTATCTTCTTGAGATTCATCAAGTTTGGAATAAATTATTACTAGAAAAGTTTCATTCTCAACCAAGAAAGAGTATTTCAAATCAAATGACAAATGTTTCAAATCAATTACGGGAGCTTTAATACTTGATGGAACATATTATACTATTGATGATGAAAGTTCTTCAAACATTAACTTCCAAAAATATTTTTTTTATACCTGCAAAAATTCAAAGAGAGTATTAAATTGTGCCTTCTTACAAATACTTTCATTTTCAAAACAAGTCTCCAAAAGATTTGAAGAATTAGCGGTAGTAAAATATTCATGAACAAGTTCCTCGATTGAATCCACTTCATGTACTTTAACATCTTATGAATGTTGTTTACAAATATTAAACACATTTAGCTCCAAAGTCATATTTCCAGAAGATAACTTTAAAATATCATTCCTATAATTAATCAAAGCATTTGAAGTTGCAAGAAAAGGACTACCCAAAATGATAGGAATCTGTGTATGTGTATGTGCAACAGGCTTTGTGTCCAAAATAACAAAATCTACTGGAAAGTAAAACTTATCAATTTATACCAACACATCTTCTACTACTCCCTTTAGAACTTTAATCGAATTGTCAGCTAGTTGGAGTACAACAATAGTTGTTTTAAGTTCTCCCAAACTTAACTGTTCCTAAACTAAGAAAGGTAGAAGATTTACAGTACCACCAAGATCAAGCAAAGCACATTCTATTCTAGTTTTTCCTATGTTGGACTACCTGGATCATTGTACTTGGGTGGAGTGAATTATTGAATGATTGAGCTAATACTTTCAGTTAAAAATGCCTTCTTTTGTACATGATGTTTTCTTTTGATTGTGCACAAATCTTTCAAAAATTTGGCATAAGGTGGAACTTGTTTGATTGCATCCAACAATTGAACATTAATCTTGACTTGTTTAAAAATATTAATGATTTCAGCATTTGAATTCAAATTTTGGTTCGGTTACAATCTTTGAGAAAATGAGCTAGAGGTGGGTATTTTTCTTTTTCATCATTTTCAAACTTGCTTCATTAAACTTACCTTTATCACCAAGACTATTTCCATTCTTCATTTCTGAAGGTGGATTATAAATTTTCTCCTTGGGATGAACAGTCTTGTCAACAACTTTTTTATTCCAAAGAGTTGTGATCGAATTAGCCTCCTTGGCTAAATTTTCATCTGAAGAAGAAATATGACACTGAGTGTAAGGATTAGGTTGAGGTTGAGCAGAAAATTTACCTTTTTCTTGAGTATGTAGAGAAACTGTCAATGTTGAAAGTGTGATTTTGATCGTATTGATGGCTTATGAAGTTTGGTTATTGATGTTTGTTTGTGCATGCATAAATACTTGCAAAAAGTCTAATCAAATGAATTTGTATGTGGAGCTGAATAAGAAGAAAAGTTTGGTGGCTTTTGTGAATGTAATGGTTGGGCACAGTTATCATCTCGTCAACTAAATTTGGGATGATTTCTCCATTGTGGATTGCAAGTTTCAGAATATAGAGAATGGAAAGATTTTTTGAATGTGTTCATCAAATTTGTTTGTACTGAAATGTTTGGACATTCATTGGTGGAGTACCCTATAAGTTCACAATTATAAGTTCATAATTGCTACAAACTTTTCCTCTTGCACAAATTTAATTTTTTTAAGTTCCATGGCTTCAACTTTTCTTGTTAAACTAGCAATCCTAACATTTAGATCATCTTCTTGACTAAGGTAATATTTTTCTTTATTACTATTAACAAGATTAGATCTAATAGAACCTTCAAAAGAATTAACACTATGCCAAAATTGAGAGTTTTCTACAAAATGATCTAGATATTCTAAGGGTTCATCAGGTTCTTTATCAAGAAACTTATCAATGCACATTATTTCAATAAATTATTTTGTTTTAGGAGTTAAACCTTCATAAAAGAAATTAATTAAGAGCCATTTTTTAAAATTATGATGTGGGTTTCCCAATATTGAAAGAAAGTTTCATTAGAATTTTGAGAAAAAAATTGAATTTATCTTTTCAAAGCATTAGTTTTATGAGTTGGAAAGAACTTTTTAAAAAAATCAGCTTGCATTTCTTGCCAAGTGCCAATTGACCTAGGTTTTAAAGAATTAACCCAAGTTTTTGCTTTATCTTTTAAATTAAAAAGAAATAATTTGAGCTTAACAATCTCATTTGTACAAGTTTGATCATCAAAAGTGGCACATACTTCATTAAATTATTTCAGATGCAAGTAAGTGCTTTCAAAACCTAAACCATGGAAATATGAAGTAAAGAGATCATACCTGGGTTGAATCGAAAGTTGTTTACATTGAGAGAAAAAAATAAAACAAGAAGGAGAAGACTTTCAAAAAGGTTGTAAGTAATAATGCATGGTACGCACCTGTTGATTCTCATTTTCATCCTGGACATTTTCATTTTTAGTCATGGTGAAAGTGTGTGGAGGTAACTGAAACAATGTTCCTAATAAAGTTTCAGAATTATTTCTAACTAAACGTTGACAATTATAACTGTGATACATTATAAACATATAATCACAAAGAAAATAAACACATAATATTTACAAAAAAAAATATTTACAAACCTAAATACTTACCTTGACTTCCCCGGCAATGGCGCCAAAAACTTGCTACAACTTTAAGGTTGCAAACCCAAGTGTAGGTTGTGTCAAGTAATAAATTTCTCGTGAGTCCGAGGTTGATCCACAAGGAAATTATTTGAAGATTTCAAGATTATATTTCTAAAAAAGATGGGTTTTATGTGGTTTAGAATATAAAAAAATAATGTATACTATAACTAAAAAAAATAAAGTAATAAAAATACTAAGGATTAAGGATCCGCTATTGAGTGTTTGATAGAGGAACAATTATTTATTCTTTTTACCTCTTTTTATTACCACTATTGGAATCCATACATAATGAAGGTTCCAATGGGAAGATGTTATCAAATAGCTGCTGCAATAAGGTAATTATGATACTACCTTACTATTTGCAAATTATTTCTTAAAATCAACACTTGTTTATGGGATCAAGTATTTATATATGCCCTTGTCTACAATAATTCAAGGTTTTACGTTAGCGGTTGGTGTAGTAAAACTAAATATTTAGCTAAATGAACTCAAGTATTTGTTGTGCCATTAGTGATACATAAATCAAGAATCACCACAAAATAAGTAGGGTTTATATAAAAAATTAAAACAATAATACAACACACTTAAATATTTTCTACCTTTTTAATTGTTCCTCTTCATCCATCTAGAGGTTCACCCTTTCTGCTTAAAAAAATGAAGTTTAGAAAGATATAAAATAGAAAAGAAACTAGAAAATATATTTCTATTACTACTAGAAAACTTACATTACTACTAGAAAACTTAGCCTAAAGAAATATAACAATAAACTTTCTATTCCCCTCTACCCCTCCACTCTTACAAGTTTAATACATAGCCTATTTATAGTACTTGGAGTATGCTAGAGCCCAAACATATAATGGATGATGTTAACAATCAAGTGGTATGCTAGTTGTCAAGAGTTGATAAGTTTTTAAACCAAATCCTCTAAATTTTCACCTGCTCGATTGAATTGAATTTTCAAGCTGGATACAATCATATTTTTTATGATGCGAAAAAGAATAAAAGTTGTAGATTTTTCTTTGTTGATATATTTGCATATGACATTTGTCAAATTTGGTTGCGGGATAAGGAAGTTATGGTCAAATTACCGAATCATGTTCAAGAATCATCCTTCAACATCAACAACGCATTAAAGCATATTTATTGACAATTTTAACATATTTTCTCACCATCTTGTCTTCAAAAATTTGTTTATCTACCTCTCTGATTCGAATTTTTGGTGATCTATTTTATACAACCACTTGTAATGCAACTTCTTTGATCCTTACATATTTGGTATGGGATACAAGGTCTGCAAGAACTTGTAGATGAATGACTTATCAATGCATATCCTCAAGAATTAATCTAAAATCATTTCAGAATCAAAAGTTACGCCAGTTTCTCTAAAACCTAAACAAAAAAATAATAATAAAACTTTTTAATCTCATTTTTTTATGTTGATTTCCCATTTTATTCTTTAAACACAAAAATGCTTTAATTGGGAGTTGTCAAAATAATTTTAAAGTAAAAAATAATAATATAAATCCTAATTAATTGTATATTTTTAATTGTTTATCATCATGCAAAAATCTCCTCCTTAATTATTTCACTATATGTCTAAATTAAGAAGAAGTTAATAAGTTCTCATTACGGATGCACATAAAATATGAGTTTATGTCTACCTCACGTTAACATATGTTATTCAATCTAGGTTACGAACACATAATAATTCTGTCAATATTACTATGGTTCACCAACTCAATCCAATCAATAACCAGTTGATGAAATTGTATTAAGCACAAGATGGAATAAATAATCAATAAATCAAGAAAAGGGAAATTTATAACTCAACATTATGCAAGGGTTCCAATATAAATCTAGAAACAAATATTAATTCATCATCATAAATAAATTTTCAATCCAAAAGAGTTTCAACATCTTGAGCACAACAAAATAAATAAAAGAGAAAAGGATAAGAAAAACTCTAGAGTTAATATTCAAAGTCTTCAACTCTTCTACTTGATCTTGATATTTCTTGATGTTTTCTCCCTTGAAAAACCCTAAAAGATGATAACTAATGTGTAAAGACTTGTTAATGTCTATATTGGCATTTATGTAAACTGTCACATTGCACAGTAGATAGGTGTTGCAATACTGGCAGTACAAAATTTAATTAATTAATTAGTTAAATTAATCATATTTATTCTGTGCACATTTCTATAATTCATGTATTTTCAAGGTATTTATTTTAAGTATTTTGCGAAATCACATGTGTGGAAAATGTTTGAATTAAAGATATGCTTGGTTTGTTTTGATAAGGAAAGACAAGACTGAAGGATCTTCCAAATTAGGTAACAAATCAAGATAAAGATCTATTCCTGATATGCAATAATCAACACCTTATTTGAAGGGGATTCTCACTAGAATTGAATGTCCTACATATATACCAAGTCTGGAACCTTGAAGAAATGGGGTGGATGAACTACACAGTGCCCCAAAAGTTATTTAAGTGTGAGGCGAGTGTACTCTTATACATTCTTCGGGAGAAAAAAATGAAAGGTCTTCAGAAGATGATCGTACTAGCCATTTAAAGGAGTTCAAAGTTGGAAGGAGTCAAACAATGCTAATTAAAGTTGAGAAAGAGCTTGCAGAAATAATTGATTAATGGAATACTGAGAATTGTCTTCAATTTAAAAGGGATAATCTTTAAATTGATTTAATTTCATATATTGTATTTTGTAAAATTGATATTAATAAATAGATCTTTCTCTTGGTGTGGCCTCGTGCATGTAGGATACTTTTATATCTGAAGCATAATAAATAACTTTGTGTTTATTTTATATTTCCACTACATATTTCAACTTGATGATACAACAACTTAATAATACTAATCAAGTTGATGTTACACATTTGTCATAACACTAAGAATTTTAGTTAAACTTTATTTAAACTGGGTAGTAGATTCTATCAATTGGCATCAAGAGTAGGTCCCCAAAAAACTAGGGTTAATTATAATTTGCCATCCAAACTATTGCCATTTTTACACTTTACCATCTTATCTTTTTTTGTTACAACTTACCATCCCAACTAAACAAACTTTGCAACTTACTATCTGAGGCATCTCGTTGGCAGAATATTCCACCAAGATGTTGTCATGTGCCTCGCATGCCTACAACTTAAGGGCATCCCTGCTGAGATTTTCACACGAATTACACGTGAATGAGAATCCCCAAATCTGATGTTCAATACATTAAGGTTTTCTCATTAACTCCAAAATCTCTCAAAACTTTGTCAATTTTCTCTCAAAATTCCATCTACAAAACAACTCAAATAAAAAAAAAATTATTTTTCTGCAACTCTACTGCAATATTACTAAATCGTAGCAAATGGAGTGGCAAATACGAGACTGGCAAAACCCTAATCTCTTTCCTAGAAAGATGTATCTAGATTATGGTATATTCTGAACCCATATTTTATAATCCATATTTTTTGTGGTGTTTGTAATATTTTTTAGTTTGAATGTTAGTTATGGGTTAGTGATCCTTTTCTTGGCTTATTAAAAAAAATCATCTCTTGTTGGATATATGGGGTGCAAACACTGGTTTGAATGTTTTTTTTTTTTCGATTTATGCATAAACGATTTGAATATTTATGTTTTGTCTCTACTTTAGGAGTTTGTCTCTAATGGTTTGAAATTTTTATTATGATTTGTTGTATGTGTGATTGTATTTTTTGGGATTCTGTGAAAAGAAATATTTAATTACATACTTATTTTATTGTGCCTATGCTTTACAGTTTTGTCTTTGATTCAAAACTTACTTGTAAAAAATTAGTGCATGATGTAATGGGAATTTGTCTTTTGGTAGTAGGAATCAATGCGTGATGTTGTCCCATTGCAAACATTAGTTTACAAATTAGTTTATTAGTTAGGGTTTTGTTTTTTTCATATTGTGATTGGAATAAATATTTGCATTTTGTGGAAACAAATTTTTATATACATACTTATTTTATTGTGGCTATGTCCTTTTTTTATTTTTGCCTAAGTTATGAACTAATATATGTTCTACTTTGTATTGTGAATTATTTTATTGTGAATAATTTTATTTTTTGGAATCTGTTGTATATAGAAAAATCTAGCCTTTCGTTGTGAATAAGAAAACTAAAACTTAGCCTTTTTTGTTTGTTTTCCCCACCCATCAGGTCCTCATTCAGAGTACTTCACCATAAGAATGCATCATTCTATACAATTACTGAACTTAGGAGGTACATATTATATAGGGAAACATCACATTGATTTTTGTGATCTAGATGAAATGTTCATGCTTGAGATAATTAGTATGGCCAATGAGTTAGGCTTAAAGGGATTTAAAACTTTTCATTACAGTAAGGGTGGGGTAAATGATTGTAAATCTTTGTTCACTCTACAAAATGATAATGATGTCATAAACTTGACCAATCTCATTGATCAAAATAGGATGGTTGGTATGTTTGTAGAGCATGAAAAAGTAAATATTTCTTCTAGTGAATCTGCATCTTTGGGACAATCTAACCAAAACCTTCCTAGTGTTGATGAGCCTCTATAATTTATGGGTGATAATGAAGACAACATAGAGTTCAATGAAGGTGATGTGCATATAGATAACACTAACCTAAAATATGTAGTTGATGACAATGACAATACTGATAGTGACGATCAACAATCTATTGGTTTAGATTCTAATATGTAAGAGAAATTTGTAGATAGTGAGCATGATGGTTTTGATAATGACATACTATTTGATGCTAACATTGATTATGATGTTGAATGGGGGGCTTTGATATGACTAAGTCACAAACTATAGCATCTAGTAGTCAATCAGGAAATAATTTGGGAAGTTAGAATACTCAAGAAGGCCATAACATGCATAAAGGTCATCCATTATTCAACCAAAGGGCAGACATTCATGATCCTAAGTTTGTGTTGGGAATGTGTTTTGTTGACAACATTTAGACAAGTAGTAAGGCATCACTCTATTAAACAAGGAAGGGATGTGGTTTTCACTCTTAATGATAAGTTCAAAGTACAAGCAAAATGCAAACATGACACTTGTCCATGGATGATTTATGCTTCTAAGGTACAAAATGAGGATACAATTTAAGTAAAAACACATAATGGAAAACATCAATGTCCTAGGTAACAAAGAGTGTCCCATACAAATGCTAAGTGGTTATTGCAAATGTACAAGGATAAGATATGGACTTATCTTACATGGCCTATGGAATCGATGATGACAATCATGCAGAAAGATGTGAAGCTAATCTTTAACAATATTTAATTATATAGGGTAAAGAACATAGTGTCTAAAATAGGTAATGAGAGTGATGCTTAACAGTATGCCATGCTTTCGTCTTATGCATAGGAAATTAAAAAGTCTAATCCTAATACAACTATGAATAAAATGTAAACAAGTTGGGGGGAAACCACAGTTTAAGAGATTTTATATATGTTGAGGGGCTTTGAAAAAGGGGTTTTCTTGAAGGTTGTAAGCCTGTTATATACCTTGATAGGTATCATCTTAAAACTCAGGCTAGTGGGATTCTTTTAAGTGCTATAGGGATTGATGCCAACAACTGCATATATCCATTTGCATATACAATTGTAGAGAAAGAAAAAAAGAAATCATGGTTGTGTTTTTAGATTTACTAGTTCAAGATTTAAACATAATGAACAATCACCACTAGACAATAATGTTAAACAAATAGAAGGGGCTAATTGGTGCCATAGAACATGTGTTGCCTGGTTATGAACATAGATTTTATGTCATGCACTTGTACCAAAATTTTAAGGTTGCACATAAAGGTTTAGTATTGAAAACCATTCTGTGGAAAACAGCTAAGGCTTCAATAGTGGTTGATTTTGACACAACAATAGCTCAATTGAATGAAAGGGATATGGTTGCATTTGAATGGTTGGTGCAGAGGCCACCAACAACTTGGTCTAGGTCCCATTATAGTACTCACCCTAAGTCTGACATATTACTGAATAACATGTCTGAAAGTTTTAATGCACTAATATTGAGAGCCAGAAATAGGCCAATTGTGCTGGAGATTGTTAAACTGACTTTGATGAAGAGGATACATGTGAGGAAGGGTCAAATGGAGAAGTACAATAATGACCTATGTCCTAAGATCAATTAAGCTTTTAGAGGAATTGAAGGAGAAGTCAATAGAGTTCATTGCACACTGGAATGGTGAAGATCAGTTTGAGATAGAGAGCTTCTAGGTAATAGGTTTAAGGTGCATTTGGGGGAGAAAACATGTTTCTGTAGAAGATAGGAACTCACTGGTATCCCTTGTGCACATGCTATTTGTTGAATATTTTTCATGGGCTATACTCCTGAAGAATATGTACATGATCGTTACAAAAGGGATACATTTATGAAGACTTCCAGCCATTTGATAGGTGTAAAGAATGATAGTGACATGTGGCCCAATGTAGACATGCAACCATTGATTCCTCTAGTTTGTAAAAGGCTACCTGCGAGGCGTAAGAAAAATGAGAGGAAGAATCAATCAAAAGAAGGGAAAGGACAACATGGAACTAATATAACAAGTAGATTGAGTATAAAAGGGTTAAAATGAGATGCTTATTGTGCAAGAAACTAATTCACAATGTAAGGGGATGTCCATTAAGAAGAAAAGTTAGCCTACAGATGAGGGGTTGGATATTCCTGCACCACTTGAAGAAAGAGAACAACCAGTTAGAGAGGTGAATTTTTTAGTATAAAATTATGTGCTGTTGTTAAATTTATGTTCATGAAATGTAAGTTTATTGTTTTAATTTTGTACGGGGAAGAAAAAGGAAGGCATCTATTTGTCAAGTGGATACAGGGCAATCAAGCGACCAAGATGCAGGGTAGTCAAGCAACCAAGTGGATGTTGTAAATATTGGAAAGGTAAGCAGGTTTTAATTCATCTGTATTAGGCATGCAGTTTTGTTAATTAACTTGTTTGATTTTTATGCAGGGGAGTGGAAAGGTAAATTACTTTGAAAGTATCAGTTTTCTCAATTCACTTCTTCAATACAAGAATAATAGATGCTTCTTTCTTTATTTGATATTTTAACAGGATACTAAAAAGAAGTCATCGAATTTTCCAGCAAACCTAATTATGGAAACTCCTAAGAGAGTGACAAGGAGGGGTTCATGCTCGTAGGTAGCTTCTGATGCTGATAGTGAACCTGTATAAAAAGTAATGGATGTTTGAAATGATATAGTTAAAGGTGTTTTTTTGTAATGCAATTGTAATTGTAATTGATGCTACTTTTTTGTTTCATATTTATACAGGGTTCCAAAAGCTCAAGTTTGGCAAAAAGCCCTACTGGAGTCGTATAAAGCTCTAATTTTGAAAATCCTACCACAGTTAGAACAAGGTCTTGCAAAATAACCCCTAATAAATTTGTGACTAATTTGGAGGTAAACAATAATAGTAGAGAGAAACATTCTTGAATGTTATTATATGGTAGTAATAAATTGTTCATAACTAGGTAAGGGACAAAGGAAAATGAAATGTTGCTATTCAAACATAGGTCAAAACTCTTGGTGTGAAGAGAAAGTTGAAGTGAGTAGTAAGTAGTAAGTAGTAAGTAGTAATCTCATTTCTAAAATTAGTTTCACTAACTTTTGACTTTTGTGGTGAATAGGTAAGCAAGAAACCCACAAAAGATGTAGGCACTCAATTGTCAACAAACAAAGCTAAAGATATTTCAACTAAGCTTGTATAGAGACCCGTAGGAAAGAGCAATGTCAAGTTCCCTAGCAACAAGGGTCAAGCATCCAACAAAAGAAGAAGCACCATTTTTGGGATCATATTATGTAGTTTTGGGAGATTCATGACATAATCTTTATGTTAATATTACATACATTTGGGCTTAAAATCATATTATAGTAGTTTTGGTAAAGGCGGTTTTGCTTTTGGACAATAGTGTTTTTTTTTGGGGGGGGGGGGGGGGGGGGGTTTAAAGGCATTATGTGTCTTCTAGAATAGGTTTTGGACATATTAGTATGACCTTATTTCTTCTTGGCATTATTTTGTGTAAACTTACTTTTGGACAATTTAGTACGGGATGTGCACTTATTGGCATTATTTTGTGTAAACTGCCTTTTGCACAAATTAGTATAGCTTGGGCACTTCTTGGCATAATTTTGTGTAAACTGTCTTTTGTACAAAATAGTGCATCTAACATGTCATGAACACATTTATAAATGAAATTGTGACTTTTGGTTATTGTGCATTGCAATTCTTATTTGTTTTGTTTAGCTCTGGCTAGTGTTTTTACTTGCATTTGAAAAAGACTACAATTGGAGTATTATGCATTGGAGTTATTTCACACACATAATTGGAGTTTTGGTTATTGTGCATTGCAGTTATTCCACACACAATTGGAGTTTTGTGTTATTGTTTCTTGCCGTTATTTCACACATAATTGAATGTTGAATTCATTTCATTGATACATTAATGATAAAGTTTACACATTACATGTAGAATATTAGATCATGTCCAAATTCATAAAACATTTGAAAATCTGAATTTGGTCATATCCTATCACCTGCCTAAATCTATTATATATTAAGCCCTAAAGAAATTACATATTATGTCCTACAAAAAATATTGAGTCCTACAAAAATACAACCACTCATAAACAATTGAATCACTTAAGAAGGTACATAATTGTCCAAGAAAAAACTAATGCCACCCACAACCACTTCTCCCTTGACCTCTTACTTTTCAATTCATCTTCAAGCCTGTTAATTCATTTCAGTAGCCCTAGGATAATCTGTTGAGCTCTATTGCACAATGGGGAGGGGGGGTCAATCCACACAAAGTAAGTGCACCTCCAACTTCCTATAAGCTAAATATTTCATAAATTAAAAATTAGTTACAAATATTTTTTTAAGAAATAAGAATATTAAAACCAACATAAATTTTTTTTCTAACATATTATTAATTACAACATGTCTAACACATTAATTACAATTTTAAAAACTAGTGAATATTAAAATCAATATATTATTTATTTGAAAAATAAATTTCTTTGTCATGTTAATACTAATTTTTGTAATTAATATTCTAAAAAAACATATAAAATTATAGAATATCCCATTAATTAACATATTAATTGCAAAGTATTCAACATTATATATTCAAACTTTTCAAGTTATTTTATGAATTTTAAAAGAGGCATGAATATTTAGAAAAAAAATATATACAATAGAATAGTTTGAAATTTTTATAGAATATAATAAATTACACAGAAAAATAGATGAAATTGTTTATATATGCACAAACTAATGGTTCATTTCTACAATTCACATTATTTCATAAATTACAAATTAGTTACAAAAACTTTAAAAACCCATGAATATTAAAAAACAACATATTTAATGAAAATATTTCTTTTTTTTTCAGAATCTACAAATAATATTGAAACTTCTATGCAATACTGCAAAAATACACAGTTTTTTTTTAGTTAAAACCACCTGTGCCTAGGCAGGGGATTAGGCATAGACCCCTACCAGTTTATTTATTAAAGTAACCAAAGAAATGTTTTACACATCAAAAATAAAAATCTTAGAAAGCAAAACATAAGTAGTATTACTCCCTTACAAGCATTCTAAGGAGATTTAAAGTGTGGCAAATTAAATCTATCTAATCTTATGAGGCCTCTAATCTCTCGTGGAAATTGGAAAGGCATCCAAATCCTTGAAGATTATAAGTCACATGCATGGTTAGCTAGAAAGTCGTCAATTTGATTTTCTTCCCAAAAAATGTGTGATATACGAATCTGCATAAATCTAGCTCTATCCTTGAATCGTGAAATGAGGTGTTGCAACCTCCAATTTCCTTTATAACAGTATTCCAGAATGTGTAGTAAAATTTGAGCATATACCTCCACCCTAATAAATGTCGACAATCATAAGAAAAAGCTCTATCAATTCCTTCAATCACAACTTATAGCTCAGCATATACACTGGTTGATTCATCAATGTATGAGAAATAAGAGAGTAAAGGTCCACATGAATTATTATGGAGGACCCCGCCTGCTCCTACTAGACCAAATTACCCCGACACGATCAATTGCAATTTAATTTCAACCAAAGGTGTTTCGGTTTAGTCCAATAGATAATATGTATTGGTGGTCTAGTTGGATGAAACATTTGAAATCCTAAAACATACGCCACCTCAGAATTTCCCTTCCAAAATTGGGCTCCAAGAAGACCTTGTGACTGAGCCAAGGAAAGATGATTTACGATATCAGAGATATTTTTTTATAAGAAGTTGTAATAGATCTATGTTTCACATTATTTTCGCAATCCAAATGAACCATAGTATAAGAAAGGGGATCACTCGTCTAGCATGATCATATTTCTCAATTAGACGAGAAGAAAACTAGAACTATACAAGTAGCTCTACATTAGTTGTATGTGACTGAGAAATATGAAAGAGTCTAGCAAAAAAATCCCTAACCTGTACGATAATTGGATATTATATAAACAGATGCTCATTTGTTTCAGCATTGGTATGACAACAACAACAAATAGATGGCATTTTAAATCCTCTGGCTTGCATTCTACCATCAATGCGTAGCAAATCATGAAATAATCTCCAAAGAAAAATTGAAGTGGATGGCCTTATTGCTTGGATCCAATAAAAGGCACCAAACTGCATGTTAGAATGCCTCTGCCTAACCACATTCCAAGTAGATTTCCTAGTAAAAGAACCAAGAGATGATGATTTCCAAACAGCCACATCCTCAGCCTCAGAATCAATCTTAATCTTAGACATTTTGTAACACCCTTAAACTAATTGTAGAACCTCATATAAATTGATATAGTTGAGTCAAGAAATGTTAATTTTTATCATTAATATAGTTATGGTTTTAATAAAAACTTCATCTTTTTGGTTTTATTGAGAAAAAAACTTGAATTCATTTATTATTTCATTTCAATACACACCATTTACATAAATCAAAATTGAGTACATGATATTATTATCCTGTCTGTAGTTTAAAACCTTTGTTTACAAAACCATAACAGAGTGGCTTATTTAAAAACAAAAATAGAGTTTTCAAAATAGGCTATAAAAACTACTCGAAGCATGGCATATGAACAAATCTTTGTCCGCCCGCTCTAAAACTCAATCAATCTCTAAACCTAAATATTTCCACCTACATCACAATAATCTAATGAGCTAAAGGCCGAGTAAGGTGAAACTGATGCAATAACAAATATACTACATGTAAATCTCATAAATCAATAAATGCATTTTTTAATTCAATAACTTTCTTTCATAAATCATTCTTTCGGGCTCTTGCAGTGTGGTACCTAACTAATAGCGATAGACCATATTTTTCAAAACCTGTTCATAATCATTGGCCAATAAGGGAAATAATACGGGGTTTCCATACTTGGTCTTTCAACCTGAGGTATTAGCCATATTATGTCTTATTCATTGTGGTTTTCCTATCTTAGTTTTTCAACCTCAAATATTTGTCACCTTTTGTTAGGTCCGTCGATCCGTCCTCCATCCCTTGTCTACCCGACCATCAATCAAGTATCATACATTCTTTTCAAAAATTTCATTATATACTTGATAGTATCATGCTTCATGGACCATGATTGCATCAAACATTACATTATTTGACAAATAATGACAATCATAATTAAACATAAACAAAATTATATGATTCTTGTGATACAACAAATGAAAGTTTCAACTTAACTCAAATTCGCTTTGTGCTAAGTGAAAAGATCAGTTTTTTTAGAAGGTATGATGTGCTAAAGCCCTAATATAATCAAATCATGTACATTCAATATCCTTTTAATAAATCACATAATCTATTCTAATTAAAATCATATACACTTTTCAATTTTTTTTTATAAATAATTTCATATCAATTACATGACTTCAAGAACAATGCATACTCCATATTTACTACTAATTCATGATATTAAACATTTGGGCAGTCTCTAAATTACTAATAATTCAAACATAAATATTAGAGCAGCCACTAAATCACTAATCATTCAAATATAACTATTAGGGCAGCCACTAAGTCACTAATAATTCAAACATAAATATTAAGGCAACCCCCAAAACTTAAACAAAATTCAAATTAACATGACGTAAATTTGGTTCTAACTTAAACTTATTCTAATCATCTATTAATCAAACTAATTGCTATTGTTCACAATAATTTATAGGCACTTCCAAAATTAATATAAGCATTACAAGATTAATAAAAATAAGTAAATTAAGCATATTTCATAGGGCTATCAATTTTGCTAGAAACTGGTTTAACTAGATTGGTTTTGATTTCAAGTCTATCCTACTTGAGTTTTTAATCATACAAAAAGATATGAAAATATGTAATCATCTAAGATACTAAAAATTTATCCTAAGAAATAGTGAAAAAGAATATACCATGATTATATTGGAATTAAGATTCAAAATTAATGGTTTTCAAGCTTAAAATGGTAGAAAATTGTTCTAGTTCGAGTTTTATGGATTCCTATAGATTGAATTCAATTTTTTGTGAGTATGAAAGTGTAGAAATTTGGAAAAAACTTTGTAGAAGAAGGGCTTCTTGTTTTTGAGGAGCTTCCATAAAAACATAAGTATAAGGATGATTTAACTGACTTTTCAAAGAGAGATAAGTGGATGGTGGTGATTGGTTGCCTCATGTTTGGTGTGTTCTCATGCTAAATCTACATTTAGGAGCTAGGAGGATGAGAATAATTGATGCCTAGATGTTATAATCAAGTGCAATGCAATTTAGAATGATTTCATACAACCTAGTCAACCTATCAATCAAATTGCACCATTTTGCGTACTTTTAGTTCTTAGCCAAATGTGACATATTTCAAGCAAATATTTAGGCAAATAATTACTTTAGAATGTAATAAGTATAGAGTAATACAAATAATTCATTTCATGGCCGTTCAATGCATCAATCTTCCTTAATTGAGATATCGAGCTTTTCATTCCCATTATGCTTTAACAAGTCGAATCTTTTTCGTTCTCAACTTTTTTTCCTTCCAATCCAGAATTTGCACTGGTATCTCTTCATAAGCTAAATCAGAACTCAATTCCAACAGTTCATAACTCAAACATGAGCAGGGTTTGAAATGTACTTACTCAACATAGACACATGAAAAATATTGAGAAAACTAGATAATGACAAAGGTAAGTCCACTCTATAAGCTATATCACCAACTCTTTCGAGAATCTTAAATGGCCGACATATATTGGGCTGAGTTTTCTTTCTTTCCAAATCTCATGATACCTTTCATGGGAGCTACTTTTAAGAACACATAATCTCCAACAATAAACTCTAGATCTTTTCTCTATTTTTCTACAAAACTTTTCTATCTACTTTATGTTGTCTTTATTCTCTATTGTATCTTCTCCACCACCTTAGCAGTACGTTGAACTATTTTCGGACCAAGTAGGCTTTGTTCTCCAACTTCATCCCAATAAATTGGAGATCTACATTCCCTTCCTTACAATTCTTCATAAGGCGCCATTCCAATTGTTGATTGTAGCTATTATTATAAGTAAACTCCACTAATTGAAGCTTCACATCCCAAGTCCCTTGAAAATATAGCACACAAGCTCTTAATATATCCTCTAATATCTGAATAACCTTATATGATTATCTATCACTTTGTGGAAGAAATACTATACTAAATGCAAGTTTCATTCTCATAGCACTAGGTAAGCTCTTTCAAAATATAGAGGTAAACTTAGGATCTCTATCGGACACTATTGAAACTGGCACTCCATGTAATGTGACTATCTCTTTAATATATTGTTGAGTATACTGGTCCATATTATATGTAAATTTCACTGGAAGAAAATGGGCTGATTTAGTTAATCTATCGACAATCACCCATATAGAATATACCCCTTTTGACAAAGGCTTCAACAACCCTAATGGTCTTTGATGTTCAATCTTAACTTGTTGATAAGTCAGACATTCAGCCATAAATTTTGCTATATTCCTCTTCATGTTAGGCCACCAATAATGTTGTTGTATGTCTTTATACATTTTTATGCTACATGGCGTATTTAGTAAGGAGCAGTATGAGCTTTTTCTAAATGTCTCCTTTTATGTCCTTGTCAAACGGAACTCACAGTCTGCCTTTATATCGAATAATTGCATCATCAGTAACAGAGAAGTCTAGCCTCTTTCTAGCATCAATCTTTCTTTTCAATCTACACAAATGCATATCCACCTTTTAACCTTCTTTAATTTTATCTTGAAGTACATGTCTCAATACTGAGGCTGATAATGAACACATTTTCTATTTAGGTATAATTTCAAGCTCTAATCTCTGTAAATCCAATAATATTGACTTTTGTATGATAAAAGAAGAAGACATGAATTTTCTACTCAATGCATTTGTAACCCATTTGCTTTATCAGGATAATAGTTGACCACACAATCATAATACTTCACAAGTTTTAACCATCTCCATTGTCTTGTATTCAGTTTCTTTTAGGTAAAAAAATACTTGACTTTTGTGATCTATGTAAATCTTACACTTTTCACCATACAAATCAATTGTAACAACCCTTACCTAACTATAGAACCCTATATAAGTTGATACAGTTGAGTCAATAAATGTTAACCTTTTATCAGTAATATAGTTTTAATAAGCAAATCCCATTTTTGGTTATATAGTCAAAAGAACTTGAATTCATTTATTGTTTCATTTCAAATACACACCATTTACGTAAATCAAAATTGAGTACATGATGCTATTATTCTGTCTATAGTTTAACAAATTTGTTTACAAAACCATAACAGAGTGACTTATTTAACAATAAAAACTAAGTTTTAAAAATAGGCTATAAAAATTGTTCGAAACATGGCATATGAACAAATCTCTGTCCAGCCGCTCTAGATACTCAGTCAACCTCTAAACCTAAACATTTTTACCTGCATCACAAGAATCTAATGAGCTAAAGGCTAAGTAAGGTGAAATTGATGCAATAATAGATATAATACATGCAAATCTCATAAATCAATAAATGCAATATTCAATTCAATAACTTTTTTTGTTAAATCATTTTTTGGGGCTCTTGAAATATGGTACCTAACTGATAGTGATAGACCATGTTTTTCACAATCTGTTCATAATCATTGTCTAATAAGAGAAATAAAACTGGGTTTCTATATTTGTTATTTCAATAGTATATTGCACTTTGCCACTTCACTTAAAAAATGATCAAAACCAACATGGGATTATAAAATTATGTCACGAAATTTTGGCTATTTAACTTTGTAATCAATAATATATCAAATTAAATTTATTACATAATTTTTTGATAATATAGGCAATGTTTGAATTCATTTTCTTGTAAGTTTTCTGTTGTTTTAATTTAGAAGATTTCTCTGGATTATATGCATTGTTGAAATTTATTTAAATTAGTATATTATAAAGTTTGATCAATGGAATTGACATATTGATTTGTTTATTTTCAGAAAAAAATATTTAATTTATTTATCTTTGAATGAACAAAGAAGTTGATCGGTATAAATATTTTTTTTTCAATCTTAAATTGGAATAAATTATAACTATACGTAGCGTTATGGAGCCATAATAATTTTGAATTTAAAAATACATTGTAGCATGTTTGAATTTACGTAGTATATATATGAAATCTTCATGTTAAATGTTGATTCAAGTACTCTAGTTAGACAAATTATTGTTATTGTAAAAATACTTTTATCCATTAAAATCAACATTTAAAACCAGCTCAGATTAACATAAGTCAATGATCGGATTCATAAAAAAAATATTTTGACCTTTTAAATCAAAAATGTGTTTTTTTTTATTTCTGAGATTTTTTTAGAATATTTTTGAAAAAATACTATTTGTGGAGCATATACACTAATTTCAAAAGTATATATTTTATTTTTCTCGAAAAGAAAAATGTTATATTGTCAAAGATGTTCTTTACTAAGCATTCAAACATAAATAAATTAAATATTTTTCTCAAAATAAACAGATTAATATGGCAATTCGATTGATCAAACTATACAACATACCAATTTAGGTATACAATAAATTCAAACATTACCGATACATTTGAAAAATTATGTAATAATTTTAATTTGATCCAATACTAGTTGCTGAGTTAAATGGCCAAAATTTAGGACATAATTTCATAATCTAATAATATTTTTGATCATTTTTTAAGTTAGGTGGCAAAGTGCGAAAGTGTGCAAAGTTTGGATGTAAATTGCAATAATATTAACATGATTTGATGATTTTGCCTTTAAAAAGTCCACGTCGTGACATGTAATGAAATCTTTGTGAAATATTCCACCGAAATTGGGTTATTTATGGCAAAGTATAAAAATCATGTAATTCAAATGGTAAAGTGTAACAAAAAAAAGTTTAGATGGCAATATGTAAAAACACATAGTTGAGATCAAATTTTACCAGAATGTTCTTTATCAACAGCCTTTGTGCATTTTTCCTCCCTCATTCAGGCTCAAAAGCTAAGCATAAGGATTCGTAATATTTTTTTTTCTATTATTGTCAATAGTAAAAGTACGACAAATTATAATACTTTTACTACAAAGTTCGCAATATGAAAAATATGTTAGGTGGTTAACGAATGATATCGACAAAGAACACAGAGTTTATGTACTTATATAGGAGCTAAAATCTAGTGTGGGAACGATGCATCTCATACTATTTACAGCCATTATTGGAAACCACTTATATTATTACTTATTCTGAGAGTAATACTATTTGTAATCATTGATAATAATAAAAAATATTATAAAACTTTTTCTTGACTTTTGAGTAAAAAAAAAAGAGAAAATACATATTTTTTTATATTTGCATCGACCTTATTTATAACAAAAATACACAATTTATTGTGTTTTCACCATTGATAATAAAAAAAACATTACAAAATTTTTCTTGATTTTTGAGTGAAAAAGAAGGGGAATGCAAGACGACAGCTAATGAAGGGCGTTCGTAAAAATGCTATTAGATGGCAAAATATTATAACAAATATAAATTGAGAGGGCAAAGTGCTTTTAAGTTAATTTAGGGGGGGTAAAGTGTCAAAATGGTTAACTTTGGAGGGGTGAAATGCCATTCCTCAAAAAAAATATTTTGAAAAAATAAGTTATAGCATTAAGTATATATTCTCTGTTCTAAATTTATCACTTTTATCACTCTGATTTTCTTTATGGGACTTTCCAGAATAAAGTTTCATATCCTAAAATGGTAATTTTATTTTTAAAAGCGTAATCTCATTTGAAGTAATTATTTAAAATTTTCGTGCCCATGCAAATGGGAGTTTTATTTTAGGATGGAAGAAGTGTGATTCAAATTTGAAATCATAAGCAGAATTTAGAGAAAATCGTTAATCATCTTATTATAACAAGATTTGGTACCATCAAAAGAAATCTTTTTGTTTCCTATAGTGCATTTGTAATAATTGCAAAACTTTATTATTTCAAATTTGATATTGTAAACATGGTACTCATATCAAGTATGTTTTTAAATCTCACAAAATACATATATAGGCCAGTAGCATGTAAATCAATACTGATACTATCTAGGAAGATATTATGAAAGAAAGACACAAAAAATGATAAATATTCCATACTTTTAATTTATTGGTTTTTGTTTTTATTTTTATTTTGTAGTTTTTTTACTATACAAGTACACCATCTATCTATATTTTTCCATGATAGCGGGATTGTAAACAGTATATCATTTGGATGCACAATGATAAATTCATGGATACGAACAATAACGCATAAACAATGTGCATTAATAGTAAATTCACGATAGTGTCTTATTGGAGAACATTTATCTACATTATGTGTTGTATATAAAAAAATTAAGATCACATCAAGTCAGTATAGTATAAATCTCAATGACATTATTTTTATTCCGTCTAGTGTAAAACTATTTAATATAGATAAAAGTTATTTGGTACAATAACCTACAAACTGTGCACACCAATAGTTTGTACACACTAATACTAAATTTATAAATACATACAAAAACTCACAAAAATTGCACACCATTAAGCATGTGCTCATATCCGCCTTGCTAACATTCTTGCTATGTACCATGCTTTCAAGTTCCAGGGAATAAGACAAAGACAATCTAAGGTTGTTTGGAGTCACTTTCCAATTTCCAATATTGGTTTGTCTTGTATTGCAAATACACACTACTACCATAAGATGGCATGTGACACTTTTTTGCTACTTAGCTAGTGGGGAAGATTTTGTTCTTGATTTTCCAAGTTTTGTCGTTTTTGCAAAATATAAAAACACTTAAAAGAATTTATGGACACATCAAGCTAGTCTAAGTTGTAGAAACAGATAAAAACTTCAGCACGTGCATTCATGAAAAAAGGACTACTATCATATGAAACCCAATATTTTATTCTCCATTTCTTACATTGTTTCTCTGGTTCTTGCATGTCTATACTAGAACCATTTTTCGAAATAGTTGGAGCGATGAAAAATAAAGTTTATATCGTGTAGTTGGCCATAGTCATGAGTAGATCACTTATTCCAAAAAAATTGTTCAGTGTGAACTAATCACATAATCCACCCAGATTCGAACCTAACTTTCGAACATTTTGTTCGATAATCTCACTTGACGGGCCGGTCTCTTATTCCATTCTGTTGATACTAGGACTGGCCTCAGTGTCCAACCAATGCTAAAATATTGACAAACATCGATCCCCTCCAACAAGCACCCCCACCCCCACCCCCACCCCCACCCCCACCCCCTTCAACTCATATATGTGCACAAAGAGGGTTTGCTTCTATCTCAGTGACTCTCGCTCCTCAATCAACAACGAATGGAGAACTCATAGGAAGTCTGAGCTATATTAACAGATCCAAAGTCGATCAAGTCAATATAGCAGTTTTCCTTTCTAGCTAGCGAACCATTTTATTAATTTTAAATATCTTTGATATATTCTTTCATATAAGCAACTATTTACTAATTAAATAATTATAAATATTATAAATACTTAACCAAACCATTATTGAGTAACCTTGAGCTACCACCCAAAGAGTCAAGCTCAACTTTCAAATTACACTAATATTTGGGTCATTTGCACCCCTACTCACACCAGCATGCACACGAACAGCACACAGTCATATACAGAGAGAAAGAGAGTACACAGAAATGTTTTACATAAAAAGTTAGGAATTGCACCCAAACTTAGTTTGGGCATAACCACAACACCGGTTGCATAATGTTATTTTTAGTTCCTAGCAAATCTAGTGATTGTCAAAGTAGATCCGTCTCACCGGGCTCATCTTGTATGTTTTTTGAAGTTCCCCTGCTCCACATTAACATGTGGTGCATCTCCTTGGGCGGATAAAGTAAAATCCTGATAGAGAAGAACAATTACTTAAAACAGTTGGGCCATGAAGCAGTTACAGAATAGGCATGTTGGAGCATGTTGTACCTTCGAGCTTGTCATTTCAATGACTGTTGCGTCTACTTCTCTGGCAAGCTCATCTACGGCCACATCATTCTGCAGTATAAAAGAAAATAGCCATTAATTTTACCTAAACGAGTTCACATGATCTAATCCATCGATAAAATTTTGACAAAATAAGGGAAAGAAAAAGAGAGCCAAAGAGAGTGCCAAATTCTGACCAAGCCGAGTGGCATGTCAATGCAAAAGAGGATACAAGAATTGCATTCAATCACAGCAAGTATTTCCAAATAAGTGTTCATGTATATATTATCTTTAGAGAGATTAATCCTCTTAGAGATGTCGAAATTAAAGATGACTATAACTAGATAAACCAAAACTAGAATTCCATTCTCTTTGAGGTAAATAGTTGCTCCACATAAGTCAGCTTGAAATAAATTGCTCCACCCGACAGACGGTGATTTTTTCAGTCTCCAGCCATGTGTGGCTGTGGCTGCTTAAGCAATCCTTAAAATGATCTGCCCTCAAGTAAATATTACCAACATTCCCAAAATGCATCCAAATCAAATATAATTTTAATTTGGATGGATTTTGAGGTGATAAAATTGATAAACTTACCATGTTAGAATTCTTCAAGACAATTCTACAAGATTCGCACGCCAGTTAAAACTGGCTTTGCATATTAGACGATGGAGATTGGATTGGTACATCATTTGGCTTAGAAGGAGTTTGATGTTGTTCATCAAGTAGTTGATTAGAATCCAGTTTCAGATGAAAACATTGCAGTAGGCTATCAAATGTCTTACCAACTTAAGAAGACCGCAAATGTTTAGTGAGCCAAAGGATTGCCCTATAATCTTCCTTCTTGTTGTTATTGGTCTAAGATGACAAAATTAATGGTGAAGGAATTTTGCTTGTTGATTATCAAGAAATGTTGGAAAAGAATTATAGGCCTGGAGACTTTTCTACTGATTACCTAACGCCAAACAAGGATTTTCAGAGTTACACTAATAAAATGACACATTAATTGCACGAGATGAAATTTTTCATGAAAATGGCACGAAGATTTCTTCACAAAACAGGAGCATCCTGTGACTTGTAATTATAGAATGGCATTAATAAAATATAAGATATCATGGATGGAGATGAAAGACAGAAATTGATTCATAACTATAACGACGGTGTCGGCTGGGGAATTAGGGAGAGGGAGGGAGTCCATTTTCTAGCCCAAACTACTGGACCACAGAAAAGAAGATATCATATTCTTGTTATTAAAAAAGTAACTAAAGTAGGCAATTATCTTCTCAAATTTAGTAGAAGGATAAAAATTACATAGATTTTGCATTTACTTTTCTTTGATTCATATGAGTTATATGGTAAGGCAATTGCATATGATATTGCTAGACAAACTCTTTCTAAACAATTAAAGGAAATGAGAGATACCTTATCTTTTGCCTCAGCTTCAACAAAGTCCATCTTCACCCTACCAGGCGTAGACTTGCTGTATTATAATGAATGATGTAAGCTAAATGATATGAATAGGAAGTCAATAGAAATAGTGAACAGAGAAGTATACCGCTCAGAATCAGCATCAGGATATTTTCTTTCATCTATATCTTCTTCTCCTTCATATTCCTGTTAGAAGCCAATAGTATTCTAATGAGAAGGTCAAGCTCTAGTTGGGGAGATGCATTGAAGGACAACCAAATCAACTATGTTGTATAACTCCGTGAATCATATTCAGTTAGTGCTGTATATGAGGAAAAAAAGATCAAACAGTGGGTGCCAATGGAATTAGTAATTTTACACATGGCATGCTATTGGCTGTGGATGCAGGTAAATCTGTGACATTAAAGGGAAAAAATTGACAAGGCACAATTCCCCATATAACCAAACAGGTTACTAAGTTAATACTTAAGTGATATTGTTGGTTGGAAAGTGAATGGTTATAACCTTTAAATAGTTGACTTCACGCAATCTGAGGATTCTTACAGGAATACTTGAGGTGGATATCATATGGCAAGTTTAGTACTCAAGGAGTGTTGAATATTATTAGAGGAAGTAGCAAGCCTGAGCAATGGGAATGACAGGCTACATGAGACAAATCGTCACACAAGATATGCACGATGAGAACTCCCTCTATGCACCTGGTATATATAGTTTTGTTCGGTCTGTTTGGTCTTGACAAAAATGTGAAAGATTTTACTGGGCGAGATTATGAGTCTCCTGGTTCAACTGTGATTTGGGAAGTGAAAGAGTGACGTGCATGAATTGTGCTGAAGGAACAAGAGCATCAATCTTGTAATTCTCTTGGGCAGTTCGGTTAACTTAAGACAATTTCAAGGTGCTCACATGGTTCCAGAAATAGTACTCAGTTACTGACTTGCACGCCTAGGGACGACATGATATCGTGGAACAAAAATTAAACACAGTAAGATTATATCAGATATTCGGAATGGCATCTAATAATCGAGTTAAGTGGTGAAAGAATATTTAATCACAATTATGTTATGATAATTACAATAAATCCTAGCCTTAATAATTATCATCATCATGATCATAATATTGAGTCTATTCTTAAACTTCCTATCATTACACTCCATATTATTTTACTGTGATTACCACCTAAGATTTTTGTTTGCATTATTTTTCATTTGGAGGAAATTGTTAAGTTTGAGTTGCCTAAATATAAGCTTAAATTGTACTGAGGGTTAGGCAATTCTCATACTCCGAGAACAAGTTTTTCCATGTTTCCTAGACCCCATCTTTATGTTTTATAGATATTTTATCTTTCTCTGTTTAACTTCTGGTTTCTTAATAATTCCTTTCAATCCTGCTTTCCTAATCTGCCTATTTGTTCCAATTTCTTCTCAGGTTTTAACTTCTTTCTTTCTCTGTTAATTAACACTTAATCTGCTTTTCAATTACCTCTTCCTTTCCCTCCACATTCTTCTTTTCCCTTCTAAAGAAACGCAACCTTCCTACTATGCCAAATTTACAAACTTTTCGTGGTCTTCCCTTGAGGTTGTGGAAATGCAACCTTCGTACACACGTATCTAAAAAAAAAATCTAATAAATAAGACAGTGGTATAGAATGATGGAAAAACACAAGACAAGGCATAGTTGGTGACTGTTGAGATATTCAGTAGAGATCTAAAGAGACAGAATTCAGAAATCACTAGAGCAAATTTAGTCACAAAAGAATTGTTACTCACAGAAGAACAATAGTTGGAGAGGAAAAAACAATTCAGAGGGGGAAATTTACTAGCAAGGTAAATGCAAACAATTCTACTAGAATGGATACAGAATTCTTAGACACATCCCCCTATCCTCTCACCTCCACCCCCTTCCTGAGGACCAAAAAGAAATAAAATGTGTTTACAGGTGAGTTGATACAGAATCAAAGTAAAAGCTGATAATATCATGTTGTAAAATTTTAAGGAAATAAATAGGAAGCACAAAGATATGGAATTGAGAGTCAAAGATTCTTGTAATTCAATAAGTCAACAGTTGCAAGAACGAACCTCTGGCAGTTCAGTATCAGGTGGCCGCTCTTGGAACTGTACACTTGGAGCATGCTGAAGTTTAGAGAGGTTATCAAGGATCTTTGCTCTTAATGCATCCAGCATTTTGCAAGAGTTTTTGTTTTCCATGTTACTTGTAGCCACATGAAGAGTGTAGTCTGGGCCAAAATACTCTATATATTCATGTGGTGGTATCTTATCATCAACCTCAATTCCAAGTGCCACTCCTGTCTGTTAATAAGCAAAACCATTTCATCAAAAATGGAAACAACTGAAAAGAAATGGAGAAGAGGTTTTAACATGCAAGCGCAAATTTTTAAATGTAAGAACATGCTTCCATCTCTTCTCAAGAGTCGAGAACTATTCTGTGCAGTGGGAATATTCGATGTTGCAAGCGGTGGAGATGTTAGGTAGGGGGAAGGCAGTTATGCATCCAGATATGAATAATCAGACTTAAACAAACTCTCCCTATTAATAGTTGTTGCTAAGTACTAGTTCATATTATCCTAGAAAGCTAGAGACAAATCAATATGTCAAAAAACCAAAAACAAATAAAAAGGAAAAGGAAGAATTTGAAACAATTAAGAAAACAGTTATAGTAAAAATTCAGCTAGATGCTACAGATTCTTGGACGTACATTGCAGAGTATATCAAATAACAGATAACAGAAAACAGAAAGTTCCATAATTTATGCTTTCTTAGTATGATGTGTGATTCAATGCACTTACGGAAAAGTTGCCAATGAGTAAAGAACAAAATAAATTTTGTTTTCTGTCTCCCCTGTGTCTCCTGAATTAACTGTCATAGATAACTAGCACGTGTAATTAGACGAAAACATGTAAAATTAGAAAACATTTTTGGAACAAGTGCTTATAATTTATTAACAAGAGGCAACAAATACATATTAAACTTAATATTTGCCCTTGATATTGCTTATAATGTCTATATATGCTAAACTAGTTAGAGTTTCTAGCTCTTAATCAAGTTTAGTATTCCTCATGATGCTTTTGATTGAATAGAGACATGACAAAGAAGCTTTCACTTTATTATTCATGGTTCCAGCTAAAGTTAGTAATGCGATAATGTGAAGTCAGGACTTATAAGAACCAGTGAATTAGGGTAGAAACATATGCCGACCAAACCATTTTGTTCCCAGCCTTTGTGTTTTAATTCATACAACTTTTTAAGTGTGTAGTGCATGTTGATCATCTTTTAACTAATAATTTGTAAGCTTACATACACCAAGAATAATCTTATGAATGTGAGATTTTTGTAGTAATAATAATACTAGAAAGCGATTTTCCTCGAGATGATAATGATCATGAGGTATAAGAACAATTAATTTCGCAGGTTCATGGATTTGATCCTGTTAAAATCCTATTCATTACTAGGTATCTTTAACTGACCAAAACTAAATACAGATTGGTATAGGACAATTAATTTTGCAACGGTAGATAGACTTTGTTCCCTTTAAAATTTTATCCATTATTAGGAATTATGCACTTCCCAAAAACTAATTATAGATTGAAGACCATATCCTATTAATTCTAGCATGTTTTATGGCTTTCACTGTTTTAAAAGGAAAAAGAGGAGAGGTACTCTGAACAATGACATGATTATTCAAGGTTTTACATTTTCGAATGCTTAAGAAAATCATTAAAAACACTACACCGTAATCAGATGCAAAATATACACACAGTGTACCTCATAGCACCAGCAACGAGCAACATTGCGTATGGTGTAGCCACCTCCACCCAGCAAAAGAAGCGGCACATTGAAAGATCTCATAAATCTTACGCACTCTGCATGACCTTTAACTGAGAGATTGAAGCAGCCTAACCTATCTGCAGATAGGGAGTCAGCTCCACATTGTAAGACCACAGCTCCAGGCCTAAAAACTTCCATCACCTTACTAATTATTGGCTTAAACAAGGATTGATAGCTTTCATCATCAATTCCATCATCTAATGGAATATTAAGAGCATAATGTTTCCCCTTCCCATATCCAATATCCCAAACATCCCCAGTACCAGGAAAATAATCTCCAAATTTATGAAATGAGACAGTCATCACTCTGTCGGTGATGTAAAAAGCCTCCTCAACACCATCACCATGATGAATGTCAATGTCCACATATAAAACACGCTGCAATAGTAATGTATGACAAATCAAATTTGCGAATGCGAAAAACATCAGACTAAAATATATAAAAAACAATGATTTTGACAATGAAAAAAAGTCTAATAGATTCGTTGTAAAAAATTTCAGTGGTTCATCTTTTAATAATAGTGAAGCCCTCAACTAATTAAAGTGTAGCAGAAATCACAAATGCCTACCTATTGGATTTGTTTCCTTAGCAGATTAAGCAGCAAGAGAATATTAAATCACCACTTTCTCTGTAAACCTTTTATTTTCAATGCTCATCATTCAGTATCGCTTTCAATAATTAACAGTTTCTCTTTTGTCTTTTTTTGAATGCAAAGCACATGGTTGCAGTGAGCTTAATTCTAGCATTCACTGATTCCTTAAATGATAAGATTTTGGAAAAACGATTGTAAGCATTCTAATGAGTCCAACTTGTACTAACATAATGTTGAATAAGAAAAATGCAATTATGACACTTTTACAACTTGAAAAATCATTTTGGAGGTTATCATTGGCAGGCTAATTGCATAAACAGCATCAACTGTGATGTGGAAGAGGGTGTGTTGGCATTTTGTATGTACATGATAAAATATGTCCTGATTCCTAGAATTTTTAACTTTACATTTTTTGTTTATCTCTTCAATATCAAGTCGCAGCGCATTTTGGTAGCTTATAGATTTTAAGGTAACCTTCAATTATGTCATTGTAACAAAAAGGATGGTTTTATCAAGCCTTTATATCCGGAAAATGAATGGCAAGTAAAGCATATAATGCTTTTCATTCTAACTATAAACTGTCTCCCAAGTGTACCTCATGAGTTTTGAGGAGTTCTAAAATGGCCAGCACTATGTCATTCACATAGCAGAAACCGGAAGCCTCACATTTCTTAGCATGGTGCAACCCACCAGCCCAATTAATCGCAATGTTACAATGTCCGTGATTTAACTTCACTGCTCCACCAATGGACCCTCCAGCATAAGTTTGACAGAAGGAATAAAGGCCATCGAAAACAGGGCAATCTTCCCCAACATTAAATCTCTTCAGTTGCCTCAGGTGATCTTGCTGTGTGTGTGGGGTGATTCTTCTCAAGAAAGAGACATAATCGTCTGCATGAAACCTACACAGATCCTTCCCTCGGGCAGGATTGGGCTTCAAAACACACATGTGTTGGAGTAATCCATAATGCGCAAGGAGAGCATGAGTCATCCGCATTCTATGTGGCTTCATTGGGTGACCTTGACCATAATAGTAATTTCCAACCTCTGGCTCATAGAAGTAGCACACTTTTCTTTTCAAACCATCTGCTCCAGATACTAAAGAATTACCATCAGTATCCATTGCCCACACTGCATACAAAGTAAACAATAAAAAACAACTCAGATTGTAATTACTCAATAGGAGGTGAAGGAACCTCAAATCAAAAAATGAGTTGATCGAAGGTCGTAATTTAATAGCAGAAATAAATTGAGAAATGTTGAGTATGAAATCTTAAAAACCAAGAATATGAACAGTGATATGCAAACTTCACATGAGCAAAAAAATGTTTTAAAATATCAGTTAAGCATGTAAGTAAAAAGGAAGTCCAACTTTAAGAAGATAAAACATCTGCAGCCAGTATTACCTGAACCATTAGTGTATATGCAGGAAACACCTAAAAGAAGTCCAATATTAACATTTAATGTTCTAATTTATTTACACACCTGGCCCTAAATAAAGAATAAAATGTAACGATTTTCGAACAAACTAAGAGATATTAATAGCTTGGGTAGATCCTACTGCTTTCCAGATTTGTAGTTACATTGACACATACTAGTAACTTATGGTTTACAAGAAATTGCAGGCTGCATTCCAGAATTCTTCGCTTAGTTCTTAAAAAAATTGTTAGGAACCAAGTGAATGACTTAAGACATATCAAGTGAAGCATTATACATGGCATGTGATACATTAATAAAATTTTAGATGATTTGGTTGATCAGGCAGTAAAAGGATCAAGAAAGAATAAGCCTGACAAAATACATTCTATGAATGCAGCGCAAAGCATTCTTAACATGATCAATATAAGCGTATTTATATTTATAGATGCTTTAAAACTGTTCTTTAGTTTAGTATTCTCAGTCCAAAATCCGGATTTCGTCATAACTAAGTTATGGTATGCTTTTTTGCAATTCTTGCTAGGTTGAAATTAGTTAGTCCAAAGTCCAGAGTTTTGTCTTAGCGATGTTATGTTATGCTTTTGGCAATTCTTGCTTAGATGGAATTAGTTTAATTGCCGTTAGCTGTGTTCAGTAGTCTTATTCCAGATTGGAATGAAAAAATGTTATTGGATTCTAAAATAAATTAGTATATCTGGCAATGAAGTTTCACACAACTTTACCTTGGTGTTCTAGGTGTGAATAGCTTCTCCTAATTCTTTTCAACCTACTACTACTTTTGTGCCCAGGTATTCTTCATGAGCACAATACATAGCTTTTCATTTTCCTATTCTTGAACTCTGTAGTTTATAAAACTCCACGCATCCAATATCTCTAAGAATAGAAGACTCAATTAAAATCGTACTAGGACGAGTTACGTTTTGTTTCAAGAGTATCATCATCAATTTATTAAAAACATAGTCTAAGAAAGCAAAAAATTGCAGCCATAACCACATAAATTCCTGATTTAAATACTTGTTTATGGAAAAAGACCTTGTGCAATGCTGATGGTCAGACAGGATGTGCAATCTCTCAAATCAAACCGATTAGATAAACTTAATGAAAAAAGTTGGAACTCCAAATAATAATAATAAACATGGCAAAAATGATATATGAGCCAATTAGGACAAACAAAATGATTTGTTGCTGGAAACATAAGATGCTGAAAGAAAATTTGAGTAAACAAGAAGTTTGTATACACCATAATAGTAACATGAAGAGAGTAACCTGTGGTTAAACTCAAGCACGATAATTGACTGGAAAGCAAAGCAGAGCAAGAGAGAAATCAGAAGCTTGTGCTGCATTGATTTAAAGAGATCACAATCAAATAAATAACACTAAATATTTTAAAATAATTAGGATGAAACCATGCAGAAGACAATGAGTTGTTGCAGATATGAGAATTAAATAGTAAAATGTGTAAGTAAGCTAAACAAAAAACAGAAAGAGACTCACCTTGGTCAAAACTCAACGCAAGAAAACCAATTGAGAGGCCGTAAGGTGAGAGAAAAAGCCCCCTTTCTTGATAGCAGCAATGATCAAAACTTCAAGATATGCTGGCAAAGCTGCTCAAAGAACATCAAGAAATTAGATATCAAACGGTCCTCTCGGAAGACTACTGGTCTCATAGGGGTTCCACGAAAGCACAGGATACCTTCGGTCATATATAGGCCAATATCAAAGATACTGACATTACTTCCATAATATCATCTACAGAGTCAGGACATGGTCAAGATTTGTGTATAACTCAAAGAGAACAGATATGATAGGTTCTAAAAAGATCAAATTTAATTTTGGACCAAAGAAATGAGGTACTACATTAAAACATTATTAGTTTAAAAAGGAAAATAGTTAGACGTGGAGAAAATGTAATCACACAGATAATTGCACAGAAGCAGAAGTGTATTACAAAAGACTGTACCCCCAGTGCCCTCGATTATACCCTAACAGCCATACTTATACATTTATCAAGTTTCATTGATCCAAGCCAATCCAATTTTCCTTTATTTACTTCCTTATTATATGTACATGGATTTATGGAAGTTATATGTGACTGTAAGACTTATAAAATGTTCACAAACTGATATGACCCAGTCACCTCTATAGTCTAATGTTTTTCAACAAGTTTGATTTTAGGTTTACAAGTAAAGTGTCGTCGTGTCCTCACTGAAACAAACATCCGAATCCGAAGCTAAAATAAAGGCTGCTTCTGTGATTGAGTAAACTAAGATAAACATCAATAAGATAACTTCCATGAATCTCATGATACATGAGGGCTAATTTGGCTGTTTTTCCTTATCAAGTTTCCATATTCAAAAACTAGCATCCACAAGTCAAAAATACAGGGAAATATTTTTTAAAATCCTCATTCGAAAAGGAGATTAATTTTTGGACTGGAAGTGAAGTTACAAGATCAGAAAAATTACAGGAATGACGTGAAAAGTTATTTCTGGATCATCAAATCAAAGGAGTTTTGACATGTGACCCGAAAGGCGAGAAATTCACTAAAATCAATGCCAAAATCAATGAAAATTTTGCTTTCAAGAAACACTTCAAAACAGTTTATTCGCTAGAAATTAAATAAAGGGAAAGATTAAAATATGTTTGATACAAATTCAATATACTCCATCCTGTCGCTGTAGAAAATGCAAACCAAACACAGAATTAACCCAAAAAAACAAGTGAAAGATGCCAAAAGCCTCAAGAAAATGTATAACTTTTACCAAACTAAATCAAAATCAATAAAAAACCGCAGTATGATGGGAGAAGGGAGAACCCCCCCCCCCCCCCCCCAACCAACACACATCCCCCACCCCAAAAAAAAAAAAAAGTTACCACGAATACAATAAAATATTTTAGGAAAAATGTTCGGGAATTAAAATGTTCAAGAAAAAAATTGAAAAAACAAACGAAACCAGTATTGCCGAGGAACTACATTGCATATACGGATGATGAAAAGTCATGCACGTTAGCGATTCTCAACTAAAACTGCTAAAAAAACTCTTTTGCATGTGATTATCAACTCTTGCATGCGCATGCAATAGCAAAAAAAAAAAAAACTGAGTCTTTGATTCGATTTCAAAGAGAAAAAAACACTGAATTATTTGAAGTTTTTTTCTTTGATGGGCTCGCTTCATTTCCAATTGGATCCTCCCTAAATGCTGCATCAGGCGTTATTTTCGATTCCTAAGGGAGAATTCACAAGAAGCTGAGTTTTTCCAATGCAGAAAAGGTTTTTTTTTTTTTCTTCAAAAAAAAAAAGTAGAAAATGAGAGAAGAGAAGGATACCTGAAACTGAGAAAGGCCGTCTCAGCGAATTGCTGTCAGAGGGTTTTGTGTGTGTTTTAAGAATGAAAATTGTGCGCATTATATACCGTGTCGAAATCTGCTGACCCAAAATTGCCGTAATTTGGAGGTTGTTGCCAACTTTTTTTCTTCTTTATTCATTCATTCATGTCTTTTTTACCTTTTCTTGTTTTTTTTTTTCCTTTTTCTTTCTCTTTTTCGTATTCTTCTTATTTTCTAGTTTTCCGAGGCTAATTGGGAGAAAGTTTGACTCCTAATAGGACTCAAACTTAGTATAAAAAATAAAATATATATTTATCGAACAAAATAAACTAAATTTGTTTTAATCTCCAATTTTTGAACGCCCTTTAGTCTTGTGGTCTTAAAATTTGAATTCTCTTGTACGATGAATACCACTGTGTATTTCCCATAAAACCACAATTAGACAAGAACAAGGAAATAAAGCTTCCTCCTCTATTAATTTTAATTTTATTTTTCTCTCATTTTTACCCAATTTTGCACCTATTAGGCAAACATGTCAAAGAAAATTCATTATTAAGCTTACAATTACATTAGATTAGAAAAATTGGAGACTCACCCAAAAATTGCAAAACAACCATTATTCTATTTTCTATAATGAGATCAATCGTATAATTCAATTCAATACTAGCTGTATGAATCTTCTACATATGAGCTGTCCTTAAACAGTATTGGCAAAATTAAGCAAATATAGAATCAAATCACTTGAAATTATAATTCTAGTTATTTTCTTTTCGTCACTAGCTTACAAAATTGAACATACAAAAGTCTATATAAGTGTGGTATTTTTTATGTAGAGATATTCATATAGTAAACTCAAATTGATCGGAATCAATTCTGTTACGCAGGTTGAAAATTCAATACATCAAAATGTTATATCGAATGTCAAAATAAATTATTACTGTTTTTTTTTTATTTTCAATTAGGTAATTCGATTAATCGAGTTTTTCTGAAAAATAAAATAGTAAAAATAGTAAAAATTAATTAATAAAATTATAATTGTATTTTTTATTTATTGCTTTTTAGTTTTGGTGAGTGAAAAAATAAAAATAATATCAAAATAAATAATATATTGAAATAGAATTTAAAAATTATGTAAAAATATATAAAAATTATAATTTAGTATTTGTTAAGATTCAATAAATCAAAATAAAAAACCTATATCGAACCAAATACTAAAGTTTTAAATTTTTATTTTTTATTTGAAGGCCCTCACCTTTTGCTTTTTCTTCATTCCACACACACACACACACACACACATATATATATATATGTGTGTGTGTGTGTGTGTGTGGAATGAAGAAAAAGCAAAAGGCGAGGGCCTTCAAATAAAAAATAAAAATTTAACACGTGATAACGAAAAATAAAAGCGCGCGGACACACACGCTCACATCATCTCTCTTTCTTTCCCTTCTTCTCAATCCACAAACTCACACACACACACACACAATTTATTTTTTTTCTCCATAATGTTGAAGGCCATTTGGGGTGGCGTCTTCGACACTTGTTTTGCTTTTTTTTTTTTTTAAGGCAATTGAATAATTTTTGTGCCTCAACTCAGAAGGGGCGCTTTGATATAGAAAATCAATTATTTTGTTAAAAAAAATAAAATTATTTTGTTATATATTTATAACCCTAGATTTGAGCCTCCAACATTTCATTTTTTTTTTACAGATGTAATTATTTTTCCTTTGTCTAATACAGATATTATTAACTGATAATGTAGTTAATAGCGAAGTGATGTTATTATCTTTACATGGACGGTAAACATATATTATAATATAAAGTTGTGTAAATGGTAGATTTACTAATCGATAGGTACTATTTTAAACCTTTTGAAAATTGGGCGGAATATGCATGGATTGTAATGCTACCACAATCTGCATTATTTTATAATTTTACAATGTGGTATTTATTATCGAATTAAGATTATACTATAAAACACAATACATGTTAAATCATATTGAATTTCATGCTGGACTACACAAATTTTAAAATCTCCAATCTAAAAATACAATATGAGGTTGCAAAATCATCAAATTGGCAGTATCTGATAAAATTTTAAATTATGCTCTTAAAAGTTTTAAAAATTATAAATATCCCTTCAAAAGTATTTTGATCTACAAAAATACATCGAGTCAAATAAAGTATTTTGATAAATTTATTTTAATTTTGGTGATGACATCATCATATTAGTTAAGGTTGATTAACAGAAGCAGGCGATTGTGACAAAAAGTAAGTTATAAGGGAAATACTTGCAATTATGAAATCAACTTTGTGTGTAATTACCCATCAGCAAACCGAATTATTTATTTTAAATTCATTTATTTCAAATGTTATTTCATTTTTTATTCTAATATCATCAATATAATATAATTATCCCTTCAATGTAAAATTAATAAGCTAAACAATATAGCTAGTTCTTTACGTGAGTTGAAATTAAGAGTTGGTGAAAGGAGGAAGAAGTTCAAGTCCAATCATCTCCTGCCCAGGGTAAAGAGAGAAGTGCAGCTAAACAATATAGCTAGTCAGTCCCTTTTATGTCTCTCTCAAAAAAATTCTTAGATTTTTCTATTTGTCTTTCATTTTATCAACACACATACTTTCCACATATAAATGATAAGAGGTGTCAAAAAATAGATATTATATTTGATGTACATATAATTGGTATATATTTATTATACAAATATATTTTGTGTACATATAATTGGTATATAATTATCATACAAGTGTCATGTCTTTTATAAAATAAGACATTTGGTACCATACACGTGGTGTAATATGTATATTACCGTGCCAAAAGGGTTGGTTGTCCTTTCCCAAAGGGAAGGTTTCATCTCTTGCACGCATTTATTGTTGTTAAGTCCTACAAGCCTAAAATGGTATTCTATTTAATCCTCGACGACTTGGCTTTAATAAATCAATAATTTCGAAAAAAACTCACAATCTCCCAATAATTCCAAAAAAAAATCGCAATTAAGTCTTATATTAAAAAAAGGTTAATACTTTAATTTAGCTATATCTATATCTATACTATTACTGTCATTATTGTCGATAGTGTAAATATTCAAAAAGTTTTTGAAATTTTTGAGATACCTAGAATAACCCTAATGAATAAGTATTAATAGTCAAAAAGAAGGATATAATAGAACTTTAATAATTTTTAATAATATATTTGAATATAAATTCAAGTGTCCTTTTATATTTCAAATTCTTTTTCAAAAATTGAAAGTCTATTTTTTTTCTATTATAATTCTTTAAATATTTTGAATTTTCAAATAAAATCAGTTTCATATTAAGTTAGACTTCGAAAGCTTTCCAACTATATCTCATAAACATATATACAGAACTTCTTAGGAGAAAATTATAATCATTTAAATTAAGTATTATGCCCAACTGTATATTCATTTATAATATTTTCTCAATAATTAATATTACTATTATAATTCTAAAGAAAAATTAAAGATGAATTCACAGTAAAGATAAAAATTATAAAAAATAATGTTAATTGTAGGAGCTTTGATGCGAAATAAAAAAGTAATTGATTTTATGATAAACAAGATATAAAATGCTATTAAAAATTAGAGTGAAAATTATTTGCTATCTAAGTTTTTCCGTTAGTTTTTATCTAATTTTTATTGTAATGATTTAAGGATATATCCTTCAACATTTTACATCCTAATTTAGATTCATCATCAAATTAATTATTTTTTCATGATATATTTTTTGATTAATTAAGTTTAATTATTATGACAATATAAACTTAAGATTGAATAATAACAAACATATTGAAAAGAATAAAAATGCTTATATTCAAATAAAAATTAAAAATTAAAATAGACCTAGATGAGAGCTATATTTTTTTAATAATGGGATGAGATTTTAAAATTAGTTTTTAATGTGAAAGTTTAAGAAAAAAAGTAGAGAGGCCAAGAGAAATATCTAGTTTATTTTTATTGTATTTTCTTGGCATGTTCTGCTTTAATTAAGCCTTATTAATTGGATGAAAAGTCCAAAAAAGTTTTAACAAGGAAAAGAAAAAGAAAAAGAAGAAGAAAGAGCAAACAAATTTGGAGCAATAAAAAATATCAATTTTAAACTTTAAATAAAGAGTTAATATGAATTTTACAAATCTTATTTTTAAGTTTCAAAATTAATATTCTTTTTAAAGCATATTATGATATCAATCTCTTCTATTCTATCATAAACTTTTTATTTCTTATTTATATGGAGGTATTATATTAGAGAATCTTAAATCTATGTTACGAATAGATAAAAATTTGATTTAACTAAATGAAACATAATATGAAAAAATAAAATAAAAATTAAAAGTAAATAAAATTAAAAATAATATAAATGTCATTGTAATAAATTTGGAAGAAGAATTAAAATAATTTTATTCAATAAGTATCAATTTGACATTTATGGTAAAACTCGGGCGTCCCTTAAAAATTATATATTAAATTGTTTATTTGGCAACCACATCTCATTCTTTGATAAAAAATCCTAAGAGAAATTTATTTAAAAATTAAATTATCATATCCCTTTATTTTTTAAAAAAAGTGTAACTTTTAAAAAATTAATTGATAGTTATCTTTTATAGTAAATAATTTTATAGAAAAGAAATGAATAAGATCAAAATTTAAATTTTATAGTCTTTTAAACGACATAAAGAATATAAATTAATTTTTATACATAAAGAATAAATAGAAGTTTCGGTTCACAAAATTACAATTGCATAATTTTTATAATAAAATGAAAGACTCAAGTTCAATTGCAAATAACATCTTTATTAGTATAATATATTGTACACTTTCAGAAGAAAAAAATTCAAAATGAGTTATTTTTAGATGCATTTTCATAGATAAATAATAATACATATTATGTATATTGTTAAACCTCATGATCTAGATTTTGGTCTAATATTTTATTTTTTCATAATCATGCATTATAAAAAATGACCATCACTTAGTGCTTGTAAGATTATAAATATTTCAAATATAAAAAAGTTAATTTATATTATTTCCTATAATACATATACTTAAACTTTAATTTTGATCTTTTAGTTAATTCTAACAATTTATGCATTTCATAAACTATATTTTATTACTATTTATTGTTTTCTCGTATTTGAATTAGAATATTCTCTTTAATTATTCAAGAAGGCAGATTTAATTATGTTATTTTGTATTTTAAAATATTCATATGAAAAATTTTAGTATTTGCAAAGTTATTCTTAAACATAAAAGCTAATCCATACTAATTACAATTATTGAATATTGCCTCAAAATTAAAATTTTAATCTCCTATTTCTTTTTTAAACTATATATGATTTTATTATTACGAAATTAAGGTATTTGGTATGTAATCAAAGAGAATTTTAAAATTCAAAATTATTGATGATTGCCTCAAAATTAGAACTTTGGTCTCCTTTTTCTTTTTTAAAACTATATATTTATTAAATTATTATATTGTATTCAATTGAAGAACGTTTCAAAATTTGAATTTTGGCTTATCACTTATTTATATTTTATTTAAAATCCAACTTTTAATTAAAATGATGGATTGTTGTCATATATGTTCGGTTAGGTTTTTTAGTTTTTAAGTACAATTTTATTTTATTTTGAAATTTTTGACATAATAGGTTTAAGAGATGTTCTTAGGAAAGGTGGATTTGAATAACTTTAAATTCAAGTGTTATAATAATAATATTCACAAGATTGTTAATAAAATCTTAGAAGATATTTTAAATTTAATTTTTAAATATTGAGATTTCAAAAAAAAAAAAAAGAGTAGATAGAATAAGAGAAAATCAATATATAACAATTTAAAATCTAAAAAGGTATGTATGCTACTACATGTAGAAAAACTAAAGCTATATTTGGATTAATGGATTTGAAACAAATGATTTTAATTTCTTAATAATAAATTCATTGAAATTGTTTGGATAATTTCATCATACAATAGATTTTAAATATCGAACTCCTATTTTAAGCCGTTTTTTGAGTTATTGTGATAGATTTCAAATTCATCTTATAAAGTCATTTGAAATTTTTCCTTCAAATTCTAATCCTTCAATCGAAATGCAACATAACAGAACTTCATTTAATATGTATCAATTTGATATTTAAAGCAAAAGTTATGTATTTATTCTCTATATGCTAATTTAAGTACCAATATGACATTTACGGTAAGATTTATATAACAAATTTAGTCTTAAAATTTATTATGTTAAATCGTGCATAGTAAGTTTGAGTGGTTATTTACATCATGGCAACTACATCCCCTTATTTGATCAATATTTTTTAGAAAAAAATATTTAAAAAATCAAATTAATATATCCCTTTATTTTTTAAAAAGGCATAACTTTTAATAAACTAATTGATAGTTATATTTTATAATAAGTAATTTTATAAAGAAAGAAATGAATGAGATCAAATTTTAAATTTTATAGTCATTTCAACGACATAAGGAGTATAAATTAATCTTATATATAAAAAATAGTTATAATTTTTATAATTATACTTGGTTCATAAATTTATAATTACGCAATTTTATAATAAAATGGAAGACTGTTCAATTGCAATTGTAATCTTTATTAGTATAATACATCGTACACTTTCAGAAAAATAAAATCAGAAGAAGTAATTTTTAGATGCATTTTTTTGTCATAGATAAATAATAATACATATTTTGTATATTATTAAACATCATGATTTAAATTTTGGTCTATTATTTTTCTGTAATTATGCATTTTAAAAAATGACTCTCACTTAATATTTTTAAAATTATATATATTTCAAACTTATAAAAGTTAATTTATACTCTTTCCTTTAGTAAATATACTTGAACTTTAATTTTAATCGTTTGCTTATTTCTAATGATTAACCATTTTGAAAATTATATTTTTTAATTAGTATTCACTATTTTCTCATATCGGAATTAATATAGTCTCTTTAATTATTGAAGAAGATAGATTTAATTTGATTTATTATTTTCAAAATATTCATTTAAAAACTTTAGTTGTTGCAAAGTTATTCCTGAACATAAAATTAATCATTATTATTTATAATTATTAATTGTTGGCTCTAAATTAAAATTTTGGTCTCCTATTTATTTTTTAAAACTATATATGATTTTATTACTCACAAGATTAAGGCATCTGATATACAATCAAAGACAGTTTCAAAATTTAATTGGCTTACCTTTTTCTAAAAAAATTTATTTAAAACATGACTTTAATTAAATGATGGATTGTTTTCATATTGTTAGGTTATGCTTTTTTGTTTGTACATAAAATAATTTTCTTTTTTTGGAGAAATTTGACATAATAGGACTAAAGAGATTGCAAACCTTATGAGAGATGGATTCAAATAACCTTAAATTTAAGTGTTATGATATAATTTTCACATGATTATTAATAAACCTTAGAAGAGATTTTAAACTTAATTTTAAAATATTGAGATTTAAGAAAAAAGAGAGTAGATAGAATAAGATATATATTTTTGCTTTATTTTTGTTGTGTCTTCTTCTCATTCTTTATTTTAATTATGTTTAATCAATGAGACCAAAAGTCCAAAAAAGTTAAAAAGAAAACAAATTTAAACTCTAAATAAGAATTTATTTTGACTTTTGCAAATCATATTTTTGATATTTCACCACAAAAAATTTAGTTTCAAAATTATTTTATAAAAAATTCAATCTCTTGTGTTTCAATATAGTCTTTTTATTTCTTTCTCATATGGAGGTCTATTGTTAGAGAGTCTTAAATCAATGCTAATAATAGATAGAATTTAATTTAATTAAATGATAAAATAAAAAAATATAAAGGATAATTAAAAGTAAATAGAATTATAAAGTGTATACATGTTTTTGTAAAAAAAAAAAAGAAGAAGAAAATCAAAGTGATTTTATTTAATATGTATTAACATTTATAGCAAAAGTTAGTCACCCTTAAAAATTACAAAAATTCACATATCCATATGATATTGATGATAAACTCAGGTAACAAAATAATATAATTTGACAAAATGAAAATATAATATGAAAGATTGAAACAATAATTAAAATTGAATTGAACTAAAAAAAATATATAAGCCACTAGAAAAAAAATTAGAAGAATTTATTTAATACGTATCGATTTGACATTACTCATGTATTTCTTAAACCATTTGTTAATTTAAACCTCAGAAGAGGTGGATTTAAATAGCCCTAAATTCAAGTTTTATGGTAAAAAAATTTATGTGGTTGTTAATGGAATGAAACAAAATATAAAAATATAAATTTTTATAGGTCTTCTACATTGCAATTTTTATTTTTGGTTATATTTCTTTGTTGGAAGAAATAAGAGAGAGAAAATAACGTGAACAAGAGGAATAAGTAAGCACATGGATAAGATTCGTCTTTATATATATTTTTTAAATTAATTAGCAATTATGAATAATGTCATGATATTGTACCTGATTTTCACAAAAAATAAGTTAATTTACTTGAAAGTTTTTGATTAAATGTTACAGTTTGTGGTTTATTTTTTAGTATTTTCTCTTTATTAACTATGAATATTACATTAACTAAAAAAATTGAATATTATTACAAATAATTAAAAAAAAGTATTTATCAAGTTTTAGCATGTGAAATTACTCGAGTTAATAATGTATAATATATCTAATGCAAAGAAAATCGAAAAATCAAGTAAGAAGAAGACTTATCCAGCTATCAAAATCAAACAAAATGATAATTAATGTGTTCATGAATTTATGTAAGAACTTATTTAGTTATATTATTATTTATTTTATAGAATTATCATTGAATTTAGTTCTTTAGATATTTTTAATCATTTATATCGATCTATACTTACTGAAAATAAATTATTTTAAAGTACATTGGAATGTTTTTATTTTAATTAATTAAGTATATAATTTATATTCCTTTATTTATAAAAATACTTTCTAATATTTTAGTTATTAAGTAATATAATTATTTTAGTAAGTTTATATAAATCAAGTGCAACACAAGTACTTTTTACTATTATTTAATAAATAAGGGTATCGCAATAATTGAGACAGTACATAAAAAATATGTGTATGGTTAATAGACATTTCAACAAAAAATTATAACTTTTAACTTACAGTTATCATTACGTAATAAAGCAAACTTCCGATGATACTTTTATAGAATTGAAAATTCTAAATTACCAAAATTTTGAACTCACACTCTTCGTTTCTCTATATTAAGATGACCAATGATACTCTTTTAGAAAACTAAAAAAAATTAAGATCATAATTGTGAATTAGTGTCTAAAAATAAGAGTCGAGCTTAATACTAAATACATAAAAAATTTAGATTCATTCTATACTCATCAGAATTACCAAATGAACACCACTAGGAGGGCCTAATAAGAATAAAAATGCACGAGTTTATGTACTCATCATAAGGTTTGAATGAGAATAGAAAGTTACGTGATATTTTTAATTTCATTAGGTCGACCGTATACTCATTAGACCGACCGGGTGGTTGCGAGAAATAACTCCAACAGGTCGTCGAAGGCAGGAAATTGATTTTAGTTACAATTTTGCTTTGTGTCCACTGCAGAACTGTCTACATTTTTGGGCGAAAAATGCATTGGGCTGCAAAGTGCCAACAGTATTGGTTTTGAGAGTGTGAAGCACATGCGTTTTTTATTTATTTATTTATTTATTTTGAGGTGGGGTGGAAAGTGCCTAAATGTCTTGTTTTGGGGTGCAAACTGGAATTTATTTATTTTTTCAATTTGTATTGTATGTTCTTAATAAGTTTTTACATTCTATAAATTGCACACGTGCACCTTTCGTATGCTAGGTAACAAGGATGAGAAATTCCTGATGATAACACCGTGCATGAAATCCAAACTTAATCATAAACTAAAACTCTGAAAGATACTATATGTAACAAAGATATACATTATATTTAACACAATGCATGAAATCTAAACTTCATCATATACTATAACTCTTAAGTATATTATGTCAGATATGTGGTGGTGGTGTCTAAAATCTCAAACACACATCCCTTTTAATTCACCTTAGTTTAGTGACAAACTACTATCTTGCTTGGGACAATTGTATAGCTTCTTGGTCATGAGTAGAATCTTCAACCCAAATGAACTCGTTGGAGATTAGAGAAAATTCTTGAATCCTTACTTCTTCAAGTTGTTCCCACTTTGCCCACCTCTCAGCTAAACCAACTCCCCGCAGCAAGCTCACAACTTCCGCCATTCTGGGACGATCTTCTGGTGAACTCTGGGTGCAAAGCATTGCTACTTGGAGAATGATCTCAACTTCTTTGCGCTTGTAACTTTTCAAGTTTCCGTCCACAATGTCCTCCAGCCGTTTTTCTCTTAGTAACTTTTTGATCTAGAATTACATAATATTAGAAAAAAATCACTGAACAACAGCCTATATATTTCACAACTAAGGGCAAACAAGAAATTAGTATACTTATCCCAACAACGTTCTATTTTCCAATTATTTTGTTTTGAGTATCTTCAAGAGTTCAGAATATATGATAGCATATACCAAATTTATTATATAAATTTGATAACAACTGTTCGTAGTTACACAGTGGAATCCAATAAGTTGTTCCAAGCATTAAGTAGAAGAGGCTAGCTAAACCTTTTTACTTAATGAAACAGAACTTCAAGAACTTATCTATGCAGAATGGTCTAACAAAACTTGCATTTCTAGTTTTTTTCCCTCTCCAAATACTCTGATTCCTTGCACTAGATGCTTCAAAGCCCTCACAAAAGGAGCACAGAAATGCAAGAATAAAGCGAAAAACTCTGGTTAAGCACGTATAGTCCCAGAAAAAGAGAGAAATTGAAACTTACATGATCCAGCAGAAGAACATCCTCCTCTTCTTCAAGGCGAGAGAAGTCTATTGCACGCTGACCAGTTACTAGTTCAAGAAGAGTTATACCATAACCAAATACATCCGTCTTTTCAGAAGATTTTCCAGTAGACAAATACTCGGGGGCAATATGTCCCATAGTTCCACGTACTTGAGTCGTAACGTGAGTTGCTTTTGTGTCCACTTGTTTGGCCAACCCGAAATCTCCAAGGACAGGTTCAAAGTCATCATTTAGAAGAATGTTTGCAGCCTTCATATCACGGTGAATAATCTTAGGATTGCAATGCTCGTGCAGGTACTCAAGGCCATGGGCAGTACCAAAAGCTATGCGGTTTCTGGTTGGCCAGTCAAGCCCTTTCTCTCCTGGTTTTAAGTCTGTCAAATTCAAGAAAAATTGTTGACTCCTCAGGAAACCATTTTACTTCAATTTAAGACAGTTACAAACAATATAGAGAAATGCAAGACTTGCACTAACCGCTGTTTGTTAGAAAATTTACAACAAACACAAATCATTTAGCAAAATTTCCTTAGTTTCTTTGAAGTATAACGAATATTATTTTCTGGTAACATTTATTTTTTGCAAAGATAGAGGATAGAATGCTTGCAGTTTCAGACTTTTTATAATAGCTATTTTTGGGCATCCCAAGTAGCCATGAATTGAACAGATTATTCTGCAAAGAAAAGTGGCTTAAATGAAGCATTTATACCGACATTATCTTCTGCTTTCCCAATTTCTACAATAGTCAAATTAGTTATTCAGACTAATATACCGAATCAGCTCAAAAAACCGACTCTTGGTAGAAAACAAGGTAGCATAACTGAATTGCCAGAGCAGTACCTCTTAGGCGATATGCAACGCTGAGGTTTTGCATAAATGGATAAACAAGAATTCTCTCAGTTGAGGTTGTACAAAATCCAATCAAACCGAGCAAGTTCTTGTGAACTGCAATGCTTATCAAGTGAACCTCCCTAAGAAATGCAGCCTCTCCACCCGGACTGTGATAGTCCATGAGGCGTTTCACAGCAGCTCTAGTGTTGTCCGCTAGGACCCCTCTGTATACTTTTCCGTATCCCCCTTGTCCAATAATGTTACCCTCACTGAAATTATCGGTTGCTAGCTGCATTTCACGAAAGGAAAACCTTCTGATCTGTCCAAAGGAAATCTTGCGCTCATCTTCACCTATGTGAAAGCATGAACCTTATATTAGAGAAGATGGTTTTTAACAGAATCTTCAATTGAATTCATGTAGTTTCTTTGAACAGGAATCAAAATAGTAGGAGATATGGTAATGGTTGCAATACGAGATATACCTCAATTTGGAAACTAATATAAATTTATGACCCTATATCGTTTTGGAAAACAGTGTCACGAAACAAAGAAACATGCAGTGAGAAAATCCAAAAGTATCATCACAAAAATGTAAAAATAGAAACAGGAAGGAGAAATAAAATTTACCAGCCACATCAACAAATATATCACGCTTGAGTTTATGCACCCGATGAAATCGGTATCCAAAGACAGCCCCGATCAAGAGGAGGGAGAATGCACCAATGCTTGCTATGGTGACAAGAACCTGAACTTTTGATTTTCTTTTAGAAACTGCATGAATATCAATAGGTTCAGTTTCCTTCTTTCTTTTCCCCTATTATTGTGAGTAATCTATTTCAGAATCCAAGTTAGGTACTTGTCTCAGAAAAAGATCAAGGAACAAAAATAAGCAAACCTGGAATAGAGGAACTTGAAACACAAGGCTGTTGGAAGTTGATGCCGCACATGAGATGAGTGGCTGTAAAACTGATACATGCAATCCAAAAGGGAAAAAGTGAACTAGTGGGGGAGCCCAACATAAGATTACTCCAGTTGACAGAATTTAAGATGAGAACAGATTATGCTTAATCACATCTTGATGGATCTTAATCTATAAAGACAACACTTGAATTATGAACTAGATTGTCTTTTAGTTACATATGTAAAATTGTAGAGTTTTGACAGGTCCGATGATATCAAATATGGATCAATTGACATGATAATTACAAACTTAACAAGCAGATCAATACCAATTTGGCTGTTTATGATGTAACAGAAGCCTATTAACTGTAACAGAGACGACTAGAAGTAGACAATTAAGGGAAGTAGCAAGTTTCCTCTTTAATAAGATATGAGACGCAGAATGATAGCTTGCCGTATTAATTGGAATAGAATTGGATACTGATGCAGAAAACCTGAGTTTCTTGATCTTTTAAAGACTTGGCATGCAGTGGTTAAGAATCAATGAAGTGTTAACTATCTTTAAGTAGTCAACGTACTTGAAGGTGGGTGTTGAAAAGAGTTCTGGAGGAATTTTTCCTGTCAAATCATTGGATGAAAGGTCCCTGCAGGCAGAAAGTTTCTTAAGAGGTATAAGCACATTCAGGTTAAAATAACCGGCAAAGAACATAGGTAATGATAGGATAATGAATAGAGGCTTCTTACAATTCCATTAGGCCAGTGATATTGACTAGTGATTTGGGTACAGATCCACTTAAGTGGTTTCCTCTCACAACCCTAATGCAGATTGCGACATTGTCACTTCAGTACGTGTGAAATATACATACAAATTATTACTTTGAAGCAAGATTTAGCCCGAAGTTAGATAAAAGTGGAACATGAAAAATGTATACGAGATATACTTGTAACAAAGTGTACATGCATAGACTTACAGATGTTTCAGGTTGGAAAGTTGACCCCATGATGCTGGAATTGGGCCATTAAAATTATTGTGCGCCAAATTCAAATTCTGTAGATTCAACATGTTGCTGAGAGAATCAGGTAAGGCACCAGAGAGATTGTTATCTTGTAAATCCCTGGACACAGGAAAAGAATCTAATCACCTCTCTAAATAGTAAATTCATGTGGCACTCTTAAGGCATACCACAAGAGAACTTCATGACTCCAAGTTACCTAACCTGTTCCTTCACCAACTACATTAGGAAAACAACCAAGAGAATTTAGTCTAATACAAAGTTAAAAACATTTTGTCAGTTAAATTTCCAAATTATTACATGGCCACTTGGTTGTCACGAAAAATCAGATCTAGAGTGGAAAACCAGTGACATTCAACCCAGAGTTTGCCAAGACTCCTTTTACTTCCCAAGCCAGCACTTCTCCCACTTGGAAAAGCAAAAGACAAAGACATGACAAATGGATATACAAGGCATGCTGGGCAATGTGAATGACAGAATAGTATAGCATTCTCATCTCTCTCCACAAAACTTACAAGCTAACCAGAAACTTTAATTTGGCAATTGATGGTGAAAGAATTCCTGTAAATCCATTAGAAGCCAAGCTCCTGCAAGTCGAGGCATACATAAACTAAATAATCAAAAAGTATATCTGCTTGATTCATAAGAATTAGAGCATTAGCCATAAAGTGAGATTCTTTCTGTTGTTTCCATGATTGAACAGAAAGGATAAAAAACTGAAGGAATCAAAAGAACTTTATCAAGAAGCATACTAACAGTGATACAACACTTCCGTTTCTACATGTAACATGAGACCAACTGAAACAAGGGCTGACTAAATGACTATCCCAATCTGTGATTCTATGGTTAGAGTCGTTTAGAGCTGCTAGAAACTCAACTAAAGCATCACCTGAAACATCAGCAAAAAGATAAACTCATTCATCATGATATAAAAACTTTAAACAGTTTGTAATTCTTATGAGCCATATCATGGTATCGGGAAAATAAGATGAAATGAGAAGGAAATTTCTCCAGTCGGAAATATTAAGAGACTTTCAAAATGCAAAAATTAGGGACTGCTCATTGGAATGGAGCAGAATGCATGTTTTCCCTGTCCTATGACAGGTGTTTGTGCCTTATTCAATTGTGTTGAATTCGGAAAAAGGTTTTGCATTTTTTTAAATAGTTGTTTTACTTGCATATCATTCCAACTGAGGATATTTAGAGGTTTATCCTGTGTACTTATTGGCAGAAATTGTTCTCCATATAATTCTACAGGTGGTTGGTAGACGTCCTTTCGTATTACAGAAAAATCACACACGCACACATATTTGAAATAACATCCAGAATGTATAACAATACTCAAATTAAAGAGTATTAAAGTTGATAAATTTTTTGCCAGATATATCAATATGATGACTTTGGATGTTGGTAAGTAAAAACTGCATTTTGAAGTATTGGAAGCTCTTCAAAGATTAAAACTAGAAGTAGTTTACATTGGTTATTTGAAGCCCTGAATAACGTTTAGCCAAAAGCAGAACATGATACAGCCAGGTCCTTAAAACTAAAACTAGTAAATGTACTTTCTTTGCAAAGTAGTTGCTTTTAGATTTGATAATATGAATCATGATGGAAAGTGAAATCTCTATAAGTAGCAGCATCCAAAACAAAAAAAATTCAGATATACTTGACACTTGGTCTCACATATCATACCATATGGCTCACTTTACCAAACAATAAATACAGATATCGAATTTTTTGCTAAAGCGAATGTCAGCTATACCTTCAATATCAGGTTTATTCGAGGCACAACAACTGAGAGGCAGTAACAAGAGCAGAAGAAAATTGATGGATGACTTCAATGAGAGATGCGTGATGGAATAGGCTTCAGCCATGTGATCTCCTCTGTTCCTAAGCAAGAAGTTCCAAGTAATCCTTAAACTCTTTTAGGTGATTCGGAGTAGATGAACCTTAAGCACGAGAAAAATGGTGGTGTAAAGTGCAAATAGCATGGAAAACCAAAAAATAACTCCATTCTAAGTTGTGCCCCTCATCACATCACAATTAACGCAGCCCCTAGTAACTTCACGTGCGATTACCTATCACCACCTAGACTACAACGCCTAGTGATATGATTTACATGACAAGAAAGTTCTTAGTAATCCCAGCACTTATTTCCCTGCAAGTAAAGTGCTAATTTAATGAAGTTTGTACATAAGTATCCAAGTTCTCTATTACTTTATGATCATGGTATCTCTATATAAGGTAAAGTATCATTAATACAACAATAACACAAGAGGAGCTGCACCTGTTAGTGATCGATATACCAAAACATCAGCAGCTGTTATTGCAAGTAAAACAAGACCCATCACTATGATAAAATGTAAATAAACAACCATAAAACTGGTGCCCAAAATCAAGAAAATATTCTAACAATATCATGAAATTCATAGCTTTAATATTAAAAAAATGAAACTATCCGCTACAAATATCGCACAGGTATGCAGAATCAGACATGCATAAATTCTTGAACAAATAGCGCATGTAGTTAGAAAGAAAGCTGACCTTGTTTAGCAAAGTTTACTGAAGTATAGAATAAGTCATCAAGATATACAAGGAGCAGAGGATAATAGCCAATTATTAGCATGGAAGTTATCCAAAACTGCTGATGTCTTAGTGTTAAGGTCCTACAAAGCATTCATAAAAAAGGCAAGGGAGGGAAAAAAGAAGCTGCTTTCAAAAAAGAAGAAAGGATGGGGAATTGAAATCGAAAAGGAAAATTCTGGGCACTTCAATGGGTTGTGGGGTTTACATGAAATGAATTGTTGTGGTGGTGAATGAGAATCCCACTACTAATACACAAAATAAATGCTCTCTTTGTTTGTTCCCCATGGACTTCCAATTACAAGATAAGATGCTTAGAAGCAATCAGTGAGCACAAAAGAGGTTCTTTTTCCTTGACTATATTCCCTGTTTAGAGCACATCAACTTTTTTCATCAGATAATGATCATTTCATACTAAACTTATGTAAGAAGCCACTAAGTGAACACTTGCAATACACCCCCCTCCCCCAAACTCAAACATAAGAAAGTGAAGAACTCATTGAATTAAATTCAAGAAGAATTCATTCAAACCATGCATAGTGTAGCACTGGAAGGAATGAAAAGATATAAACTTGGTATCCCAAATACAAAATAAAATACTATATTAAAATAGTGAATTCAAACTGATTGTATCTACATACTAGATATATTTATCATAAAATTTCTGTGAATTGCGTACTTCACCCCTTTAGCAAAATACCATATGAGATACATCATGTGCTGCCTATTTTTTGAGACAAGATGTTGCTATGGGGGAATTATCTACTCCTATGCTGGAGTGAACCAAACAGAAGATTAAGTCAAAAGGATAGAAAGGTTAGTGCGGCGGAAAGATATTGCATGATCTATAATATAATAATTAACTAATCAAAAGGCATGTTTTGGTGGTGCATCCATTTGCTTGTGGTATTTGCTTCCAAGCCCCAAATGTGTGTCAAAATGGGGGAACCGAAAATGAGAGCCACTTTGTTAATTTGCCAACATGCTATTCACGTGCAGTTTCTAATTGAGAACTTTTTTATTCTGTGCCCTATGTTATGGGTACTCCACAAATGTCCATGAATTTGTTGGGACGTTTGGTAGGAGAGGTTGGGGAAGATCAGACGAGGGATTGATTTTGGGACGAGTATTGTAAAATTTTTGGATGGAAATGCTATAAGAAAATTTACTTTTTATGACAATAATTTTTACTACAGCAAAAAAAAGTATGGTAAAAAGGAATAATTTGTTATGATCTTTAAATTGTGGTGAAAAGATCCTAAATTGAGTATTTAATTATTTCAATAAACTATTTAATGTAAAAAAATACTTATTTACTAATGATGTGTCCAAATCAAATATAGTCTTTAGACTTGAATATTTAGGCCACATTCTTAGTATTTGGAGCTTGCTCCATGAGTTCGGGAAGAGGGCTTATGGGCCGATCTCTATATGTTCCTACAAAAATTGACCTGGATAGGTTAGATTTAGTACAAGCTCATTTTATTGTGTTGACTTAGATAGGTTAGGCCCAATGCTGGTTATTATACTAACTTGGTTAGGTCAGGCTTAGTAGCAATTTATCATATGGGTTGCCCTGAATAGGTCATGCCCTAGTTTGATGTAATTGTTGAGCTAATGCTTCAAGAAAATCCTAGTTGTCTAACGTAGAATCTCTGGATGATTGTGCTTAGTATTGGATAAGGAAGGAGAATTCTACCTTAATTAGACTTGCTAACTTCGATTGTCTTACCACGATTAACGCTTATCTAAAGAATGTAATTGAATCTCTTTAGAATTCAAATAGTTTACCAATTAGTTTTGTATGTAAAGGATAAATTTCTCTTCAGGTACATTTTATTATGTTTCTAGCATTCAATATACACTTTCATGAACATATTTGCTAACTTAAATAACAGAGAGTTTTCGTTGGTCCAACTCCAGCACCCCTCACCATTATTTTGTAGGTGATCTTGGAGGTAAATTATAATAGTTAACCAAGGATTGATTATTCTTGGTATGTATTATTTTGACACACATTAAGTGGCATCGTCTGTAGGAACTTTGAGTTAAGACGTGAGACCATGGATGATCAGGAAATGCCATAGAATCACGATGAGCAAATCCATGGTGAGGAGGATGGCGACATCCATAACTCCAGCCATTCTGCTATGCCAAACTACTGTTATACCTCACATTGAGCTTAAAAGCAAACTTGCTCCAAATGGGTTAGGATCATTGATTATGGAACAATTGACGGGTGTGATAACCACTACAGTGGATACAACTTTAAAAAGAAAGAGGTAACTCACCCACAACCCCCTTCGATGAAAATTGAGGGAAACAATATGCTTAAGAGGGCAGAGAGGCCTAATCAATGAATAAAGTACGAAGAGATAAAAGCTATATCTCAATGCAGCGAGAATGAGAAACATGAAAATCTCAACTAGATTTGTCTATTAGGGTAAAGGATCTCCACAAGGAGATGAAGGAGATTAAGAAGCATATAACCAGATGAACTATGGTTTAGAGGAATATAATTCCCTTTAGGGAAGAGGTTATGGTGGATGAGCTACCTGCTAACTTTATGCCACTCAATTATAAGTATGATAGGACTTCTGACCCTTGGGATCACCTATGTCGGTTTGAAGATTCTGCTATTCTGCGCTGGTGTTCTAATAGAGTTGAGTGCAGGGTGTTCCTAACCATTTTGGCTAAGTCTACATAGTAGTGATTCAGTCAACTTCCTCCAAATTCCATCCATTCATTTGAAGAATTTAGCTGACATTCCTTCATCAATTTTCTAGCAATAGAAGATATTAGAAAATATGATTGACGTTATTCAGCCTTTAATAGAAGAAGGGTGAAATGTTGAAAGTTATATATAGAGATTTATTAGGTCTCCTCTACTATTGAAGAAATATTGTCCAATGCTTTGGCCTAAGGCCTTTAAGATGGAGAATTTTTCAAATCATTAGCGAAGAAACTAGTTAAAAACTTTGATAACTTTTATTAGCATAGGCATAAAAGTATATTAACATGGAATAGGTTCAAAAAATGAAAAATTAAGAAGGTAAAAAGAAGCATAAGGAGAAGAATCAGGATGAGAGCCCTACCAAAAAACCCAAATCGTAAAGGAAAAAGACCCTAGATAGATATAAGCTCCATACGCCCTTAAAGTGCAAATGTTGCATGTCCTTATTGCAGTGGAGGGGCATGAAGAGTTGAGATGGCCTAGAACCTATTCCCAGGTGCTTACGAACAATAAGTTGGACAAGTACTGTAGTTTTCATAATGACTACGGTTACTTAACTGACGAGTGTAAACATTTAAAGAAGTTTATCTATAGAGATAGGAATTCTCCCCAAGGCTCTAAAAGATTAGAACAAACCTTATCTGAGGAGAGAGGAAGGAGAAAATTGAGAGAATGCTGATATTGAGCAAAGAGAGAACCCAACTCAGCCCCTGAGGAGGGGGATAATATATATGATTATGGAAGAACCTACTGATGGGGATTCCCACTGAGCCAGGAGAGGAGATGCCAAAATAGTTCATCACTAATAGGAACAAGGATGCCACTAGGAGATCAGTGTGGTAGCACAGAGTCCAGTTAGACCTCAAGAAGCGAGAGGCCTTTATAGCCCTCATAATAATGCTCTACTTATCATAGCCACAATAGCTAATTATAATGTGGCCATGGACTTCATTGATTATGGTAGTTTAACTGATATCCTCTTTTGTGAGGAATTCAAGTTGATGGATTTGGGAGGAGTTGAGCTATGCTTGGTAGATACTTCACTTTTGAGTTCATTGGAGATATAGTGTAGCCGCTTTGGCAAGTGATCTTATATTTATCACTTCGAATAGATCCCTTTAGGAAGACTAAGATGGTTAGATTTTTGGTAGTGGATGTCTCTTCGGTATATACAATGTCATCTTGGGCAAACCTGCTTTTCATTTGAAAATAAAGTATCCTATTGGAAATAGAATGGAGGAGGTGGAATGAGACCTGTATATAGCTAGAAATTATTATTATGAATCTATTAGAAAAGGCGACAAGGGAGAAGATATAAAGATAAATTGCCCTATAACTCACAAAAGATAGGAGGTCAGGTTGGATGTTGAGCCCACACCTCATATGCAACCTAATGAAGAGTTGATGATTATTGAACTAGTTTTAGGCTTAAAGGAAAAGACCACTAGAATAGGATCATAACTAGAGCCTAAATTGGCTGAGTTGCTGACAATTCCTAAGGAAAAATGTGGATGTATTTACATGGTCCACAAGGATTTAATGGAAATAAGACCGAAAGTTACCATGCACCATCTTAACATGGACTTGACCTATAAGCCAATTAAAAAAGAAGAGGCACTTTGGGCCTAAGAAAGATAATATTATATAAGCTGAGGTGCAAAAAATGTTGGAGGCTAGGCATTTTAGAGAGATCCAATTCCCTAAATGGCTATCCGACCTTAAGGCTAGAGGGAAATGGCAGATATGTATAAACTTTTGTGATTTGATCAAGGCATGCCCAGGGATCACTAATTTACCGAGGATTGATCATCTAGTAAACTCTAGTTCAGGTTATGAGCTGCTCAACATGATGTACACCTCATTAGGATACCATCAAATATTAGTCAATCCTTAGGATCAAGAAAAGGTTAGCTTTATCACTTCGTTAGGTACCTATTACTATGTAGTTATGCCCTTCGGGCTTAAGAATGTAGGTGTTACTTACCTTAGTGGATTGAATGTTCAAAAATCAACTTAGACAAAACATGGAGGTATATGGGGATGACATGCTGATGAGAAGTAAGAAATCTAAAACTTATATAACTGATCTAGTTGAAACCTTCTTAGTACGTGTTTGGAGTTAGGTTGGAAAATTTCTTCGGTTACATGGTTATAGAAAAAGAAATTGAGGTTAATCTAAGAAGGTGAAGTAAAACGAGCCACAGAGCTCCTTAGAAATATTGATAAGGTATAACTCCTCATTGGACGAATTGCAATATTGAGGCGAACATATCTAGAATTTGTAGGAAAGAGCTTGCTCTTCTTTAAAATACTAAGGAAGGTAAGTAAATTCACATGGACTGAGGAATGCCAAAAGGCTTTTAATGACTTGAAAGAATTCTTGGCAAAGTTGCCACTACTCACCAAACCTATTCCTGGTGAACGTTTGCATGTTTATCTATTGATGGGAGAGCACGTTATCAACTTTGTTCTATTTCAGGAAGAAGGAGCACTGCATAAGCTTATCTATTACACTAGTAAGATAAGGGGCTGAGCAAAGTTATTATGAGATTGAAAATGGGGCTAAGCTCTGGTAATCACACCTATATGACTGAGGCCTTATTTTCTCTCTCACAAAGTTATGGTTTTTACTAACTTACCACTGAAGTAGATATTGAGTAAGCCCGAGCCGTTGGACAGAATGAACAAATGGGCTATTGAGGTAGGTGAACATGATGTAGATTATTAGCCCAAAGCTATGATCAAGGCTCATACTCTAGTGTTGGAGGAGGTTACAAAGTTCTCTCAACCAAAGATCTATGGCATTTGAAGCGGATATCAAGGCATTCGTTGTGGAGGCCATCAAAATTATAATGTATAATTCAAAATTATGGTGATAAGCCCTCTAATTAATATTTTTGAATTTCAAATCAAACTCGGTAGAAATCAAATCATCAAATCTATCTTTAAAATTTCAAATCCTAAGAATTTTTGTTCTTGAAGAGAAGAATAAAATGGTCAATAGCGATTATACTCGCAATTGATATCAAATTCAATAAAACATTGGTTGTACTATTTTTCTTATCTTGTTAATTTGTAGACGTAAAATTTGTGTTAATTTTTGGCATGCCCAATAGGATGATCTCTGCCTCTAATCTCATTTGTTCAGAAATCAAGTCAAAATTCAAATGGAGATAGAGGACAATCACTCCAACTTAAAAATATCAAATTTCTTAAGTCAAAGCAGATGCCACCACTCCAAATACAAACATGAGATGACAAGAGAAGATGATATTTTTTGAGTGCCACTACTCCAAAACACAAGCATGAAGAGCTAAGAAAATATGGTGTTTTAACATTACCAGTCAAATTTCCACTAAAATTGGGGGCAAAGCAAAAACTAAAGCTGTGGAGAAAGAGTTATCAAATCCAACTACAATGCACAAATCTTCTACAAGCTCAAATTGTGAAATTGCAACAGTCATGATGGTCTAAACTAGTTCACTAGAAGAGCAAATTGCAAATTTGAGGAAAACTATTTAGGGGTGCTCATTCCACCAAACCGAATCGAATCAAAATTTTAGTTGGTCAAAATTATAAACCTAACACCAAACTAAATTAATCGATTCCATTCGGCTATAACTGACTTTACTTTGGTTTTTTGATTCAGTTTTTTATTAATTGATTTTTTTTAGAAAATAAAAAATAAAAAATTAAATTGTAAAATTATAAATTTATTTTTTTTATTTTTTAGTTTGGTTGAGTTACAAAATAAATAAAATAGTATAATAATAAAGAATAAGTATAAAAATTATATATATATATATATATATATATATATATAAATTACAATTCAGTTTTCGATTCGGTTCGATTCGGTTAACAAAAAAAAATTGAATGAAAAATAAAAAAAATTTAAAAATAGAATATTGAAAATCAAACTGAAAATTTTTTGATTCAGTTTCGGTGTAAATCAAAATTTTAATTTTTTGTTCAGTTTATTCGATTAACGAAATTGTGAGCACCCCTAAGACTATTAAGAGACTGATTAAGCATATTCAAGAGAAAGAGTCTCAAATTACAAAGTTGATTAATAAAGTGGACAATACTGATGCTAGTCAAGTAATTGAAAAACAACTTGAAGCTCATGACGAAATTAGATTTACACGAGGCAAAGAGCTACAAGTTTCATATAAAGGGTTGGTTTCTGTTAACCAATTGAAAGAAATTATCATAGAGACTATCAAAGACAAGTTCGATTAAACCTCCTAGTCAACTTTGACTTATGTCAAGAGGATTAATAATTTGAAGATACCAATTGGCCATCAACCCCGAAATTTTAGCAATTTGATGGCAAAAGCAACCCAAAGCAATACATGACTTATTTTATTGAGACGTGCAATAGTGTTAAATCATATGGGAAATACCTGGTTAAGCAATTTGTTCATCATTCATTGGGAAATGCATTTGATTGGTACACCGACTTGGAGACAAACATAATTGATAGTTAGGAGCAGTTGAAATAAAAGTTCCTCAGTTGCTTTTATAGCACCCATCAAACTAATAATTTGCTGACTCAAGACTAAAAGAAGATGAGCCTGTGTTTGAATATATTAATAATTGAAGAGATTTATCTTTAATTGCAAAGATAATTTATTAGAGGCTTCTGTAATTGAGATACGCATTCAAGGAATGCATTAGGGTCTTTGCTACATACTTCAAGAAATCAAACCAAAAACTTTTGGAGAATTAGTAGCTTATGCACATACTATTGAGATAAGCATAAATTTTGACAAACAAGAATACCCAAGTGATGCAAATGATGATGAAGATGAAGAATATACAGCATCATATGCAACAAGTGTTGATTTTGACTTTCTGGTGCTCTAGATATAGGCATAATCTATCTAGAATTACAAATTAAATCCTACTCAAGTGCTCATTGATAAGAGCATAAACTATCAACAAGTTCAAATAATTCAAAGCTCCTTAACACGAGTATAAAAGGTCTACAAATCAAATCAAATGAAGCTTATTGACAAGAGTATAAACTGTCTACAAATTCAAATCAAGTGACAAACTCATTAGTATGAGAAAAAAACTATCTACAAAATTCAAATTTATTCAATTGAATGATTCCTTGATATGAGAATAAACTATCTGCAAGTTCAAATCAATTCACAAAAAGAACTTTTTGATATGAGGATAAACTGCCCACAACTAAAGAACTCCATTTGAATTTACTTACGAGCTTCAGCAAGCTTAGCTTCTAACCTTAACAGCAAAGCAAAGAATGTTGTAACATTCTGTGGCACATCTGATCCAACAACTGCAGCTGATATATTTCCTTTATCAGTTTGAGAGAGATCTAATCCCTTCTTCATAAAACCTTAAGAGGTTAGCAAACTATAAATCAAGGAAGCATACCATGAGTAGATTTAGAACCACCCAAACGTCTAATTATCTTGAAGATCAGCTTCCCTATATCATAAGCCCAATTGGACCTAATGCAATAAAGCAAAATTGCCTATCCTTTCACAACCACAGTGGTGTGTGTCGTAGGAGTCCAATTGCAAACAACAATTTTATGCAGTAAGGCATATAAAAGAGTCAAGTTTTTTACCCAAAATTCTTTATTAGTGAGCCATTTCGTAACAGTATTCGCACTTAAAGCAACAACAATCTCATCCACGCTTTCTTTCAATTCATTTTCCTCAACTCTAGGTGATCGTAAGAAACTATTGATGATATAAGGAGTAATATGATAGATTAATTTCCTAACACAAACTTGACCATATTTTGATGATTTTGGATATTTGAACCTCTTAGGCAAATTGCAATAGAACTCCTGTATCACCTCTCTCACATAAAGAGTTGCATTAGTAACATACCTTAACAAACCCCTCTACTTCAAAACATCAACAATTCCTAATTTAAGATGATCACCCATGTGAATTCTTCTTTTAAATAGGATTTTCTTTTACACCACTTTATCCCATAAATTTTTGTTTGCAAAAGAATAATAGACAAATGAGTCAGAATTTCTTACTTCAACTTTAGAATTAGATGGAGCTTCCATCTCCATTTCCTCTGCTTCAGAGTCTGTCTCATGCCCAGATGTTGCAACAACTTTTGTAACATCTTATGTAGCATCTTCAGTGGACTTTGACTTGTCTTGCATTCTTTCTGTAGTATTTGACTCCATTTGGTCTTCAAAAGATTATTCAGTTGATTCAGATGAGTCTACTGATGAAGGTGGTTTACTAGGTCTAACACCAAACTTAGGGCTTGAAGCAAATACCCTTTTCTTGTCTTTTGATTCAGAACTTGACCACACCATCATGGACAATAGTATTCTTGACCTTTTCAAAGTTGGTTGTTCACCCTCAGATGTAGAATTTGTATATATGCCCTCTTTATCCCTTTTTTGTCTTTTGAGAAAGTCAATACCATTTTAGAAGAAGGTTTGACCCAAGGAAAAACTAGAACTGATCGTGTAGATGATGAAATCTATTGTGATTCCATTATTTTCATTTCTTAGATGCTGTCAGTGAGTGTTTCAACATCTTTCTCATGTTTTATTCTAGAATCAGGACTGAACGCCATGAGAGGACATTGGGCTTTAGATGTTTCACATGGAAAGAGATTTTGAGGTAAAGATTTCTTACCAAAAATTTCTCCATCATCTTGATTTTCTTCAACATCAGATTAAGGTGCAAGCTATGGGAGCAATGGTGGTGAGTCTGGTCTCAGAGGAAGAACTTGCAGAGGTATAGGACATGGATATTTCTCTCTTCTTCTTTCTCATTGAATTTGCTTCACCATGTCTTCAAGCGTCTCACTTCTTGTTCTCACCATTGTTCTGCAATTAACACTTAGAGCAAAGTAAATGTGCAGAGAAAAGGCTGAAGAAGATTTTAGGTGAGTGACAAAATAAATATATTAGGGTGTAAATGGGGGTGTTGTGACATTTAAAGCTCATGAGATAAAAACCCTAATTCTTGCCAAACATGAAGGGATAAGTATCAAATAGATATAAATCCAAGTGGTAAATATCTAAAAGATTTGTCTTTTCATTTAGTTTTTCACACCATAGATATTACTACCCAAAAATAAAGGAGTTAGTTGGGAGATCATTATGCAATATTTTATTATAAAGTCCAATTAAATTAGCCATCAATCACTACCCCAACTCAAATATGGAATGTTCCTAAAAATATGCCTAAATATGATGCGTTTATTTCAAATTAAAGACTACAAAACTACACAAAATATATAAAATGAGAAGTTTGACCAACAAATGTTCTTGCTCAATGTTATAAAATCTCAGACCACACCAGTCAGCAGACTCCAGACTCCATGAATTGTGAATTTTAATTCTAGATTTTTAGAATATTTTTGTGAAATAAAAATATGATGGATTTAACCAGTCAGTAGCTTTCACTCTATTCCAAGGGGTAGCTTTTTTTTTCCACATGATTTTGCTATTTCTCATATTCAAGAAAATAAAATTTTATGCCATATATAACTAGCTCCACTCCCATGGATAGGTAGATTTTTTTGTCAAAGGCCTCGAGTCATATTAAATATAAATTTCTTAAGCTCATACTCTGGGAAATTTTTCATGATTCCAATACACATCTACTTTTAAGTGAAGATTAAAGTTGGTTCATTGAATTTTAAACAACCTGTGACAGTAATGTAGATGATTCTAAATGTAGAATGGCTAAGAGATATAACAAAAATACATGAAGTCCTATTTTTAATTGATGCATAAAAATGTTGTATCTAGGTATTGCAATATTTCTATTGATCAAATCATGCATGAGGTGTTGCAACACTTATAACACACAAACTCTAAGGGACTGTTTTAATGCATCAAATCATTGAGAGTCAATGGCTTTAGTGAAAATATCAGCTAAATGATTCTCTATTATAACATAATCAATGGTTAAACATTTCTCTCAACTAAATCCCTTATAAAATAGTGTCGGATATTGACGAGTTAGTTTTATACCAATAATTCATATACATTTTGATTAACATTTAGTTTGTTTTCAAGTGTTTTTATTAATTTTTATGCATTTAGTTTGAAATCTTGTAGTTAATGATAAAATGAGAAGAAAATGGAAAGAAACCAAAAACTTGGTTAAAATGTTGAAGAATCCGAATTGTGGTGTGATTAATAGCAGTTTTCGTATTTCAATCATAACGCTTTGCACAAATATCATTTTGACTCGTTTCTTAAACCATTGGAAATCCAAGAGATAGATCTACAACTATTATGTTTACCATGAAATCTAATTCTATTGATCTCAATGAGAAAAACTGAGTTCAAGAGTCAGCAATGGGCTGAAAATTTTTGGTATGACATATCTTGGTATTTTAGGCATAACTCTCTCCACATATGTCATATTTAGTTGATTCAAGTGCCTAAAGACACAGAGCTACAATTCATTAGAAGACATCAAAAGTTAATTTATCATAGAAAGAGGTTAAAAATTAGTTGAAAGGGGCTAAAAAGTGCAAAGCATTGAAGTGAAGGAGAAAAAAAACTGCAGCAACGGTGCCTATGCGCTATCTGAAGCGACCAAATAGAATACAAGCCACCTAGGCCCCAAAATAGGGTGACTAGGTGTTATCCGAAGTTGTGAAATAGAATAGAAGGTGCCTACGCATGTTATTTTGCTCCTAAGCATTGCCCTGCTAACCAAAAAGATGCTGATGTGTTTTTTTTTGCGACAAGTGGTAATGGATCACGAATTTTAGCATTTTTATGAGATATACATATTAGATATACCTATACATCATTACCCATGTGATGGTCTAGTGGGATACACTAAATTGGTATAGAGGAAAAGGGAGCAACGCTAATAAAAGAGGAAGGATTTCAGGATTTCAGGATTTCAGGATTTTTTGGAAACTATTGAGGGAGCAATCATTGTGATGAGTTAAAAGGAGAAGATTGGCATCAACCAAAGGGGAATTGAGGGATTGGTTCTTGGAGACAAAAGTCATTCAATTTTCTAGACAAAGAAAGAGCCATTCTGGGAAGAAAGAGCCATTCTCAGAGACAAGGAGAGCTTCAACCGTTCATTTCACTTCATAAATTGGTGAACAATTTTCATGCTCTTTCTTATATATTTCTTGAAGTTGTATTCATCCATGATGAACTAAACGTTTCTTTTTAGAGGATGTTGTAACCTTATTTGATCTTATATTCTGAGTTCCAAAAAATATTAGTTCAAGTTATTCATCTTATTTGTGTTATCTTGTTTAGTATTGCATCTTGATTATTTAGCCATTAATTGAGATTGTTTAATGTATGAGATTTGATACTCGAGAGATGGAAGATTATACATGATCATAAGGATAACACAACATAGGAATCATAGAGTTGAGAAGCTTGAGAAATATTTGAAGAAGAATTCATTGAACTTTTGTAGAGCTTTATTCTTGAATTTTTATAGAGATATTGAAATTCATGTTAGAACTCATAGTAAATTTAGCACGAGAGAGGGAATTGATGAACTTAGAAATTCTTAACTTACATGTGTTGTTGACCTGAATTGGTATGTTTAGGAAGAAAGAACATAGGTGATAACTAGGTGAGTCATTCCTTTAGAATTTCTAGCTCATAAGGTGTTTGTTGTATTGCTTTTAAAAACTCCACTCTTGTCTTTGCATTATTTTCATCTCACTCTACTTTATTTACCAATCATCACTTCATTTTTTAGATAAAATTGAGACTATTTGAACTATGGTACTTGATGAAATTTTTTTATTACAATCCTTGTAGATACAATACTCAACTCACCATTGTTTTAAAACTTGACACCGTGCACTTGAATTTGTAAAAAAATCTGCGAATAGATATCTATGTGTTTTGTTCTTGAATGTTGAACAAAATTCTTAGAGATATTTATAACATAAAACACAGTTAGAATATCTTGCCCTATACCATAATCCCTCAACATTTGTTTGATCCATGGTAATTTAGAGCAACAACAATCTAAGTAACATGCAATAGTTAAAAGAAGTCTAATGGACTCAAATATAGCAACAAAAGCAAAGTTTTTCATCAACAACCACCCATTCCTCTTGAGTGTAACCTTGACTCATTAACCTAGTTTTGTTTCTAGTTATATTACCAAATGCATCTGTTTTCTCTTTGAAAATCTATTTGGTACTAATAATATTCACATCTTTAGGCCTAAGCATTAAGGTCTAAACAAAACTTCTGGAAAACTGTTCAACCTCTAATTGTATGCCATTTATCCAAAACTCATCCACTATAGTCTTTTTCACATACATAGGTTAAAAAGAAGAAGTGTAACACACAAAACTTACCATGTCTATTGTTTACCTTCTCCTTGTCTCTTGCTCTCATATCTTCTAAAATACTACCGATAACTTGATCAACAAGGTGATTTTTTTGAATTCTGCTTGATGGCTCATTTCTAATTTTCTCAAAAATATCAAAACTTTCAGTTGCTTCCTCAGATTTAGAGGATATTGCAACATGCTGAGCAACATCTACAAATGTTGTAACATCTTGCACACCAACACCAAAACTGACTTTTTTTTCTTGGTCAGTTTCTATTTCTTCACAAAAATTGATGATTTTCTCTTCAAGTGAATTCCCTGCAAAGTCACAAAAATCATCAATAACAACATTGAATGATTCAAAAGTATGAGTCCTCATGTTATATACTCTATATGATCGACTATTTGTTGAATAACCAAGGAAGATTCCTTCATCACTTTTGGGATCAAACTTTCCCAAATATTCTTGATCATTGAGTCTATAACATGTACTACCAAATAAGTGAAAAATAACTAAGATTGGGTTTCTTATCTTTCCATAATTCATATGGAGTAATTTAGTACTTGGTCTCAAGTGCATATGATTAGTAGTATAACATGCCATTTTTAATGCTTCTTTCCACAAACTCCGTGTAAGTTATTTTAAATTTAACATTACACGTGCCATTTCTTGGAGTGTTCTATTTTTTATTTCCACAACACTATTTTGTTGTGGAGTTTTAGAAGCATAAAACTCATGAAAGATTCTATGTTTATCACAATAATTAGAGAAAATAGAATTCTCGAACTTTTTTCCATGGTCACTCCTTATTCTTGCAATTTTACAAGCTTTCTCATTTCTAAATCTAATGCAAATCCTTTTAAAAATCATGTAAACCTTGAAAAATCATCAACACAAATGAAAGTATACTTCTTACCACTAATACTTTCTACCTGCATTAGTCCCATAAGATCCATGTGCAAGAGTTCTAGGCAACGTGTTATGGTAGTTTGTTGCAATTTCTATGCAATTTCTTCTTTGTTTTCCAACCTGACATGGTCCACAAACACCCGAGTTTTTCTTGCTAAGCTTTGGCACACCTCGGATAATTCATGCATTAACAAGTTTATATAGACTTCAAAAATTTAGATGTCCTAGTTTCTGGTGCTAAAGTTCATTTTCCTCAGTTCGGGTGTTGTAACAATTCAACTTGTGTTGTAACTTGTAACAGTTATCAGATGATCTCTGACCTGTTAAGACACATTTATTAGAATCATCAAACAATTGACAAGAATCTTTGTTAAATTTAACAAGTAAATTTTGATAGCTAATACTAATCAGATTAGCCTTTAACCATTCAACATGTAACACATTTTTCAGTATTGGAAGTCCATTCACTTTCAATGTCCCCTTTCCAAGGATTCGTTCTCTAACTCTATCTCTAAATGTAACATGACCTCTTTCTTAGTTTTGATAATCCCTTAACTTTTCTTTATCACATGTCATATGGCTAGAACATCTACTATCAAAATACCAAGATTTAATGATGTTAGTCTTTAAAGAAGTATGAGCCACATGATATGCAAGATTAATTTTTCTGATCCAAACTATATGTTTAGATTTATTTTTCAAATCAATTTTGATATTGGGAGTGTTCTTTGCAGGGTGTCGTAGCACTCCAGAAAACATTGAATTAGTTCTCATGCCATTGAGTAAAGCTTTTTTATATTTGAAAAAGTTAGATATAATATGCCCAGGTATTTGACAAAAATGACAAGTAGGGACAAACCTTTTGGGTTTAAGTCTATAGCTCTTTGACTAGACCTTTTTGACAGATTCAAACATAGATTCAGACTTACTAATTTCCTTTACAAAAATTATCTTAGAACTTTTACTTGAGTTTTGCAGTTTTGAACCTTTCGAGAATGAATCTCCACCTGAACATCTTAAACCAGCACGGTTTCCACTATATTATTCAATGGAAAGAATTTTATCCAAATGAGATGTTCCAAAATTCAAGTTCCTTACAGACTTTATTATGTTCTCAAGTTCTTTGTTGACTCTATCAAGTTCATGTATTCTATTAGAGGTCAAAAGTTCAAACCTAATCATATCACCTTTGAGTGCCTCTTTCTCTTTTGTCAACATAGCAACTTGTTTCACAAGTCCTTCATTAGTTGGGTATTTTACCAGTGTTTGGGTATTTGTTTTCTTTATTCATTGTTTTAGATATTTTCCAAAGTTCTTGCTAAGGAAAGCAAGTAGATCATCATCATTTTCATGATCTAGTTCATTTTCAGCTTCAACCTATAATGAAACTCCTTTATTCTTTTCCCTTTTATTTTTGATTCAAATTCAATTCAAGGTTTGCAATGCCCCTATCATTTTATCTAACCTTAGTTCTGTAAGGCCCCTAGCTTCTTCAATAGCAGTCACTTTATATGCAATTCTTTCTAGAAGTGATCTCAAAACTTTCCTAACAAGTTTAAAATTAGTGTATTTTTCTCCTAAAGTATATGCTTCATTAGCAATATCACATAATTTAGCATTAAATTCAGCAATTGTTTCATTTTCTTCCATCCTTAGATTTTCAAACCTAGTGGCGAGAATCTGAAGTTTATACATTCTTACAGTCTCAGTTCCTTTGTATGCAATTTGTAAGACTTCCCAGGCTTTCTTAGCAGATTTGCATGTAGAGTTCAATTTAAATTTACTATCATCAACTACACCACATATGGCATTCAATGCCTTTGAATTGAATTTCCCCACTTGATCTTCTGAAGTAGACACTCTGTTTTAGGTTTGCGTACCTCCTTTTCTTCAACAGTTTTTGTTGCATGCTTCCACCCTGTCAAGATTGACTTCCAAGATCGTTCTTTAAGAAACTTGATGAATGCCCTCATTTTGGTTTTCAAATAAGAATAATTGGATCCATTAAGCAATGGATGGCGTAACACTAAACCTCCTTCATGCAGTTGTTTTATGCCTGCAATAGATAAAAACCAAAATCTCACTAATTAGTTTTAGTGACCTGCTCTTAATGCCAATTGATAGAATCTCTTGTCCAATTTTTTCTTAAAATCCTAAGTATTGTGCAAAGTATTGTAACATCTAGATAGAACACATAAATAAAAAGATAACACCAGAAATTTTTATGTGCTTCAAGTACTACGTACTTTACTGCACGAGGCCACGCCCATTGAAAGAAATAATCCACTAATTAGTAACAATTTACAGAATATATCTCATGGAATTAAAATAATTTAAAGACTCCATCTTTAAATGAAGACCATCCTATGTATTCCGTCAATTAGTTGTCAATGCGAGCTCCTCTCGACTTTAATTAGCACTGTTGGACTCCTTCAACTCTGAACTCCTTTAGATGATTGATCCAGTCTTCTCTAAAAAACCTTCACCTTATTCTCCTAAAGAATGTGTATGAGTAATCAACATTGCTGGACTTTCTTTAACTCTTAACTCCTTCAGATAGCTAATGCGGTGATCTCTCAAAAACCTTTTCACCTTTTTCTCCCGAAGAATGTATGTGAGTAAAATTCATCTCACCCTTGAATTACTTTCATGGCACTATTCAGTTCATCCACACTTAGTTTCTTTAATGTTGAGACTTGGTATATATGTAGTCGTGTATTTTAGTCTAAATCTCTTTTGAAATTATGTCTTGATTGTTGCATATCTAAAAGGTATTGATTTCTTGATTTGTTGCCTTGTCCATAGATTCTACAAATCTTCTTTTACCTTATCAAAATAAATTATAATATATTTAGTTTCAGCACATTTATCACACTGTGACTTTACAAAATACCTAAAATAAATATTTTGAAAATTTTAAATTATGGTAACCTGCCCAGAATAATTATAATTAATTAAAATAATTAATTATTTAAAAAATGTTATGCCAGTATTGCAACATCTCTCACAATATTTCTTACAACACCTGGTTTATGTGTAGAATTCCAACTTCCGTAAATGCCAATCTTTTCTGGCACTAACAGTGGTCCCATAATTAATTTTGATGTGTACATTAATTGGTGAGTATATTATTTGACAATCCAACAACTCTTGTTGTTAGGATTAAGTTGTATAGATTTTAATGATGAGTATGTTAGTCTAGGTAAATTCTTCAAAACTTTAGAAGTTTTTCAATTTAAGTAGGACCTTTGTAAAGGCTACACTATTAGGTAATTCTCTTAGAAAACCTAGCCTGAAAACAAAAAAGATGAAGTTGAGCTGACAATCAGAGAAGTGATGAAGAGTACAAGATCGAGACAATGAAGTCCTAGATCAGAGCGAAAGACTTAGTTGGGCTAAGGTTTTAGTAGAGTGAGAACAGAGGCAGTCAAGTGAGCATTCAAAATCACTAAAAGATTAGTGGAGTCATCCGAATATAAGAGCTCATTAATAAAGTAATAAGATTGTGAGAAACAGTTGAGTCCAAGACCAAAGCAATGCACTAGAAAGGTTAAAAGGGTTGTATCTGTAGACCTTGTACTAATAAGATGGTAATGTATAAACTAATGTATATAAGTAAATAATGAGATAGAGAATACAAAAAGGACAGCAGACTGCAAACAGTTTCAGTAATTGTGCAGCAGGTTGGTAGAATAGCTGCACTAACAAAATAAGAGAAAAACAAATGCAACAGGCAAGGCAAAAATAAATAGAGCTATAAAAGGAAGTTGAAGACTAAAATAAAGAGATTAATTAAAAAATAGATATCTATTGGGTTCGAAAAATATCGAGATGTCTAGCGTAGTAGAGTTCTATATTTTTTAAATAAACATACATCACAAGTGTAAAGTAATCCCAAATTCGATGCGACTATTTAATTATACATATATTTATACCCAAAATAATTAGAATAGGAATTCAGGAATTTATTTAGTTTATATCTGAAGCTTCGCCTTGTTGATGAAAAGAACTAAGAAACGACTCAAGTAATTATTTTTTTATGAACTCTTCATGGATTCCAAACCTTTTTGTTGGATTGATTTTCTTAGAACTCTAGGTGTTATTCCTTTAAGCATATCCACACACAGGCTACTCACTCACAATTAAGTTTATGCTAGTAAACCACAATTCTATGATTCTAGCCTAAAGGTGTTGTGTATGGAACAAAAACAAATCTAATTTGCTATAGATATAGTTGATTAACTCTTAATTCAACTTGTCAAAGAAAAATTAATCAAAATATAATTCCTAAGAACTAGGGCTTGGTAGATGATTGGACTAGAAAACAAGGAAGAAAAGTCAATATTTTTCTTCTCTCAACAATTGGCCACTTCGAGGTAGGAGGGGACGAAAATTTCAAGCTTTACTTAGATTGAAATTTTGCCCATTAAATAATGTTTAAATAGCATACTTTGATTCCATCATATGAAATTTCTTTTCTTGCTAAATCTTATACACATACAAGGTAAGTTTTCTATTTCAAATAAAAGACTATAACCCTAATTCAATTAGGAATCAAATCTTTATTAATTCCTAATGAGCTTCCTACAAGCCCACAACTAATGGACCTTGACCCATTAAATTAGTTGGTTCTAATTTAATTGATTCAATCAATTAAATTAACTTATTTTATGAATTATAAGGCCCACTATAATTAATTGATTCATTCATTTAATTATTTGTTCCATGTTGGCTACGTAATCAAATTAGGGCAATCAATTAATTCAATTAATTAATTAAATTAATTCAACACTTGAATTAAGTAGACCAAATTTAATTAATCATATTAGTTAAATTTAATCAAACTCTTAGATTATTTCTTAGGCAAGAAATAAACTTGTTTGAGTTTGTATGTGACTCTTTAATTTCACCATAAGCTAGAAGTGGGCTCACAACTCTTGTGAATTAATTGAATAATTAATTATTTAACTATTTTGATAAATTAAGTCAATTAATTATTCATCTTGAAATTAATCCATTAATTCCAAGAACCTTACCAATCATGAATAATGTCTAACAATATGCCATAAAAACCTAGATATAGGTGAAAAGTTGAACCATTTCAATTACGAATACTGTACAACTACGGTCCTACCGTAAACTAATCTCTTTAAGCCTAGGGTATGAATTAAGATGCTTGTATGGACACGAATATAGAGGCATATTCCACTGTTGCCATCCTATGTACGACTATGGCCCGTAGCCTAAAGTGATCTAAGGACTTTACCTAATTCTAAGGATATAAATTTAAGATAAAGATTGTATTTTTGAATATTATAAATTGAATAAGAAAGTTATTACCTAAGTATAATAGCAGCTAATTTAATAGGCTCGTTGTGCACTATTCTAACAACATCAATATCGAAGAAGTTAAAAAAAAAATACGAATAACACTCAAGAAGACTATTTTTTTACAAGCTCTCCAAAACATAGCCTAGGGCACAAAATCTTGTTGAGTGATACTCTTAACACTCAAATCTAGAAATCTATAGGTGTGGACTTGGACCTATGTGGGAAGAGTTCAAACTCAAACTTGTGTGGGAAGAGTTTATCGGACCTACATGGGAAAGTTTTAAATCAAACTTGTGTGGGAAGACTAGGTCAGACCTATGTGGAAAGATCCAGTTGCTGTATTAACGGAGTTCAGGAAACAAGAAGCTGAGAAGAAACCATTCACTTTGTTCATAGAACTAAGTTGTTGTATTAAAACTGAAGTTGCGTATTTGAAAAATAGTTCTAGTAAATTTCTCCTGATAGTTAAGAGTAGAGTGGACGTAGAAGGATTGCCCCAACTTCGAACCACTACAAAATCTGTTGCTTTATTTACTTTTCACATTTATGTTTTTTCAGTTATATTTACTTGTTTATATTATTCAACTACACAGCACAACATACAAAACTGATGCATGCTAACTATTCCACTACATACTTTATAAGCCAACAAGTTGTTCTAGTAAGCCCTTGCAGATTGGAGTAGGTGAGTGAGCGACAAAGTCTCTATCATACTGAACAAATTTAGGTGACTGTATTTTCAAAAGAGCTCTAAAAAGGTTCTATTTGAGTTACTTTAGAAAGGGTTTGAAATTTTTTGAAAGATCTATTCGCCCTTCCTCTATTCTAATCCCTTTGATACCACTTAGGACCAACAAGTTGTATTAGAGTGGTTGGTGATTAAAAACATTTGTTTTGTCCAAATCTCACGATTCGAGTTAGATCTATTATTTCATTTGAATTTATACTCACTTTTTTAGCATGAAAAATATTGATAGCATTGCAAGACTTATTATTTTCATTGAAGAATATGATGATTGGAAGATTTTTGTGCAGACACATCTATCAGCTCTAGATGATGACATTTGGGTAGTGATAGAAGAATGAACACTAAAAATCACCAAAGCTGATCCATCTGGTGGAGATGGACTAATTACCAAACCTAACTGAGTGGACCTCTGTAGACAAACAAAAAGCCTATCTCGATAATATGGTCAAAGACTTTTAATTCAAAACTCTTGACAAGGCGATGTTTGATAAAGTAAAGTAATTTCATACTAAAAAGGAAAAAGATCACCATGATCTATAAGGGGACATATTGAATAAAGGAGAACAAGCTTTCTATGACAATAAGTTCAAAAACTTCAAGATGAAGCTAGGAGAAACATTGGATAAAATAGATAACATATTCATAACTTTCATTAATGAACTCATAGCTATAAGCAAGGAGCACATTAGCAAGGAAATGGTGTCAAAGGTGATCAAAGGACTTCACAAGGAGTGGGATATAAAAATTGTGGCTATGAGGGGGTCAAAAGACTTCTCTAAGATGTCATTCTATGAATTCTTCTTATACCTCAAAGCTTATGAGTTTGAAATGAGAAGAAGAATAGAGGAGGAAGCAAGCACATTAGGACAAAGGGCTACACAGATCATAATGAATAGGCTATCAATCCATTAGACGATCACTCAATATCCCCACTGATGAACAATTTATAAAGGTCTATGAAGAAAGCCTAATAAAAAAGGGCAATCGTCTACGTAAAAAAAATGGCCACAAAATCAGGTTAGTCACATTAAGCATGACAATCAACACCTCAATTACTTATGTTATAATTCCAAGAAAATAAAGGTAATGTTTGGATCTATTCTCATGATAGCGTTTTCATTCTTTGAGAATGAAAACCTCATTTGGCATTTTATTTTGGGAGAAGCTTAGGCTTCTCCTAGAATAAACCTATAGAGGCGTTGACTAACCTACCCAGTCGTTTTATCTCTCTATCTGGCTTCTTCCTTTCTCTCTCATCTAAGGCATTTTTTTCACTTTTCTCTTCTCGTGAAAATTGATTGAGATCTCAAACATGCCAAGCCATAATCGTGCGTTATTTCTATACCGATCCCATGTTTAGCATCGAATTTCTTCCTACAGTCGCCTGTGGATGGCTCGGTATTTCACTTCTTTTTGCCCAACTTTAACTGCTTCCATTAATATAGTTTAATTTTTTCAATGGGTTCAATAGTATTAAAAAGGAAAATAAAAGCATCTAAAGATATACTAAACTTAAAGGGGCTATTTATTATATACAAGGTGATTAGCTACGGTAACTTTTGTTTACATATCCTCTAATGATATAAATGCTTATATATATATGTCATCATTTTCTATTGGATTCAATTATAGCTTCTTTAGTAAGGATATGTTGAAATATATGTTAACTTATACATATGTATAAGTACCAATTGGCTTTAGCATTTTAGATTTTGGATGAAGGTAATTTATAAGAAAGGTTATATATTAAAATAATTTTATGTTTAACAAATGAAAAATATCATAAATAATGGGATCTTGGAATGAAAGTTTTGATGGAGACTTGATCAGATCATGTTAAAAAATTGATTACGATGTGAAAATTGTGGGATTGACTATTCTTAGTCTCATTTGTTTTTATATTGACTTAAATGCTTCCATTTTATCTTAAAGGTTATGCCTGTCTCATAATAACCACACATCTTTAATTACACATTCATGTATTTTATTTTCAAAGTGACAAGGGCTAGCTATCATTCTTGATGCAATGGACAACTATTTACACAAATTTACGATTCAGATACACTAATGATATTATGTACTTAGATTATATTTTGATATGCTCAAGAAGTGAGAAATACATTAGTCCTTGTGTGTGTGTACTTTAAATATGAACTCCCTTCCCTTTGGTCTAAATTTGTTTTGCTTCGAGTTAATTTTTTGCAAGTTGTCATACACTAAAAAAAATAAAAAATGCCCCGCACACAAGTTTCAAGACACGATTTGGAGTAATGATAAGGAGGTCGCATTATTAAATATGTTGGCATAAGTTGCTAATGATGATGACTTGTCTAATCCTTGTATTTTGAATTCTTTGTACGAGGCATTTCTTGAAAGTTAGGACACCAAATTTAGAAGAACATCACTATCTCAAAGATGAAGAACAAACTTATTTTTTTATGGTATAGATTTCACACATTCCTTAAATATACTAAGATTCCTGATGTACATTACCATGCTGCAACAAATGTAGTTGAGGTGGATGGACAATATTAGAGACATGTTGGTGAGGTATCAAGGTTTTAGCCAAGACTTTTATTTTTTTTTGTTTAAAATAATTGCATGACGTATTAATTTTTATTTTACCATAATTGCCATGATCCATAGGAGACCAATCACCAATGGCATTTTTGGGCTTGCGGTGAGCTTTTGTTTTCACAGTTAGAATTTATATTTGGGTAGAGAGATGTGGACATTGATCTAGAAGATGAACCTAGACCTCGTGCGCATTTTGATGACGATGAGGCCAAATTTCCAGCCCCGCTTGCCATAGAGCTGCCTCTGATATCCCTCCCACCACCACCACCGCATAACGATTGAGGCTTTAGTTGTGTGTGGTAGCCTTACGGCTCGATTGTTGTAGGTAGTTGTTGGTTTTGTCTCTATTTTAAAATAAAATTTCATGTTTAAGTAAAATCGAGTTACATACATGAATTGAGGGACAATGCTATATTAAATGGTAGTATGAACTACAATTTATGGTTGTCTGTATCTTTTATTATAAGATGCTGAATGGATGGTATTTGGTTTTAGTATAATTAAGTAAAGTTTGTTTTAATGATTTGTATATTATCCTTTGGTTTCTGTTCTCTTTAATTTTTATATATGTATAAATTTTAATTGTGAGTTGTGGTACATACCATTGGGTTGGTGCAGTCTCATAAAATGTATACATAGTAGAATTTAAGATTAATAACAATTACATCACATATTTTAAAAACGAATCTTGGAACCTTATATTGATTACTCAGTTGTGTGTTTTCTGATAATTTGAGTAATACAGTTTTAGAAACCTTTACTTAAATTGCACTTCGATTGATATAGGAATTTAATCGATTCAAATTATTATCCCACCATGAACAAATGTCCATGTTCTTCAATTTAAGTCCCTTTCATTGAAAATTGATTTGCTTCGAGAATCCCGATTATTATCCCTCTAACGGTATCCACACGTTGAAAATTTATACATCAATTGAATCCATGCGAGTAAATTTAAAAGGTTTTATTCTATTCTAGAATATGAGAAGTTCAATTTTTAATTCAACTAGTAAATAGAAGAATTGAACCATGATCAAAAGATAGAACCTTTTGATGGAAGAAAAGAATCAAGAAGGAGGGAAAATGGGGTAGTTTTTGTTCCTCTTGTGATGGCTGATTTCTCTCACCAGAATGCACTCAAGAATCAGCCAAGAGAGGGGGCGTCCTTATTGGACTCCTCCAACCCTAGTCCCACTAGGTTGGCGCATGCTCTTTCCTTATTTGATTTATTCTTTCCATCAAACACCAAGATAAGTTTAATTCTTGTAATTAAGCTTCCTGGGCCTCCTATGAGCCAATTAGCTTAGGCTTGGACTTTAATTAATTTTATTAAGTCCAATTAATTAATCCTCATCAATTAAATAAGTCCAACTTAATTAATTGATCTAATCAATTAATTGATTGGTTCCACATGGGCTTTCTAATTATATTAGAACCTATTAAATAATTTCATTTTTAATATGCCCAATTTATTTAATTGATCGTATCAATTAATTAACTTGATTGTATGTCGGCTCCTAATCATATTATGTCTAATTAAATAATCATATTATTAGTCGGATAAATTAATTTAATTTCTTAAATTAATCTACATCTTCCTTAATTAGTTAATTATATCAATTATTTAATTAGCTCCACATGGGTTCCCTATTCTTATTAGGTCCAATTAAATAATTATATTGTATAATTTGAATAAATTAACTTAAAACATCATATCAATTTGAACCCCAAATTAATCAATTAATCTCCATTAATTAATTTGGTTAACCCTTGGATATATCCTAATTAGAAGTGTATTCTTTCCAACTTAGCGTGTGATCCCTTAGGTTCACTCTAAACTAGCAGCGATCTCACAATTCTTGTGACTTGTTGAACAAATTAATTATTTTGATTAATTAATCTAATTAGTTAATCCTTTTGGAATTAGCCCATTATTCCCAAGAACTCGCAAGTCATGGGAAGCATCTAGTAGTGCATCATGACTCCTAGTCTTACATGAAGGTGTGAACTTATTCCAATTATGAATACCATGCAAGTATGATCATTCCATCATCTAATCTCCTGATTAAGGCATGAGTTATTAGTCAAAATTCCAATAACTTAATAACTATGTATCTATTCCTAATAGCTTGATTTGATGATGAACAATTAGAAAAAATCCACATCTAATTTTCATCCAACATTGACCAATAATTTTAGAGTCAATTACAGCAGAACACATAGAATATTCACCTATTCATCTAGATAGGTGATAGATCCTTTGTTGGCCACTCATTAAGCTCCATACATAAATATGTTACATCCAACATAAACTCCTTGTGACTGTCATACAATCAGAAAATACATCAAAGTGTAACATATCATGCACAAGGTTACTATGATGCCTGAAGTCCAACGACTAATTTTTACACTATCGTAATGAGAAAAATTCTCATTCGATAATAGAATATCTCCAATTTGAATTTCTATGCGAAGTAGTTCAGTGTATTTGTTCCCCAACAAGTAACTACATACTACACCAATGCCCATGGAATGAGATATCATTTTTTAGAGCCTGCATCATATATGCAAGTCTAAGTGGGATCATTGATGTCTCATCTCAATAATTCTTGACTTGAAATATTTTAAGACTACAATCTTAGAAGCACATTTCATGATTGCTATCATATACATGCCCTATAGCTATGTGTCGTCTAAGTACTTCATTTAGTTCTTATGATGAATTTAAGATAAAGATTGTCATTACAATGATATTAATATAAAAAAGATTGATTCAAAAGAGTATAAGGATGATCAGATTAATTAGCTCGTCCGGTACTACTCTAACACATACCTATTAATTAACAAAATTAAAGGCACGCACAATTACGTTTCTACTCAATGAAATGTATTTATATATTTTTTAAAATATTATATATAATATGATAAATCAAATATATGTCTATTCTTAGATTAATTCTTAAAATTTTAAGGTCCAAACTTAATATTAATTTTTTTGTCCTTAGAAGGTTGCATTTTTAGCCGAAATTAATTTATGTGTATTATTGTTACTTTGTATATTATAAGCTTTTTATTTATCATATACGTGGATTATCTTAATTATTAGTTTTGCCCCAAAATGTTAATTGATTGTTAACTTATGGCTATTGCCTTGAGATTAAATTGAACGATGGCTTTATGCCTTGTCAAAGAAGGTTGCAAGGTTAGGTATTAGTTTCTATATATAATATATACATATAGTTTTCAATTATTATACAATTATAAATATATATCATCCAATCACTATATCAATCATCTAATCATTACATCAATATCAACATACATTATCTAATTCTTATATTATTTTAAATATATATCATTATCTTTTTATATTTAAAAAGCCACAACAAAAAATATAAAAATACTATGATGTGACACCATACAAAAAATCATCTAACAAGACTTCTATAGTAATAATTATCCTACACCAAAACAAAACCAAACACATATTATTCCTATCTATTCTCCCAAAATACATTCTTCCAAATCATATATCCCAAAAACACTTGAATAAATAAATATTCTGTAAGACATTTTACTCGAGATTGTCTATATCCTCCTGTACGCAAGTATACTAAAGAAGAAAGAAAAACACGAAGAGAAAGAAAACTTAGAAATAAAGAAGAAATCTTGGTGGCTGAAGTAGAAACAAATATACAACAGGCAGTTTCAGAGTTCTGAATTCTCAAGTGACAGCGACAACAACTCCAAGAAAGAAACACTTATGTGCTTAATTGAAAGTGATGCGGCTGAGTCTACTTCACAAACCAATAAGGTAAAGCTTCCTCTCACTAATAACCTACTACATGAGGATCTATTTTATGTTTTTCAAGAATTATATTCCATAGAAAAAAACATATTATTCATAATAGATATTCTTAAATTATAAACTTAAGAGTGAGCACAAGACTCTTCGAGTTGCATTGAGAATCCAACAAGGCTGCATAGATGAGTACAACAATCTCAGAGCAGAAAACACTTAGCTAAAACAAGACATTGCACTCTTAGCAAAGGGAGAAGCTAAGCTAACTGCAAAGCATATGGATCTTGGTAAGCTGATCTCCAAAACTATGAATAGCTTGATATCTGTGCAGAAGGCATTTGGAGGTCGCTTTGATCATATGAATATTTTTAGCTCCTTACTACTTGAGATTAAGGAAAAAAAAATTCCAGAGAAAAAGGAAAGATAATTTTCGTCAAAAGTCAAATAGGCAAACATAGAGACTTATTCATTATGAAATATGAAAAGGCTAGAGATTAGTAGAGTTAATAGAAGGGGATTAGGAGACGTGGATAGAAAGAGACCAACCAAGTCAAATTCACCAAAGTTCCAAAGTCGTAAGGTTTAGCCAACTAAAGGATAAGGGACTAAAAGTGAAAATGACTTTAGGAATGGACAACATAAGAAATTCTATGTCAACCAATCCTAGAAGACTCTAAAACATACGAGAGTCTACCATCACTCAACTACTAATTATTATATATACCATTCACCTGCACAACATGGAATCTATCAATTCACCATATACAGAACTCATCACTCACATGCACACATGCATCACTATCTACTCATCAATATTATTCATATGTGAGGCACATGATTCATTAGAGGACTACACACAAACATAAACATACATCCTTTATGCATAGAAAACCTAAAAAAGTTGACCCTCCTAGAAAAAGGTCAAACAAGTATGGGTTCCCAAGCGGACTAACATTGAGAGGCTAAAAATGAAATAATTACATTACTCTACAGGCTTACAAGTCAATCAATAGACCTTTACTATGTTAAATTGGCAGGGGTTGCTCAAGGCACATGACATGATATAATCTCTTAATTGAATAAAAGGCGACCAAAGTCCATAATGTGGTATTTAGATATAACTCAAAAGTATAAAACCAATGGGGTAAAGTATGTAGAGGTAACATATCAATTGCTAATGTATCTTTTGTTGAAGAACTTAAGTACAACTTGTTTAACATCAGTTAACTTTATGATAAAGGTCACCCTGTAGAATTCTCTAACGATTACTGGATTATTAAAGATACTAAATCCAGTCAAATCAAACTTACTTGAGTTAAAAAAGGCAATGCCTATATAGTTGATTACTTATTACCTTGTACTACTAATTCTACTTGTTTTATAATAAAGCACATATCAGAACATGATTGGTTAAGACATAAACACTTCATATAAACTTCAAGATAATTGCAGAGCTCCTCAAGCATAGACTGGTAGAAATACTTCCAAGCAGATAATATCGAAAGGATAAAGTGTGTCAAGCTCGATAAACAGACAAAATCAACCTTCAAAAGCAAGAACCACCTGTTGACAATTAGGGCATTGTAGCTATTTCACATGGATTTATATGGACTAATGCTAACAGTCAGCCTCAATGGTGGAAAATACAGCCTTATAGTAGTTGATAACTCTACAAGATATATATGAGTCATATTTCAATAAAGTAAAGATGCGACATACATCAAGCTGACTGAACTATTGAAGATAATTCATATAGAGAAAGGCTAAGCCATTGTACATATCAGATTAGATAGGCATTGAATTCACATACAGTAGAGTGCAAGAGTATAATACTGAAAATAACATTAGGCATAAGTATTCAAGAATTATGACTATCCAACAAATGGAGTTACTTAAAGAATAAACATAACACTCAAGGAAGCTATAAAATAATGCTAAATCAATCTAGAATTCTAAAGAGATATTGGCCTGAGGCAACAAACATTGCTTCCTATACTCAGAATCAGTGTATGATCAATAAACAACATAACTAGACACCATATGAGCTAAGAAAATGAAGGAGGCTCATGGTCTCCTACTTTCACTTATTTGGATGCAAGTGCTACAACCACAATAATGGAAAGGAACAACCCTACGTATTCCATGCTAAAGCTTATGAAAGAGTATTCCTAGGCTACCATGCTACAATCAAGGCATACAGGGTCTTTAACAAAAGAACCTTAGTAATTGAAGAATTCATTCATGTTATCTTAGATGAGAAAAATAATCAGTAGTGTGTCACAACAGAGAATAGATTGGAGCTAAGTAACAAAGATGTTCATAAATTGGTTAATTTAAAGCTAATAGAAGATCAAGATAAAGGTATCATCATAAGCATCAATAAAGATACAGACAGTGAAAAATATGACACAAATCTGAGTAAATCATTATTAATAAATCAAGGTAACCAGATAATACATGAGTCACCTAAAGAGTAGTTGACTGGGCTGCAATCGGATTTAAGATGGCTTATAGACCATCCACTAGAGTTGGTGATTGAATCCCTAACTAAAGAAGTCAGAACCAAATCGACAATTCAAAATGAGCAATCTTCTTTATATTTTTTTATCAATTAGAGCCCAATATTGAAAAAGCTCTAGTAGATTCAAGCTAGATAGAAGCTATCCAAGAATAGCTTAATAAATTTGAGAGAAAAAGAGTTTGGGCACTTTTTCCAAGACCAACTCATCAAGGAGCAAAGCAAAACTAGTAGCAAAAGGCTATTCACATGAGAATGTTATAGATTTTGATTAAAAATTTGCTCCTATAGCAAAGCTGGAAATAATGAAGATTTTTCTTGCCTATGTGGCCTACAACAACTTCATATTCTATCAGATAGACATCAAAAGTGCATTCATAAATGAAAAGCTGCGAGAAGAGGTATATGTGGAATAACCTTTTGGATTCTCCAACTCACCAACAAAGTTTGTCTACAAACTAAACACAGTGCTCTATGGATTGAAGTAAGCACCCTAAACTCGTATGATACTCTCTCTCAATTTCTAGTACATAAAGCATTCATCAAAGGTAAAGTAGATACTACCTTATTAAATTACAATACAAATCATACATTTTACTTGTTCAGATTTATGTCAATGATATTATTTTTGGTTATACTATCATAGAACTATGCAAGAAATTCTCTAAGTTGATGCAGATAAAGTTTGAAATGAGTATGATGGGTGAGTTGAATTTCATGAGCTTAATTTCTTCCTTAGACTGCAAGTCAAGCATCTAAGTGAGAGAGAATTTATCAATCAACCCAATTACACAAGGGATATATCAAAAACTTTAGACTGAAAAACTACACTCTAGGGAAGGTCCATATGGGAACATCCACTATGCTTGACAAGGATAAAAATGGTATATCAATGAAAATAACCATGAGGTTTGATTGGCTTATTACTTTACTTAACTTCCAGTAGACCTGATATAATCCTTACTATAAGTATTTGTGCTTGCTTTTAATTTGATCCCAAAGAATCAAACTACAATGTTGCAATAAAGAATTTAAAATACTTAAAGGGGACACTTAACATGGGATTGGTACCCTACGGATTCTACTTTTGATCTCATTAGGTAAAAGATACAGATTCTGTAGATTACAAAATTTATAAAAGAAGCACTAGTGGAACGTGTCGATCGGTGTCTTGGTTCAACAAAAAAAAACTTCCATAGCCACATCCACAACAAAGACTGAGTACATCGTTGTAGGGAGTTGTTGTGCTCAGATTCTCTAGATGCACTTAATAACTAAGATACTATGGAATTGACATTAAGTTGATAGTAATCTAGTGCAATAATGTGAGAGCTATTATAATTACTCCCAACCTCATACTTCACTCAAGAACAAAGCATATTGAATTTAGACATCATTTCATCAAAAACCATGCAGAAAAGAGGAACATATATATTGAATACATCAATATTGAGAATCAGCTACCTGACATCTTTACAAAACCCCTCTATGATACCAGGTTTGTCTTACTTCGAAGAGAATAGGGTATGCTTGATTTAAATATTTATTTTTTATGAGAATGCAAAGGAAAATACCTTAGTTGCTAGTCAACAGATGAGTCAATGATGTTTTCTAGTGGGTTATTATTATTTTGGTACATGTTTACTAGCAACTGAGTTAAAATTATTTCTTACAAGTCATTTAATCAGCATGCCTTTTCATTCCTTGAAAAATCAGTAAATATCCATGGTATATGTTTTTAATGCCTATTTATTTAAAATAACCAAATAGTGACATTAACTTTAACTATCAAGTTAATAAAATGTTCAATATTAGTATTAGACGTCTTTTCAAAAATTATTATTCCAAAATTTAATTGGCTGATGAAACGATATGCGTCCATTTATATCTATAAATAGAGAAGCTTAGACATCCATTTCTTGTATATCTTAAAACCATACAAATTTTTTCCTTATCTCTGTGATATTTTTTTCAATCTTCCCTATCTCTGACTATTGAAATCTAGTCACAAGACCTTCACTCTACCTGCTTATATATCTATTCAATCTAAGTGTTCTCTATAAAAGAATACTCTTGCCACTAATAATCTTGTTTTATCTAAGTTTCATGGTTTTCTATCAAAAACTTTAGGTAAAAACTTAACCACTAATGAAACAAGACAAAGACGAACAAGAGAAAAAAAAGAAAAAAATCACAAAAATCTATGATATAGGCAAACGGAGAAAATTAGGAGGCATTTTACTAAGAAGACATGATGGCATATGGTATTCAACCAAAAAAATAGCCATATAATAAGATCCTTGTAAATGAGGCATTATGGTGGATGAAAGAACTGAAAATTAAGTATTCTCAATAATACTTAGTATTCAAAATTCCCATGAAACCTCCTTCACCACAACTGATACTGACAGATAGTCATAAAGGGTATCTTCTAAATTATCAGTTAAGTGCATACTAGAGTTGTCTAGTATGCATAACTCCAACAAAACCTCAATTTCTATTGCATAGAGATAGATATGAGTAGCTCTTTTTTAACACGACACTTTGAGCAAGCATCAACCCTTCTTCAGGATTTCAATGGATGATGACAAAAAAGGGGGAAAAACAGTGGAGAGCATAAGGACCTTTTGTAGAAAAATGGGATACAAGAGTCTAGATTGAAGATGAATTATCATCTGGACCCTAAAGAGCTAAGTAGATTTCCTAAAGAAGCATATGAAGATGAGGAGTTAATATTTATAGGAGAAGGATTTAGACTTTTCCTCGGGTTTCTGGCTCTCAAAAGAAAAGGGTCCAGATTTCTCATAGAGCAACTTATTAGAGGGGTGTTGAAACATCTCTTTAAATTGCTGACTGAATGTTACTAAGGGTCAATTGAGGAATTGATGGCCACTAAAGTAGAACAATGGAGCCAAACACTGTGGGCCAAACAATAGTAGAAGATCAATAAAAGATAGGCTAAAAAGACAGTGTTGAAAACTATAGTAGTAATAGCCTATAGTTTTGATTATAAAATGTTGATGTATTCATTGTAATTTTCTTAATTGAATGAAATAAAGTTAGTAAAAATATTTTGATCATATCATAATTATGAAATTAGTTGTTCTGAAGAGTTTTTTCAATACCAAAAAGGGGGAAATTATTAGGATTAAATTGTATAGATTTTGATAATGAGTAGATTAGACTAGGATTGACCCCTCAAAACTTTAAAAATTGCTATGTTTAAGTAGGACCTTTGTAAATACTACACTACTAAGTAATTTTCTTAGAAAATATAGCTTGAAAATAGAAAATATGAAGTAGAGTTGACGATTTGTGAAGTGATGAAGAATTCAAGATCGAAATAGCGAAGTTCAAGACTAGAACTAAAGACTTAGTCAGGCTAAGGTTTCAATGGAGTGAGGATAGAGATAGTCAAGTGTGAACTCGAAGTCACAAAAGTAATAGCAGAGTCAGCCGAGTATAAGAGCTCATCAGTGAAGTAACAAAATTCTGAGAAGTAGCCAATTCCAAGACCACAATAGTAACCTTAGTAGGGCTAAGGGATCATAACAGAGTTGGGACATATACATTTGAAGGATTAAGTTACATATATAAGCATTATACTAATAAGACACTAAAGTCCAAACTAACGGATATAAGCAGAAATAAGGCAGATAGTATAAAAAGGACAATAGAGTGTCAGACTGCAACTGAGCAGAAGGCTGGCAAAATAATTGTACTAGTGAAATACGAGAAAAAAAAGTCCAATGAAAAAAAAAGATAGAGCTATGAAAAAAGTTGAAAACTAAAAAATAGATTAATAAAAATAGAGACATAAACACAAAGAAGTGTTAAAAATATAAAAAATACTCAATAATATTATTTTTCAAGCTCTACAAAATAGCCTAAGGAAATAAAAAATAGTCTGAATATTCACTCAGCAATCTCTAATGCATACAATCTCTTGCTAAGTGATACTCTTATATCTTAAATCCAAAAAAACTATAGGGATTAACTTGGAACTGTCTCGGAAGAGTTCAAACTCAGACCTATGAAGGAAGAGATAAGAATAGGACATGTATGGCAAGATTCTTCAATCGGACCTATGTAGAAAGACTAGGTTGCAACATTAGCAGAGTTAAGGGAATAAGAGGTTGAAGAAACCATTCACTTACTTTGGAGAACTAAGTTATTATATTAGAATTATAGTTTGTTGAGGTTCACGAGGTGTTGGGATATGTAACATAGAAAAAAATTAAAAATTTAAGAACAAAATAATATTTGTGAAATAAAAAATCCAAAAACCAGCGATTGATTGAATTATGCAATTTGAGACCTTGTGTAGGGAAGTTTCATAAACTTTATGTAAATTGCATCGACTGAAGTAGGAATTGAAATGATTTAAATTGTTATCTCACTGCGAATGAATCACCAATTTTCATCTCAAACCCCTTTAATTAAATTAATTCACTTCTAGAATCCCAATCTTTTTCCCTTTAACGGTATCGCTAATTAATTTTGGGCGTGTTCTATTGTAGAAAATCTGCTGTAGAAATTATGCAAAAGGGAGGAAAAACCACTGCCCTAGTTTGTCCATTTTGCCCTGATAAGGCTCCCTCAAGTCTCTTCCTTGTGGAACTCTTCTTTCTTTTCTATCTTCACATCTTTCTTTTCTATCTTCACCTCTATTAGGAAGTTTTTTTTATCACATAAAGACATTCTTTTCTCTCCATTACCTCTAAGAATTGGATTCCTAATCCAATTTCATTTGGATTCCCAATCCAATTTTCTAATGGGCTTTCTATAAATGCACACTTAATGGGCGTAGGGTTATTAATTAATGAGGCCTAGCTTAATTTATACAATCAATTAAATTCATTCATTCTATGAACAAATTAGGCACATATTCCAATCTATTTATTAAAGATTTGAATTTGGCTACCTAATCTAATTAGGTCTAATTAATTGATCTCATCAATTAATTGAATTAATTCAAAACTTAAATTAATTTAAGTCCAATTAATTAATCATATTGATTAACTAATCTAACACTTGGATTAATTTTTAGGAAAGAAATAAACTTGTCCAAGTTTGTGTTTGATCCCTTAGGTTCACTAATAAGCTAGCAATGGACGCACAATTCTTGTGACTTAATTAAATAATTACTTTATTCTAATTAATTAATTCAATTAATTAATCCTCTTTAATAAACACATTAATTCAGAGAACACACAAATAATGGGAAACATCTTATGATGCATCATTACTACATAGATATAGATAAAGTAGCAAACTTATTTTGATTACGAATACCATATAAGTACGGTCCTTCCGTCATTTGATCTCCCGATTGAGCCTAGGGTAAGAATTATTAGTTGAAATCCTATTTAGCTTAATAACTATATTTTCATTCCCAATAGCTTGACTCCACAATAAAAATTAGAAAATCCTCGTCTAATTTTCATCTAACCTTGGCCATTGATTTCATGGTCAAGTACAAATGGAAACTATAGAAAATCCATCTATTCAACTAGATAGGTAACATATCCTTTGTTGGTCATTCATTAACCTTCATATACAAAGACATTACACCCAATATATTTTTCTTGTGATTTTCATGCAATCAAAAAATATATTGAATTGCAATATATTGTGCAAAAGGTTACAATGGTGTCTCAAGTTCTAAGGAATAATTCTTTTACTATCATAACAAGAAAATTTCTATTCGACAATTGTATTTTCTAAATCAAAAAATTAGGGCGAGGTTGTTCAGTGTACTTGTTCCCTAATCAGCACCGTCATACATGCATTAGTATCACTACATCGATGCCTATAGAGTGAGACATTCTCCTTTCAAGCTTGTATTCTATGCATAAGTCTTGATGGGCTCATCAATGTCCCATATCAATAAACCTACAACTTAAAATATTTGTAAGATCAATGCCATGGAGGCATATTCTATAAACGTCATTCTATGTGGGACCATGCCCCTATACTCTATAGCTATTTATAGTTTTGGGACTTTATCTAATTCTAGTAATATTGAATGAAAGATAAAGATTGCTATTATTTGATATTAATATGAACAATATTGTTTCCACAAAAACATAAGAATAGAAATTCCATTTAGCTCATTAGGCACTATTCTAATAAGCTCACTGGTTCAATTATGTCGATTGGTTGAGAAACCTTCAAATTTTCTTGCAATCTAAAAAGAGGGCATATATCCTCGATGAGGAGCTATCAGTGGCACCACCAGTTGATTCCATTGAGAACGAGCTTACAAAGCATCACTGGGACTGAGAGATTGAGAAGAAACTATTCACTTAGTTCAGGGAACTAATTTGTTGTATTATAACTGAAGTTGTATACTTGAAAAATAGTTCCAGTGAATTCCTCTTGGAAGTTAGTGCCGGGTTCGCAAAATCACAAGCTGTAAATGCAACAGAAATTTAAAAATTTGAAAACATACATAACAATTAAGCATGCAATTCTGGATATAACGTGATTAACCATCTCACACCTGGATATTTTGTTCAATTAAAAAAAAATGGTTTTTGTGATTATACTTTTACAACACTCCTGTTGGTATAGGGTGTAAAGCAATTCGTTTGCTATCCTCCTCACAAACTCTTTGTAGAAATTCCAAAACTAATTCGAATCTTGGCCCTAGATTAGAAACTTGATTCACCGCATGAATCTAAACGTCTTTCCACTGACGATATCCATACAATTTTTTGATCTGGAATTTCATACTACAACATTGATTCTTAAATCAACTAGTGATTAGAAGAATTAAGTTGGTATAAAAAAGGGAATAATTATTGTAAGAAAAAAAGACCAAGAGAGAGAAGGACGAAAGGACGAAATTTTCCATGAAAAAAATCCTCTTTAATTTCGTGCACCACCTTTTATATTTATGTACAAGGTGGTCTAATCCTAATCCCATTAGGATTTTGTCCATTTCCTCTATTATCTCTATCTCTTTCCTTCTTATCTCTATTCATTTTCATCAAAATAAGATGTCTTTTACTTCTTTCCTTGTAGGACATAAAGTCTTAATTTATTTTCATCAAAGACAAGGAGTTTGTAATTCTCCGATTAATGGGTCTTAATGGATACGAGCCCATTAACTTTGAGCTTAGACCATAATTGATCTCTATTAGTTAATTCAAGCCAATTTAATTAGTTTATCTAATCAATTATTTAATTAGCTCCACATGGCCATCTAATTAAATTAGGCCCAATATAAATAATTTTATTATTTAAAATGGTTAAATTAATTTAACCCCTTAAATTAATTTAAAGTTTATCAATTAATTGATCCAATCAATTAATTAATTTACTCCAAAAGAGTCGTCAATCCTTATTAGGTCCAATTAAATAATTCTATTATTCAGTCAATTCTAGCTCTATGTTAATTAATCTCTATTAATTAACTAGATCCAACTCCTTTGACAGTAGTGATCCATCTCATTTTGTGTGGCCTATTAGATTCATAATTAAACTAGCAATAAGCTTGTGACTATTGCAACTTAATGAAAAAGTTAATATTCCAATTAGTTAATCCATCTTGGACTTAATTCCTTAATTCCAAGAGCCTCAGAAGTTAAGGAAAGCATCTAGCAATTCATCTTAACTACTTATTTTTAGGTGAATTAACAAGCAAACCTATTTTTATTACAAATACCATGCAAGTCCATGTCTTCCATCAACTACTCTTCCAATTAAGTCTAGGGTATGGATTATTAGTCAAAATCTAATTTACTAAATAACTATGATTTCATTCCTAGTCACATTGACTCAAGATAAATCATTAAAAGACTCTCGTATAATATTCGTCCTACTTTGGCCAAAGACTTGAGCCGAAGGAAATTTATCTATTATACTAAATAGGTGATGGATCGTTTGGTGGCCCCTAATTAACATCCATAGACGAAGATCATACACCCAACGTAAACCCCTTGTAATTATCATGCAATCGAAAAATACATTAAAGCACATGATGTCATGTACAAGGTTACTATGGTGCTTTAAGTCAAAGGACTGATTAATGCACTATTGAAACTAGAAAATTCTCATTAGACAAATAAAGTTTCTAATTGAGAATTTTCTATGAGCTTGTTCGGTGTACTTGTTTCGCAATGATGTGTGCATATATGTATACTAGCATCATTAGACATCCTCCTTTTGAGCATGTACCGTGTGGGCGAGTCTAATAGGCTTATCGATGTCCCATTTCAATGAACCTTAGACTATGAACTAATTTAAGACTAAAGCCATAAAGGTATGTTCCATGATCGCTATCATATGTGACCATCCCCATTGCTATATATGGTCTAGGGACTTTATCTAAATGTTTAAATGCAATTAAAGATAAAGATTGCCAATATATGAATATATTTTGAATAAGATTCTCTATTTACTAGAGTATAAAAGGGATCAATAGTTAGCACATTGGACACTACTCTAATAGTCAAGAGTAGAAAGGATATAGAATGATCAACCCACCTTTGAACCATTTTAAAATTGTTGTGCTATTTACTTTTTGCATATACGTTTCTATAGTTATATGTATTTATTTATAGAGTTCAACTACCCTAAACAACAGATAAAACTGACACCTAAGATTTTGAATAGTTTAAATATTTTTATTGTATAACTCTATAATTCACCAGTTATTCTTGTAAGCCTTTGATTGGAGCAACTGAGTGAGCGAGAAAAAGTTTCTTGTTACTAAACAAAATCAACGACTATATTTTCGAAAGAGTTGAGTATAAAGTTCTATTTGAGTTATATTCAAAAGGCTATGAAATCTTTTGAACTGTCTAATCATCCCCCTCTAGACACTATCATACCACTTCGGATCAACATTTGTCATGTGTATATTATGTGCTAACCTAACAACTTCTTTCCTATGATATGAGTAGATATATTTCTGTTGGACTTGGGAGATGGAATGAAGCATTTACACAAGCTTCAAACATGTAATTTTCATTGAAATTAACCATCCAACAATAAAATAACAACTAGTTTACAAGTAATGTAGTAAGCAAAATATCAGTTCTATTAATTCATGCAAAGTAATTGATCCTTGAAAAAACATCAATGACTATGTGAAACAAAATTAACCACGATAATTTGGCCACTGGGGGAACCAAAAGTATAGTAGTTGTCCATGTCTAAGCATACTGGGATAGTGTGAAACAAGGTGATGAAGTTAAGGTTCAATAAATAAAAATAAAAAATAGGAATTTTTCCTAGCATTCACGGCTTGCTTGGTAATATATCATTCAACATAAATAGTTTGATAGGTGTTCAGTAAATGGGAGTAACAAGCACATTCATTCCTAATTGGCTATGATTCATGAGATACCATTGTAGATTGCTCACTCTCTAATATCATGGGGTATCCACATAGAGTCCTTCAATTGGTAAACATTTTGAATCTTCCAAGAGTCTATCGATACAACATAGGACTGTATGTCCCTAAGTGTGTTAGAGGTGTTGCCTCACATTGTGTGACATAAGCCGCACTTACATCCTTCAGACTGTCAGTGAGCCCTATGACATGATGCTCGGACGCCTAGTAGGTTTTGGTGGATGTAGATTTGAGTTGTCAGTGAAGGTGTCTGATATGATGATTGGGCAATCCGGCCCAACTCCAACACCGTCACTGGTGTCAGGTGGCACTACTGTAAGGGGTTGAATATCTGGCTATTCATTGTTGTTAAATATCAAATTGATTGCTTTTGGTATAGAGGGGCCTAAACAAAGAACCTCTCAGCATAGAGATAGATCTACAAGTATACATACTATAATTAACGAAAGCATGTAATTTTAAGTTTGCTCAAGATGAGAAAGACAATTTTCACACAAACATAGCGATCTGTCACTTATGTATTTAATCTTAGTCCTCTCACCAAATGGGATGTAAAAAAAGTTAATTTGCCTATCATAAATTACACCTGGTGCCTCCAGGATATGGGTAAACATGTTGTACTTCCTCGTAAGCTCCTAAAACCTTAATCGTACAACATTATTAGAGAATTATCAATTAAAGTGGTTTGTTAAATGGTCCTTTACCTGATGAACAACCCATTCCATAGTTTGTGCATTGCATAATGATGCATTAACCCTCTTTTCCAACAAAAAAACATTAAACTTCTAATCTTTGTCGAACCCCAATGCTGAAGGTTAGTTGCACGCAAAGGAGACTATTGTCCGTTACAGCTACTTTCACTCAATGTTGGGAAGCTATGTAAAGTGAAAGAAAAAATAGTAACAACAAAAAATGGATCAAGCAATAAATGCATGCTCCCAAGTTATAGAAAAAACTGGTGAACAACCAGATGAAATGTATCACACTTGATATCAAGATACAGAATTTCAAAACATGAACTAATATTAAAGTGAGAATAGTAGGTTAATAATGGAAATTAGAGTCACAGAGTATATTCGGAATTCTCAATAAATATAAAAACATATAATTTCATTTTGATAAACAATATCTTCTAAAATAATAAGAGCTGAACAAGTAGACACGCAACAAGTATTAGCATAAAAAATAATATCAAAACACAACACATGAAGGTGTAATATATGACCAAGGCAGTGGTTTGCTTAGCTATTGCTTTATACAAGTGCCTGACTTCCGCAGTAGAATTACCACTTGTTTGGTGTCATTAGTACAGATGGGTAGATGTACTTCCTATTGAACAGTCATGTATGTTATGTGATGATATTTTGGCTAAGTATTCTGTATGGTGAACACTGCTATGACCATCACTTCTTTACCTCCACTTATCAACCCACACAATACCTTTGCGATAGTTGATTCTATATGGGCAAGTGTAGAAAAACATTTCATATTTGTCCTAGACATGCGCAAGACCATGTGACTCATACCATAGAGGAAATTAGGAGCATTATATGTAGTCATTATGAGAAGAAATAAATAGTTAGGTTGAGTTAATTGTACAACATACTAGCATTCTCAAGGAAAGATGCATGGTGACATAGAGATCAAGCCATTAGATATCATGGTAAGTATTTCTATAAAATAATAAGAAAGAAAAATAGTTGATTAAGTAATTAATCTAAAGAACACACACACACACACACACACACATATATATATGTATATATATATATGTATATATATATGCTTTGTTCAAGTAATTACTAAAGATAGCCTTCCCACTAAATGACATTAGGGCGGTTGATTTCTTTATCGACTAGCCCACATTGTGGCTGTCAAGGCATCACAAAAGGTAAACTGAGTATTAATATCTTCTTGTGATATATGTGGGAAATCATCCTCATCAAAGTTTTCTTCATTAAACTCCCTATTGTTAGCGCGATTGAAGAATTGGTTATCTATGAATACTTACAAAGAAAATTATAGACAACGCAACATGGATGGCAATTTGGACTTGACAAGTCAATACATTGGTGTTTGCAAAAAAGTTCATTAGGGCCTGTTGCTTTATGAGAATACGCATGCCGAGAATTAATATGGTACCTTTATTATTGCTGAGATGTTAGAAAACACAAGAACTTATTGTAATAGGAGTTGACAAGATAATTTTTCCTTTGAGAAAATGATGACATAGAACATGAGTTCGATAACACTTAGAAATTATGAGTAAAGTTAATGGTGAAATAAATATAGTTGCTTGTCACCTTGGAGAGCCATTGGAAATTTCCATTCCTTATCAATGTGTCCATAAGTACATATAAGTCATTTACTTACCCTTCCATCTTGCCAAAATATAAGAGAAAATTGAGTTGAAATCACAAACCACCATTATATTTTGGGATAATTTAGCTTTCCTATAATGATAGGAATTATGCTTTATTTGTAGGAGCACATGCCGACACAAGAGTTCTATCAATCACACTAATGCAGTCTTACATAATGCGAAGATGGTCAACAATATAGAAATAACTTAAGCTTTGCACTGTTTACGAATTATCATGGAATAGGCAAAGATGTGGGGTAAAGTTGTGGATCTTCAATATCTTTGGATGAATAGTTTCAAGTTTGGAGGCTGAATCAGCTTTAAAGCTAACTTGCTCAATGCCTAAGCGACACCTTCATGTGTTGAGAAATGGTCTCTAGGGAATGTTGAAATTGCTCGCTTATAGTGTGTTGGCGAGTACAGAACCTGTTGTGACAAGAAAAGTTGCTATAAAATCCTTAATCCCAACCCTTATAGATCGACTTAGCTTCAATAGGTCATGATCAGCTACATGATGACACAATGCATTAGATGACAGTTTGTGCATTCGTAGATTATTAAAATGCAATTAGGATAGCTACCTAGAAGCTCTCAAAGCCAATCTTGGCCCTACCACTGAGAGGTGTTCATTGGGCATTGGGGTTGAAAACTACTGCAACACAACACCTCATATAGGAAGAAGAAACTTATCTCCCTATCTGAGTCACTACTTAAATTAGAGTCAGTATCCATTAATGAGTCTTATGTATCATTATTTAAAAGATTTGAAGTACCATCTATAGATGGTCGTCCCATGTGTTGATCAATATTTATGTATCATTTCCAACATATCAATTTGAGATAACCACACTATACCTTAAGATTGAAGGTAGATGACTGGGCCGATGCACACCCGCATGTCCGTTTAAATACTAAACAACATAATTTTTGTTTAAACTACAAACCAAAGGTTTTAAACTAAATCAAATTAAAAAAAATTAGTCCAAAACATCAACTTCATCTCAACAGTAGCAAAAAATAGCTAATAAAGCTGAAGCATCAACCAGTAACTCAACCTAGGCACTCCTCTCCTCCTTACTCATAAGCGGGAACCTTTGTGGCTTCATTTACTAAAAAAATAATTTTGAATCATAAAGAATACATAGCAAGGGAGGGCTTCTAGGTTCCTAAGAGAAACCATGAAATCCTCTGTGGAGTGGGTTGCATATTTGCCCAATTTATGCGACTTCGCACTGTTGATTAATGCCCATGCGTCCGACACCATATCAATCCATGATTAGAGATAACTTTTAGAATTTTTTTACTCATTCACCCTAGGTCTTGCAGCTTCCTAGAATATCGCTAACATTGAAACTAATATGGCTCTCCAGATTACCAACGTAAGAATTTTCAAAATTTAGCATTGGACTATTATCAAGACCTTGATAACTACAACTAAGTTCATCCTTCTCATCGGAGTCTAAAAGGGTCCATGTCCAACAATCATGCAACGATACCCATTGCCACCATAGTGGCAATTATTTTAGTACAAATATGGTAGTGAGATAGTTGTTTTTTCCTTAGAATGGTCCTACTTAGATTTTCCTACTATATTAGGGGCAAACTTCTTGGGGACCACACTCACATCTACATATATAATTTCATAATATGATGAATGTAGCAACTGCAATCTAGGCAACCTAAAATTTCCTAAATGCGGTAAATGTATAGGTCCTGAATCCCACCCAAAGCCTATTTTTTATTTTTTATTTTTGTGATCAAGTCATGAAACTTGCACCATAATACCCTTAGCCTACAAGCTTTTGTTTTTAGTTATCTTATCCTATATTGCAATTTTGTTTGCTTATACAATTCTTTTGATATATCCCTCTAAATTATTGTAAGTTGACAATAACAGTAGACTTTTTTGGAACTGCACATATAGGAGCTCCAAAAGAGTGGCCATTGTAGTAAGGTCCCACTAGGCATCATCCTTCTTACTACTCCTTGTTTTATCTATGTCACCATTCCAACTTGCTATTCTTTGTTTTCCTTTCTTAGGCAACTAAAAAGTTGCAATATTCTAAATTATTTAAATTAACCAATTGCTATTACGTTAAAATAATAATACATCGTTAATTAAAACTATATAAAAGAATAAAAGCTTTAGAAATTGGGCATAATTTCCCATCGTCTTGCAAACAAATGTACCTACTACCCTTCTCTACCATACTTGAGCATTATGTCGACAACAAAGAAATTTAAATACAGTGAAGCATGAATTACGTAACTACAAATGGTGCATATGCTGCCACTTATGATGTAACTAATACTAGATGTAATGAAATGTTGTTACATATTTAACAAAATATATGCGGTTGGGATTAATAGTGAAACAAAATCAATCTTGTCATATGGTTTTGGAAAAATGATGTGAATGAACTTTCTTAACTAATGCAAACCCACATGCAACAACCATACTTTAAACTTGTAGATTTGTTCATCGTATTAGTAGTAAAATAATATCATTACGAGGGGGCTATATTGTATGGTTTGCAGTGAGGTAATGATGGAATTAAAAAGGACCACTACACAATGCATATTCTATAATACATGATGAGCAAACATTTAAATGCAACGCTACTTCATTGAGAGCATGATTCTTCTTCTAACCTACAACTATCTTAATTGATAAATACCATAAATGGAAACCATGACCTTAATGGTTCCATATGGCTGTTCCAAAGCACGTGTAATTGATGTGGGTGAATAACATCCCACTATAAAGGTACACCATAACATGCATAATAATATGGCTGAACTGTATTTTTGATAGTGTTTTCTTGTTAATCATATGTAACATCTCTACTGTACAACAAATGGCACAAACCAAACTAACACATAATGCAAACAAAACGACATAACTAACTGCAACTATGGGCAAACACAGGGGAATGACTTACTTTCATACTTCATGTGCAGAAACCCTAAAAATGAAGCCTCAACATAAATGAAACAAAAATACAAAACGAAGACAACAGAAACCCAACAATAACAACAACGAAGGATGACAATCTAAATTCCCCAACTATGGTAGATGAACAAAATTAGGTACAAACTAAAGTTAGCATATATCACTGATATGTGTAGTGATAAGATATATTCATGCATCAAGGAGTAACGCCACAAAACAGATGAAGAAAATTGAAAGAAACAAAAACTAGTAAGTCAACTAACACAATCGTCTTCTTAACTCAATATCAACAGTAGAAAACACTCCCATAAACTTCCATACTCAAATCCAAACATTACTTGGACATACCCAACAACAACCAATATGTAAAAATGAGTCACAAAAGGCTTTTATTGAGAATATATATATTTACATAGTTTAAAAAAAAGTTATAATACTTTAGTCCATATATATATAATAAGGCAATGAACCAAATAAAACTATGGAAAAGGGGTATATCTTAACAGATCCATCCATACATAGTTTTGATTCCTTAGTAAATCGTGTTTAGACCAGTCATCAGTAACCAAAAAATAAAATAATTTTGCCAAACCCAAATGTAGGACATAAATGACATCAACTTTTTTTTTGTAAATTTGAGAAAGCAAATAGAAAACACGATATTACCACACCCAAATAGAGAACACCACCATTCATGTTTAACCTATAAGATCGAAAAATAAAACTACAATGCAAACCATATTACGACACAAATATGGAGGAGAAAAAGGAAAATGTAGTTAGTTTCTCAAAACCAAAACAAAAAGTGGTCAGAAAAAAAGGATTACCATGTCAATTTTTCCCATATTCTTCGAGACCGATAATTAGTTTGTCATTGTTATTTAGGCATAACACCCAAATAAATGATACTATATTATAAGCACACATGTCTATGAGTTACCTTTAAATTCTTCAACGCCTACAATGGTATGTCATTCTCATTAGAAGATCCTTAAATACCTAAGCCATTTTTGACGAATTTCTTATTTGAAGAGTGAAAACATGTAGGGGGCTTGGGGCAGTTGAAGGAAATGGGAGAATGCATCTAATGAATTTAAGCAATAATAGAGGAAGGTTAGGGGTTGGGCGTATTGAAATGACTTCATTGACAAGAACTGTGAATGGCACATTATAGAGTAGGCATCAATTTTAGGTTTGGAAAAATAAGATGATAGGTTTTAAGATTTTACTCAGTGGAAATAGAAGAAATGTAAATAGGCTATTTTCACTGAGATTAGGCCAAACAAATATGATTTTGGCTTATGGAATAGTGTAAAAATAAAAAAAGGCATTTGGGAATGAAAACACACGTGGCCTTATATTTTGACTCGAACTCAGCTTGTAAAGGAGCTTGAGCTCCAATTCAAAAATCTTAACCTTAGGTCACTCATCATCGAGCCAATTCACTAAGCTTATAAGTCATCTCAAATCACATGGCACCCCTAGATGAATCTCTTTGAAATACTATTATCATTAAATTTTATTGGATTCTTCCTTAAAAACTTGCTCAAGTACAGGGGAGGTAAGGGGAGAGACTCTTACCCAATTAGGTTTTTTTACATATGAGAATGATACCATGAGTGGTGGATCCTATAGTGTCATGATGTGGAATACTTCTCATTATTTGGTATTGAACACTTGTGTAGGCAAGTGATTTTTGAAAAAGTGAGGGGATGTTGTGCTTTTTTTGTTGGGTTCGCGTGATCCCGGGGTATGCGCAATGAAAAATTAAAAGTTTAAAAAATATTAAAACATAACAATTATAGTAATACCCCAAATCCGATACAATTTCTAACGATCTTGTAATTTTCAATGGCTATAATACCCTAGATATGAAACAATTAATTGCTAGCACATTTTCTAAATTTGGTTAACAAGGATTCAAATGTCTTCCCTCTAAAGTAGTTCCCACTTTAAGCAAGAACACAAAATCAAAATTCTGCTAGCAATTTTGATTTTTTTCTAATCTAGTTGATGGAGTGTGTATAGAAAATAATATTAATTCTTGTTATCAACTTGTGATAAAAAAATTAACACTTAAAGATAGAATTTTGGAAGAAAATGATGGATAAAGAAAATAATTTTCTTCTATTTATTTCTATATGGCCGAAAATTATAGGGATGGTTTTTTTCTCTTAAATTTTCGGCCATCAAGTATTTATAGGGGACAAAAAAATTCAAGAGTCCAACTCTTGGCATTTTGTGTCTCTTTTTGATTGGTTAGAAGATATATTGGTTCGTCCAAACTTTTTCAATTTTATCTCTTTCATATCTTCCAAAGATATTCAAAATTACCCAACAATTCCAAACTCTTGATTTTCCATCATTTTTCAATCACCTTCATGGTCCTTTCCTAATTTGGTTTGGACTTAAAATTAAATTTCACAATTAATCTAATTAATTATCTTACCCAAATTAATTAATTCTATCTACCCCATCTAATTAAATTAGACTCAATTAAATAATCTAATTATTTAATTAAGTAAATTAATTTAATAATTAAATTAATTTATGGACTACAAAATTAATTTAATCCAATCAAATAATTATTTTACTCTAATTGGGTTCTTAGCCTTATTAGTTCTAATTAAATAATCCAATTATTTAATTAAATAATTAATTTAACTTCTTGAATTAATTTAAACCCCAATCTATTAATTAATTAGATCCAACCCTTTGGATCAATTCTTAAATTAGAAATGTTCCATCTCAAATTGTGTGACACCCTTTCAATTCACAACTAAACTAGTAATGGGTTTGCAACATTTGCAACTTATGAATAATAATTATTATTCTGATTAATTAATCTAATTAATTAGTTTGCTTAAAATTAACTCTTTAATTTTAAGAACCTCACAAGTCATGAGAAATACCTAGTAAGTGTATCATGACTACCTAAACTTAGGTGAAATAGTGAGTGAACCTATTTTAATTATGAGTGTCATACACGTGAGGTTCTTCTATTAACTAATCTCTTGATTGAGTTTAGGGCATGGATTAATAGTCAAAACCCTAATTGTTTAATAACTATGATTCCATTTCAAATTTCAAAAGCCCCATCTAACATTCATCCTGCCTTGACCAAAGACTTCTGAGTCATGAACTATGAAAACATAAGAGATTCACTTGTTCTGTCAGATAAGTGACAGATCTTTTATTGGCTACTTATTAACCTCCATACCTATCAATACAACATCCAATGTATTCCCTTTGTGATTGTCAAGCAATCAAAAGATACATCAAAATAAAACATGATATACACAAGGCTACCATGATGCCTCTAGTCAAAGGACTAATCGTGTACTATCGTAACATAGAAATTCTTATTTCGACAAACAAGTTCTCAATTAAGAATTTTCAGTAGGCTTGTTCAGTGTACTTGCTCCTTAACAAGCACGCACATACATGCACTGGCATCACTACGTCAATATCTATGGAGTGAGACATCCTCCTTGTGCGAGCATGCATCGTATGCACGAGTCTATTGGGCTAATCGATGTCCCATCTCAAAAAGCTCTTGACTCAGAACTAATTTAAGGCCAAAGCCATAGAGGCCTATACCATGATCACCATCAAATGCGTGACCATGCCCTATAAGCAAGTTTGGTCTAGGAACTTTATCTAATTACAAAAAGCAATTAAAGATAAAGTAATTTATCATTTTTATTAATATGATTTGAAAATATTGTTTTTACAAATGCAAGAGTATAAATGATGCACAATCTAATTGGTACACCGGACACTACTCTAACAATCTCTCACTTACCCTAGCACTAATTGCCCATGTATTTTAGGTCCATCTTCTCAAGATGTCTATCGAATACCTTCTATGCTAGAGGTTTGGTCAGTGGGTTTGCTATATTTTCTACCAAAGCGACTCTATCCACTACAACGTTGCCTATACCAATGATCTCTCTAATCATATGGTATCTCCTCATAATGTGCTTGGATCTTTGATGAGATCTTAGCTCTTTTGATTATGCAATAGCTTCGATATTATCACAATATATCAATATAGGATCAACAATGGATAGAACCACACCCAACTCTTGGATGAAGTTCCTTATCCAAACATTTTCTTTTGCTGCATCACATACAGTAATGTATTCAACTTCGGTGTTAGGATCTGTGGTCATCTCCTATTTGGAGCTCTTCCAGCTGACCGCACCACCGTTTAAGATGAATACATATTCGAACATTGATTTTGAGTTATCTATAGTGGACTTAAAACTAGAATCTATATAGCCTTCTAGTTTTAGTTCTCCAGAGCTATATACAATAAATATATCCTTAGTCCTTTTCAAGTACTTCAGGATTATTTTTACAGCCTTCTAGTATTCCTCACCTAGATTGGTCTAATATCTACTCATGATACTTAGAGTATATGCGATATCAAGCCTTGCACATAGCATTCCATATGTTATGCTTCCTATAGCAAATGCATAAGGTATGCAGGTCATCTTTTTCCTCTCCTCATGAGTCTTAAGAGACATAGCCCTCGAGAAAGAAATGCCATGATGCATCGGCAAGAATCCTCACTTAGATTCCTCTATGCTAAACCTCTTTATATTTTATCTATGTACGTAGATTTGAATAATCTAATTATCCTTTTTAATTTATCTCTATAGATCTTTTTTCTAAGAATAAAAGATGCGTCTCCTAAATTCTTCATGGAGAATTGATTAGACAACCAAGTCTTAGTTGACTGCATCATCCCTACATTATTCTCAATAAGTAGGATGTCATCAACATATAATACAATAATTGGTACTGTGCTCCCACTAACCTTCTTATAAATACAAGGCTCATTCGGGTTCTTGTGGAAATCAAACGATTTGATTGCCTCATCAAACTGGATGTTCCAGCTTCGGGAAACCTGCTTGAGTTCATAAATGGATCTCTGAAGTTTGCAAACTTTTTGCTCACTCCCTTTGGATATAAAGCCTTCTGGTTGCCTCATATAGATTTCTTCCTTAATGTTTTCATTAAGGAAAGTGATCTTCACATCCATCTACCATATCTCGTAGTTATAATACACTGATTTGGCTAGCAGTATCTAAATGAATTTAAGTATTGCTACTGGCAAAAAAGTTTCCTCATAATCAATTCCTTGCTTCTGAATATACTATTTTGCTAGCAGTCGTGCGTTGAAGGTTGTTACCTCTCCATTTACTCCAAACTTTCATTTGTAGACCCATTTGTAGCTAATAGGAACTATTTCTTATTGTGGGTCCACGAAGGTCTATACCTTGTTGGAATATATGGAGTCTATCTCAGATTGTATGGCATCTTGCTATTTTCCCGAGTCGATGTCCGACATCGCCTCTCTATAAGTTCTTGGATCATCATCCAAGGGGAGATTTTTCTTGTTGTTCTCTAACAAAAAATCATACCTCTCAGGTGGCTTTAAAATCTTATGGGATCTCCTAAGAGAATGTATGTTCAAAGCCACAACCTCAGCTAGTTGGCCCGTTATTGCATCTGTAAAGAGGCTTTGTGGTTCTTAAATTTCTTCAAGTTCTATGACTTCACCATTTTTATCTAATAGAAACTCATCTTCTAAAAAGGTATCATTCCTCAAAATAAATACCTTTTGTTATGAGGGATCGTAGAAATAGTATCTAATTGATTTCTTTGGATACCCTACGCATTTACATAAACTGGATCTCATATTCAATTTATTTTCCACTTGCTACTTTACGTAAGCAACACACCTCTATACCTTGAGGTATTTGTAAGAGGGTGGTTTCCACACCATATCTTATATGGTGTTTTAGGTACCGACTTTGATAACACTCTATTTAATAGTTATGGTGCCATTTCTAAAGCATAGACCCAGATTATTTTTAGTTTTCATATCATAAGAAGTCTTGTTATTCCGTATTACTTGATTCATTTGTTGCAGGAACAAGGTGAACAACGAGGTACAAATTAATGAAAGCAGTCGTTTTTAACAATGTCTGATTATTTGGAATAATTGCTGAGAAAAATAAATGTTGAGATTTTTTTGGGCTATGCTTTAAATTGTAGCATCTAATGTTATATGCTTAACTGTAGGCAATAATTTGAATATTTGCTATATTTACTAGATTGTAGTATTTGATTAATATTTACCACACATTCTTGTACTGCTTTGACTGTTTTAACTACAAAAATTTGCAAATTTGTAACTAATAAAAGCAATTTTCATAGTATTATTTTTTACCTTGGTTAAAAAGGTGTTTGATGTAGAAATCACCTCCTCGTAATGGATTGAGCGGTTTGGACAGCTGTAAAGTTGGAGCGCTAATCGGTCACGAACCTGGTGGGTTGCTACCTGCGTTATGAATTAGCGTTAGGGGTGCCGGAAATTACCTAGCAAAGACCCTCCGACGCTCAAGTCAGTAAGTTGCGTAAGTGAATTAAAATAAAAAATAGATAGTGCTTAATGCTTAATTGAATGCCTACCATTCAATTATGAAAATATGAGGGTATTTATAGTGAGGAATAAAATCTTTATGGACTATTGGACCTCCGGTCCATTGGATAATTTTTGTTTTGGTTTTTAGTATCTTAGCCCACTCTTTGGTCCATACTTCTTGACCCATCATAATGTGGCCCAATTAATTTGGGCTAAGCTCATCATAATCAATTAATTTGGGTCAAACCCATCATAAGCCCCCCTACTCTTAAGTGAATCTACTAGGTAGGAGTTAGTTGAGAGTAACTAGAGTTTTAACAATTATCTCAAAATGGGATAGTGTTTTTATGGTGTTCCAAGTGGAAATATTTAACATATGGTGGATGAGAGTCATAACCCATTAATTATCCAAGTAGACTCCATTGTATTTATTGTAAAGAGGTAGTCATAATTCACTAACCCACTTTCACAAAATATCTCTCTCCGGGTCAAGTTCTCTCTAAGAGAATCATCTTCAATACCATGAGCTCTCAAGATATTTGAGCTTGCATTTAGGGGTCTTCTCATCCACTTTCATCTTTTTACCATCTATTTTATGTTCAAGTATTCCACTCCATCTTCTTTTTTATGTTTTGTCTTTCTTTTTCTTTGAGTCAATATGTCGAGCACCTTAAAGGCGTCAATACTATAAGTATATAACAAGGGTAATGTAGAGGTAGAACCATCCACAACCAGACGTAGTGCATCACAATCATCACAGTTGAGCAAGGGTAATATAGTGGCGAGTTGTAGCTCATTTGCTTAATGAACAGGCAACTCGCATGGGATTTGTCTTATATTCGCTCCCACAAGTATTCAGAATCCAATTCTTCACTTTCTCCCAGTAGGAAAGCGCCTAGAGGTAGTCACAACTGAGGGTGAGATGATTACATAAATGCTGAGGCTGGTCACCGAGGGGATAGGAGTAGGTTTTTCCCTCCCATATGAGGAGGTGGATCTAGGTCATCTTCTCGTGTTTTAGATGTAGTTTTAGGGATCAATGCGCCTGAAGTATCAACGGAACCTACATCTCAGTGGGCGCATGATTCTGGCACTATTCTTGCTTCCCGAGATGCGGGAAAGGGCTTCTTTACTTATGGTTTGAACCAATCTGAAGGAGTTAAATCATATTGGGATACTCAAGATATGGGCGTTGGTTGGCGTAAGACACGTAGCATAGTCAGTGAGTTTGACATTGGCCATTTTTCAAGAAAGTCTTCTTGTTCTATCTCATAAGCTATAGCAGATGACTTAGCTCAGGTGAGTTTTTATTTTCCCTATTTTTTGTGTAGTGTTGGTGTTGTACTTAAGCTATTGACTTTGATTAAAGCTCCACTTTGGTTGATTATTATTTTCCCTTTGTAGTGTGCTACACTAGCGACCCTGTTGGATGCTCAGGAGAAAAAGATTAGAGAAACTATTTTTTATTTCGAGAATGCCGAGAAGAAAGCAAGAGAAGAGATTGCGAAGCTGAATGATGAGGTCGCTAAACTGAAGGAAGAGCTCAAAAACTTGGTAGAAAAGCAACAGAAGCTGAATAAAAATTATAAGACCATTCGAGACAAATATGCTCAAAAGCAGACTAGTGGTAAGAAGTTTTTGGCATGTAAGGTGGGGAAGAAGTTATTGGATTCTGTTGCAGAGAAAGCACTTGGCGCATACCAGGCATCCCCATCTTTTGAGGAAGTCATTGTACAACTTGCTATAGTGTTGTATGATGATATTATGTATGACTGTAGGCGTATGTGGAGAGAGACAAGGTGTATGCCCGAGAACATTATTATGGTGCTTATCCTCGAGTTTCAAAATTAGGCGATGCGACATCTCAGGCAGCATCTGAGCTTCCTCAAGCTGTAAGTTCAGGCAAAGAGATGATTGAAGTTCTTGATATTAGTGATGTGATTTTAGAGTTGGTTGAGACTGAGAATCCACTTGCTGATTCGGCGCCTTAGGACCAACTGCATTCTGATTGGAAGCATTTATTATGTTGTTTTTTCTGACTTTTGTTATTATTATTGCTATTATCAAGATTCCTTCATGATTCTATTTTCCAACTGATTTACTTTATGTTGAGGTTCCAGTCTTTTATTGTTTGCTGTGAAACTTTGGCTCAATTATGTAGTGACGCTCTTGTTATGTGCAACGAGATTTTAGCTTACTTATATGAAGTATGTTTCCAGCTTGACTTAGGTATATTGTCCTTCTACACTACTCATGTTTACTTTTGCTTCAATACTTGATATTTTGGGGTACTTAAAAATTGATCAGGCTCTCAAGATTTTGTCTTAGGGGATTCCCTATGCCCACTTAGGGTTAAGCTTTTGGCTATCCTCAAAGAATGGTGGAGAATCCCAAGAATTTTTGCTTTTATCTATGACTTCAAAGAGTTATTTTTTTGTTTGGGGGTCGAGCTGGCCAGGCTCATAATGACCTCTTATGAACTCAATCGACCTCTTGGATCGTAGGTATTTTTAGCTAAGTCAAGTATGTGCAAGCACTAGTCTTTAAATGAATTGTAAACTAGTAGACATCAACTGGGTTGAAAAAATCACTGCTCTTGCTCATTCATGTTCAAAAGAGGATTACATCATATTGAAAAACAACGCAAGCCTTCAGAAATGAAGATAAACATTGTTAAAACTCGAGGTGTATTAGCTCATTTGTAGAAGTTGCCTAAGTAAGGCAGGTCTAGCTCTAGGTGTAGAATTTCTTGAGATTGACCACGTTTTAGGTGCGGGGCATGTCCCTTCCATCTATTCTTTATAGTCAATACACTGCCGCATTCACAATCTCTACCACCTTATATGGGTCTTCCCATTTGGGATCGAGTTTTTTGTGATCCTTACTAAAGGTTCAACCTCTGCCCACTTCGTGAAGTAATCTATAGCTAATATTAAAAAATTTCTTTGGCCAGTAGCTGGTGGAAAAGGTCCGATAATATCTATACCCCATTGGGCAAATGGGTATGGGCTCTCAATAGGATGCAAGGGTATTGCTGGGCGATGCTGGGTATTGGCGTGCTCTAGGCAAGCCCGATATCTCATGACCAAATTTCTTGCATCATTCTGCATGGTAGGCCAAAAGTATCCTTGGCGAAGTGCTTTTGCAATGAGGGATTTTCCCCCCAAATAGTTTCCATAGATTCCTTCATGAATTTCATGGAGTACATAATTGGCTTTAGTTAGGGTGAGACATTTCAAATATGGTTGAGATAAACCTCTCTTGTAGAGCTCTCTGTCAATGATCAGAAAGTGTGCCGCACTTGTCTTCAATTTTTTAGGCATCTATTGTGCTCTTCGGGAGTTCTCCTATTGTTAAGTATTGGATGATATTATCTTTCCAACTCAGCTCCTCTTTATCCGCACAAAGAACTTGTAGGCCTACTCCATTAATCTCATCCAGGTTGGATGATAGAAATGTGATCTTTCTGTTGTTGAAGCTAGCCATAGAACTGGCCAGTTTATTGATCTGCTATCACATTATCTGATATTGGTATTCGTTTAATTTGATACTTCTCTAGTTTTGCTAACAGGTCATGTGTTAAACTTAGATACTTGATCATTTTTTCATCTTTGACTTCATACTCTTCCATAACTTGGTTTACCACCAGTTGAGAATCGCTATAAATAGCTAGCTTTCTTACTCCTGTTGCGAAGGCTAGTTTGAGACCTGCTAGTAATACATCGTATTCTGCCTCATTATTCGAGGCGAGGAACTCAAACTTCTGAGCATATTCAAACTTATCATCTTGAGAACTTTCTATGACTATCCTAGCCCCACTTCCGATTGACATAGATGAGCTATCGTTGTAGAGAGTCCAAATAGGTAATGAGCTAGTTATTTCGTTAGTCATTATTTCTACCATAAAATTGACAATGACTTGAGCTTTTATTACAGGGCGAGGGCAAAACTCGATTCTATGCTCGCTAAGTTCAATTTCCTATTTGACCATTCTTCCTAATGTTTCTGGGTTTGAGAGCACTTGCTTGAGGGGGCGATTGGTCAACACCACCACTGGATGAGATTGAAAATATAGGCGGAGCTTCTTTGCAAAAGTGATGAGAGCTAGGGCTAGCTTCTCTATGTTGGGGTATCTTTGCTCTGCACCTTGTAAAATCTTGTTGATGTAATAGATGGGTTGGTGGGCTCGACCAACTTCTCGAACTAAAACAACACTAATTACCTCAGTTGCCACTACTAGATAAAAGAATAAGGTCTCTCTTATTTATGGTTTGTTAAGTAATATAGAGGGTACCAAATATCTTTTCAAGTCATCAAAGGCTTGTTGACATTCCTCGATCTACTCAAAATTCTTTCCTTTACAAAGCACCTTGAAGAAATGGAGATATTTATCTACTGACCTTGAAATAAAATGGTTTAAGGCTGCGAGTCTTCCAGTTAGTTGTTGGACGTGTTTGGTATGTCGCGGAGGGGGCATGTTCAAAATTATGTCAATTTGTTCTGAGTTTGCTTCTATGCCACTTTCAGATATCATATATGCAAAAATTTTCCCTCATCGCACACCAAATATGCACTTTGCAAGATTTAGCTTCATTTGGTATGTTCGTAGAATGTTGAAGCATTCTTTCAAGTCTGACACATGGTTGCATGCCTGCTTACTCTTAACCAGCATGTCATTGATGTATACATCCATGTTATGACCGATCAAATCCATGAACATGTTATTGACTAAATGTTAATATGTAACTCCGGCATTCTTCAACCCAAAGGGCATCACCCTATAGCAACATATCCCTTGATCTGTTATGAAGCTAGTCATCTTTTGATATTCGAGAGTCAATCACAACCTGAAGTGGAGTCCACTAGCCTGTCTATACGCAGGAGTGGAAATAGATCTTTTGGGCAAGCCTTGTTTAGATCCATGAAATCTATGCAAAGATGTCACTTGAATCCTAATTTGGGTACGAGGACTACATTGGCTAGCCACTCTGTATATTGGACTAGACGGATATACTTGGCCGCTAATAACTTGTTGACCTCTGCTTTGATATGTTGAAATCTTTCAAGGCCAAAGGTTCTCTTCTTCTGTTTGATCGGCTTCATACTTGGATTAACATTCAGTTGGTGAAGTGCTAACTCTAGTGGTATTCCCACTAGTTCTTCCATACTCCAAGCAAATATGTCAATGTTATGTCTAAGAAAGGTTGACAAGTGCTCTTCTACCTCTAGGTCGAGCCCAGTTCCAATCTTGGTTGTCTTTGGAGGGTTTTCATGGAGTAGTTCCACTATCTTTAGTTCTTTAATATCTTTCAATTTCATATTCTCGGGCTTCTTATTCCCATCTTTTAATTCTCCATCGACGGAGTTCCCAAACTTTATTTTTCCCTTCTTAGGGAGGTCATCACCACCTCCTTGTCGCTTCAAATTTGAAGATATTTTTTGCAAATTAATTACGTAGCATTCTCGAGCCATCTATTGATCCCCAATAGCCTCATCGATCCCTTCACTAGTAGGAAATTTCAGCTTCATATGGTAGGTAGAGGCTATGGTACGGAACAAATTCAAACTAGGCCTTTCAATGATCATGTTATATATCGAAGGGGCATTGACCACTAAGAATTTCACCATTTTCGTTACTCTTTTAGGGTATGACCCCAAAGAGAAAGGGAGAGCAACCTCTCCTAATGCTTCCACTACTTCACCTCCAAATCCTATCAATAGGATGTTCACTTGTTTGAATTGAGCATTGTTAATGTCGAGTTTCAAGAATGCATCATAGAAAATTATGTCGGCAGAGCTTCCGCTATCAACTAAAATCTTCTTTACCCAAAAATATGAGAGAGTTGATGAGATAACTAAGGCGTCATTGTGCTGCTCCCATTGCCCTTCTAAGTCGGACTCTCCAAATGTCAGCTCCTTTGTAGATGTTTATAGCCGATAGATTTGTTCAGATGGATGACTAGAAATGGTATAAGAATTGACTCCACTTGCTACATGCAGTAGGGCTCTCCTAGCATTTGATGAATCTCCACTGGTAGGTTCTCCTGAAATAACTGCTATCACCCCAGCCAATGGTAAATTCTCTCCCCCTTCTCTACTATGGTGCTCTTAATTGTCACCTCTTTTTGTTCTCTATGTTATTTTTGGTACTTAAGAGCATTACGGCAGCGTTGATCTCGGCAGTTGTTATTAGCTTTATCAACAAACTCAGTAAGGTAACCCTCGTGGATTAGCCTTTCGATCTCTTGTTTCAAATGAAAATAATCTTTAGTATTATGCCCTCTATCTCAATGGAAATGACAGTACTTGTCAGATTTTGATCTTTTAGAACTTTCTCTCAATGGGTGAGGTGGTTGAATCAAGCTATGTTGCTCGGCCACCATCAAAACTTTAGACAACTGCACATTAAGGAGAGCGAATTGAGTGTATACATTGGGAGGAGGAGGGTGCCTTTCCTCCTTTTTCCTTCTAGTCTCTCTTCATCTCATTGCTTTCGCTTTCCTGAAGTTGTTAGTCATGTCGCTTTTTCAATGCAGATATACTTTTCACCTCTTTGCAACAACTCTTCAAGTGTTACGAGAGGTTTTCACACAATGGATTCTTTAAATCTCCCATGACGGAGGTTTTGTTGCATTATCCCTACTAACAACTCATGATTGATATGGGGGACCTCATGAACACCTTCCACAAAATGTTTGATATAATCATGAAGTGGCTCTCCCTCCTTCTGGGTGATCGGGAACAAGTATGCAGTCATCTTTGGATATTTTCGATTAATGGAGAATTATTGTAGGAAACATTGAGCAAGTTACTCAAAGCTGGTAATTGTTCTTCAAGGGAGTTGATTAAACCAAGAGAGAGCTCACTTGGTCAACGTAGTTCTAAAAATCTTACAGTATGCGGCACCGCTTAAATCATATAGGTCAGTCTTTGCATAAAACCTATCTAGATGCTCCTAAGGATTACCAGTTCCATCATATTCTGACAGATTATTTATCTTAACTCCTACTGGAAAGGATTCCACCAAGATAGCCAAAGAGAAGGGGGGTAGTGTTCTCCACATAGGTATATATTCTAGATGGATAAGTTGGTTGATCAGTATGAGTGTGTGACCCCGCTACTGGAGTGGATGGCATGGAGTGTGTCGCCTTGGTATCATTTTGTCACTTGACCTTATCTTTTGGTTGAAAAGTACGATTGTTCATTTCCTCTCGTGCTCTACTTGGAGGTGGAGCTGTAGGCCTTGATCCATCTCGATCAGGAGTAGGAGAAGAAGTGCGACTCCCTTAAGGGGTTTTTTGTGAGCGCTCTCTATAAGGGCGACCGCTTCAGCCACAACCCTAGCACTCGCTTCTTCGATCATCTTCCATGGAGCTCATTCAGTAAGTTGGACTCTTGTTTCATCCTACAGTAGTGGGAGTTGGTTCATGGGACTGTTAAGAGACGATCGTCGAGTAACACCATCGTTTTGGACATTTCGAGCCAAGGGGTCCACTAGTTGTTCTGGGACTCTTCATGCTAGGGGATCGCTTCCTTGGATGCTAGCCTCTCGAACTAATCTAAATCTAGTCTGCATTTCTCAATGATCAGGTTGGTTTTCCAGAGATGGCGCCAAAAATGATGTGGAAATCACCTCCTTGTAACAGACCGGACGGTCTGGACAGCTGCAGAGTTGGAGCGCTAATCAATCACAAACTTGGTGAGTTGCTATTTGCGTCACGAATTAGCGTTAGGGGTGCCGGGGATTGCCTGTTGAAGACCCTCAAACGTTCAAGTCAGTAAGCTGTATAAGTGAATTAAACCAAAAATTAGAGAGTGCTTAATATTTAATTAAATGCATATCGTTCAATTATAAAAATATTGAGGGTATTTATAGTGAGAAATAAAATCTTTATGGGTTATTAGACCTTTGGCCCATTGAAGAATTTTTCTTTTGATTTTTAATATCTCGACCCAGTATTTGGTCCATACTGCTTAGGTTAATTTATTTGAACTTGACACATTATAATGTGGTCCAATTAATTTAGATTAAGCCCATCATAAATAATTATTTTGGACTAAGCCCACCAACATTATAAAGTTCTTAAAAAGGTATAGTAAAGTTTTTACGAGCTCAAAAAGTATAGCACAAGGGTAATAAATGACTTTTTGGCCATGATTTTTTATCAATTCCTACGATTTTCTCATTTGTAGTAATTAGTGACCACCGATACATCTAAGATCGTCCACCTCCTATAATAACGGGGTGTATAATACCTGACCTATATATTATTCTTTTGTTTGTTTGGTAGGAAGAGAAAGATGGACGAAAAAGGAAAGAGGGAATGTGGCCAATTAAAAAAACTAATCCTAATATGGAGGGATTAAGGGTTGTATTTAACACAAAAGTATGTCCCTTTTCCTTTGGTCTGCTTATGAGACCAAACAAAGATAAAAGGTTGTCCTTCATGTCCTTCTGTAATAGCAAAGAATATACAAAGGTTATCTGTATTCTCTCTCTTTGGAAAAAAATATTATAACCTTTTTTTTTTGCCCTTTTGGTTCCAAACACAATCTCATAAATTTAAATTTGCTCTTATTATCGTGAAAATTTGAAAGTTGGGATTTACCTAATTGTTTTTTGGTTTTCAAGAACCCATCAAATTGGATCACATTCACAAATACGGGTAGTAGATTTCATTCACGCAGTCAAAATATTTGAATTAATAAAATCATAGAGCCAATTTGGTTCAAAGAATAATTGTTCCAAAAAAAATATCATTTCAAAATAACAACTATTCAACATGAAAGTCATATTCTTGGGTAGACCAGGTGTTAATATAATCAGTTCTTTAAATATTATTAAATTAGGAGAGGAATGATTTCCCCTACAATCTAATGACCAACAATAAACTCGATGCACTTAATATGTTTGGCCACACATATGAACTGAAACTAGAATGGAATGAATGTTTATACTTTTTTATTTTTTTTAATGAAGTGAATTTGGAAAATGATTTAATTGGTTTGTTGTGATTACCATACCCATACATACAAAAGGACTGATTTTGAAGGAATTAGTGTACTATTAATAATTCTTATTCCTATTTATTCCAATACATATCAAACTTGGGATAGGAATAAAAAGTATTGGAATGGCCATCATTTGTACTTAACATGCCACCAGTTGCTTCCTGCATTTCCTATCATGAACTCGTGTGAACTCCACTGATATACATTCGAGTCAGGATCATTGCAAAATTAAGTGAAGTTCAAATTCGATGTTATCTTTGGAGAAAAAAAGGGTTAACTTCATTTTATCCCTTTAACTATCTCATCATTCACCTATTCATTGGATGTGTTTCAAATGAAAACAAATGTTGATTTACCAATTTTGCCCCTAATCTAGTACAAAGCCAAAGAAAAAACAAAAAACAAAAAAGGAAAAAAATGTTGGGTTCGTGTGATTTCAAGAAATGTATACACAGTGAAATTTAAAAAATTTCAAAAATATAAATATACATTACATCACATGTACTAAAACTAATCTCGGAATCCTTTCGCAATTATTTAGTTGTATATTTTCTAATACTTAAAGTAAGAAGGTTTCAGTCTGATATAGACAGCTCAAAATCTATGTTCGGATATGTATCATTCTAAATGGTGGTGTGGTCAGTTAGAAGAGTTCCAAAAAGGAGACAACCTCGGATTCTACTACCAAAACTGAATACATTGTTGCATGTGGTGCAGCAAAAGAAGCTGTTTGGATAAGGAACTTCATCCAAGAGTTAGGTATGGTTCCATCTGTTGTTGATCCTGTATTGATATACTATGATAACAATAGAGCAATTGTGCAATCAAAAGAGTCAATATCTCATCAAAGATTCAAGTACATTATGAGGGGATACTGTAGTGTCAATATCTGATCAGAGAGATCATTGGTAGAGGCGACACTGTAGTGGATAGAGTTATTTCGGTAGAAAATATAGCAGATCCACTAACAAAAACTCTAGTGCAAAAGGTATTCGATAGATATCTTGAGAAGATGGGCTTAAAGTACATGAGCAATTGGCGCTAGGGCAAGTGGGAGATTGTTATAGTAGTGTCTGGTGTGCCAATTATATTGTGCATTATTTATACTCTTGTATTTGTAAAAATAATCTTTTTCAAATCATATTAATAAAAGGATGCATAATCTAATTGGCATGCCGGATACTACTCTAACAATCTCCCACTTGCTCTAGTATTAATTGTTAATTCCAAGAGAATTAATTAATTGAAAGACTCGAGTCACTTGGAGTCGTTATGGATAGCGAGCTCTATTTAGATCTCATCATGCAGTCTTTGCCTCCATCATTTGATGCATTCATTGTCTACTTCAACATGCATAAAATGGAAACAAGTCTTGTTGAGCTCATTAACATGTTGAAAATGGTTGAGTCCACTATAAAGAAGGACAAATCGATCATGCTTGTTGGATCCTCATCCAACTTAAAGGCTACAAAGCCCAAGAGAAAGAAGAGAAAGGGAAAATGTTCCTCAAAATTTAAAGGCATGAAGCTAATAGGTGGTGTCTTCAAGAGTTCCAACAAGACCGATGACAAGTGCCACTACTACGGCAAACCTGGGCATTAGAAGAGCAATTGCAAGAAGTACCTTGCGAGCCTAAAAAGTTCAGGTATTTATTTTGTTAAAGTTAACTTATCAGTTAATGATGCTTCTTGGGTATTGGATATTGGTTGTGGCCTCATCTTTGCAATGATTTGCAGGTGATGGCAAGAAGTAGAAAGCTAAATAGAGAAGAGATAGTCCTGCGACTGGAGAATGGTGCAGAGATTGCTGCATTAGCCATAGGAAGTATCAACTTAGATTTAGAAAATAGAGTATCTTTAATTTTAAACAATTATTTTTATGTTCCAAAGATAGTTCCCAATTCTTATGGTTTGCTAGGTTAGGTCATATCTGTGAGAAAAAAATTCATAAGTTGGCTTAATTGCTCAATCTTTTAAAAGAGCAAGAAATGCCAACATGTGAGTCATATCTCAAAGGAAAAATAACCAAATCATAATTTGTTGGATAAGTGGAGCGAGCCAAAATCTATTGGATTTGATCTATTCAAATGTATGTGGGCCACTAAGTGTTAGTGCTCGTGGAAACTATCATTATCTTTTAACAACTATTATTTTAGGTATGATTATGTTTACCTTATGAGGTATAAATCTGAAACTTTTGTAAAGTTAAAAAAATTCAGATGTGAAGTGGAGAAACGAACTAGGCTGAGTATCAAGGCACTTTGATCAGATCGAGGAGGTAAATACTTGAATACAGAGTTTCTTGATTATCTAAAAGAGAATGAGATTCTCTCTCAGTGGACCCCTCATACAACTCCCTAACTCAATAGAGTTGCGGAGCGTAAAAATCAAACCTTATTAGACATGATTTGATCAATGATGAGTTTTACTCGACTTCCTCTCAATGATCATCATATTAAACGTGTTTGCAACTTGAGAGACGTGAATCATTGTGTCGCAACCAAGCAATTGTAGCAAAGAATACAACCTAAAAAAATCCAAGAGAACAAAAATAATAGGGATGGAAAAGAGAAAATATATTTCACCCCTTGTATAATCTAGTTTAGTAAATAGTTCATAATTTTTCCAATATGGGTAAGGTTCAACCTATTTGGCAACTGAAGTAAATGCAGAAATTAAAATCAATTCTTATTTCAATTATCAATTTTTATATGAAATTATCCAATAATGGGAGCCCATCAATTAAAAATTTAGAAAGTCTATTTAATTTATAGACATTATATGGAGTTTGGATCTTCTATTATAATTTTATATTGAATTTTATATTATATATTGCATACACATACAACTTGTATAAAATATTTTTTAAATATACATTTCAAAATTAATCATATAAACGTGATGTACATGGATCACATGTAACACAGGTACAATTCAAAATTTTAAGAGAAAAAACCATACTATGATAAGCATGCCATTTGAATTAATAGATTAATGTGTAACAGTCGTCTGTATCCATTATTCAAACAATTTCATAAGCTAGGACCTCCGATCGAAAAGTCAAAGGAAATAAGAACCTTACAATATGGTTAACAGAAAAAAGTCAATGAACATCTGAATGTAGTCCTCCATCATCTCAAGAACCTGTCTTTTATGATTATGAATGTGAATTATTTTACCACGTATGGAAGAACAACAAAATTAGAGATATGCACCCAACTCAAGAAAGTTTACTTTACTGGGCTTTGAGTTCAAAATAATTTGCAATCTGGTTGGGGATAAATCAATCAAGCCTGTTCTGATGAAGTGCCTAAAATTCATATATTAGAAATATCATCACAAGTACTTATAGTACGGGCTAATAAAATAATGGGAATAGTAGTGTTTACAACTTTTTGAAATTATCAATGCTGTGGAAATAATTCTGTAAGTTGCATGTCAGATAAATTTCCAAGGAAAACAAAGTGTAACATAAAATTTGTGTCTGCAAAAATAATAATACGAAAAAATATAAATTAAGTTTGATAATCAATTATGGGTATATTCTCTATTAACCCTCTCATTCTTCTCTTAAGAACAAAAAATTTTGAAATTTGAAATTTTGTAAGTGAAATTGATAATTATCGAACTTCAATAATATTAATTTGAGGATTTATTATCGTAATCTCAAATTAAATATTATAATTTTGATGGTATCCATGACGTAAGCCTTGATATTTGCCTTGAACATTATAGATCTTGTTGAATTTGGTGGACTTTGGTTGAGAGAATATCGAAACCTCCTCCAATACCTCCCTTGCTTGAATGTGGACTTGCTGGTGTTGTTGTAGAATTGTTGTTGTTCTCTTTAATTATTTAGAGATGACCCATATTTATATTTGTAAGATAGAAGTTCTTACAAAAATATTTAGTTGGTTCTTTATGATTTAATTGGCATTTACTTCCTCACTTATAAGATATGATTTGAATTACCAAAATATTTCAATTTCATGCATGGTAATATTTAATTTTTTTATCTATTAAATATCTTATTTAATCATGGAATTAAATGAAGATTCAAAAAATAAATAAAAACATAAAATTGATAAGTAGAAATATATTACATGTCAATGTATAATGCAATAATTTTCTATATCTACAAATGCTCCTTCAGGACTTGTTCTCGTGCATTTATTTCAATGAATGCAAAAAGCGAATGGGTCTCGAAATCTTTATCGCATGGATCAAATCAAAGCAACTTACTTTATATGAGATATAGAGAAAATTTAAACTCATATCAATATTGGCCTGAGAAAGAAGTAGAAGTTCTTAAGTTGATTCATGTGCAGAAGCCTTCCATATCTATTGATCCATCTTCAATTACATTTGATCAAAAAGGGGGAAAATCAAGTGTTGATGCACAAGCTCAACGGGAATAAGATAAAGATATTGAGGAAACAGAGGCAAATGCTGGTGAAGATGATTAATCATCTTTTGTTTTTTATTTTTGCAAATGCTTTCTACTGTGAATTGTTAATATGTACTCAAAAAATTTGCATTTAATCTTTGGTTTATGTTTTGTTGGGTTTCTATCTGTTTTGGTATTTGATTCAAATATGCAGGAAGAGTAGTATTAGGATTCTTTTTGGACGTGATAAGAACAAGTGTTGCAACATCTATGTTACAACAGATATTTTGATGTTATTTTTTTATATTGAATTTTGAAAACCTGCATCTGAATTTGAGGGAGAGTTTTAGTTGATTTTGACCAAAAATACCAAAGGAGAAGATTATTAGTGTAAAAAAAGAATGACATTTATACAAGCTAGAATTCTACACAGAATCAGGTGTTACAAGAAATATTGTGAGAGATGTTACAACAATAATGGAACAATATTTAATTAATTAATTATTTTAATTAATTATAATTATTTTGGGCAAGTTTCCGTAATTCAGGAATTTTTGAAATATTTATTTTAGGTATTTCGTAAAGTCCCATATGTGATAAATGTAATGAAACTAAATATATTCTTGATTTGTTTTGATAAGATAAGAAAATATTTTGAGAATCTTATGGATAAGGCAACAAATCGAAAAATCAATACCTTTCAGATATACAGCAATCAAGACTCGATTTTAAGAGGGATTTGGACTGAAATACATGTTGCATATATACTAAGTTTCAACATTGAAAAAACCAAATGTGGATGAACTGAGAAGTACCACGAAAGTGATTCAAAGATAAGACGAATTTTACTCACATACATTTCTCGGGAGAATAAGGTGAAAATGTTTTCTGGAGATGACCGCATCAGCCATCTGAAGGAGTTTAGAGTTGGAGGGAGTCTAACAATGCTAATTATTCATATACATTCTTCAAGAGAAGAAAGTAAAGGTTTTTGAAATAAAATTGAATCAGCCATTTGAAGGAGCTCAGAGTTGGAGAGAGGCTAGCAGTACTGATTAAAGTTGAAGGGAGCTTGCAAGGACATCTAATTGGTGAAATACATAGAATGATCTTCATTTAAAGAGGAAGTCTTTAAATTATTTTAATTGTATGAGATGTATTGTGTAAATTGTTACTAATTAGTGAATTATTTCTTTCTCTGTGCGTGGCCTCATGCAGTAGAGTACGTAGTATTTAAAACATGTAAAAAATTATGATATTATCTTTTTATTTTGACTGTGTTTTTATGTAAATATTACAACACTTAACATAATATTTAAGATTTTTAAAAAAAATTGAGTAACAGAGTGTGATTTGATAAAATGCTAACTTAATTTTTTTTCTTTTAAAATTCCAATTTTATTATAATCGAATCAAAATTATTAATATTTTTTCTGTAATTATTGTTCAATTCGATATTCGATTTGATAAATTATCGTACTAAAAATTTGATACGATTTAGTTTAACATAATTTAGTGCATACCCCCCACGTAAATTGTACTATTTTGATATTTATAACATAACTCGTGTATCAATTAAAGTATTTATAAAAACTCACATATTAAATTGAGACTAAGAGTAAAAATCGAATAACAATTGAAACATTTGTAAAAACTTGTCAATCAATTTACCATTAACAATGAAGTCGGATACCAAAATCATTTTTACTCTTTGATAATTATAATAAAATTACCCACTTCTTTTATGATTTAAGATTAGTCATATCAATTCCATACAAAATTTTATCATATAAACTAAAATATGTTGTAGCCGAGCAAGCGTGGAAACTTAAAATAAAATTTTATAGCAGTAATGGTTTACATTTTCATTGTTTGCAATAATTTATTACTGTATTTTTGTCATTTCATCTTATTTGCATAATAGTAAAATGAGTAATTGTTTATTTTTTGTAGATTATGCGGACTTCAAGTTTTTTTTTTCAGTCATGCGATCAATTAAATTATCAGGAAAAGGGTTGTATTAGAAGTAAATAAATTATAATTATCCATATAGTTATATCATCAATCAATCACTATTAATGGTGAGTTTGGTACAACAAATAATCATTTATGCGAAAATCTTTGGATCAACTTTTCAAAATTGATTATAGAAATACATGTTATAATGAAAATTCTGCATAAGATATATTTTTAAGTAGCAAAAGGTATATATATATATTCATTTAAACAGTACCAATACAAGCACCTAGAGAAAACTATACATTTCGGAATAAACCTAACTAGGGTAACAACTTTTCTATGCGAAAACCTTTGGATCCAACTTTTAAAAATTGATTTTAAAAATACAGGTTATAACGAAAATTATGCATATCCTCATTTTTTGTACCTTACAAGTTACCACCAAAGAAAACACTTTAAAAATAAACTAAAAAGAATTTTATTTTAAAATTGCAATGAGATACTGAATTGTTAGCAACAATTTTTTTTTTTTTTTTTTCTTTTAAGATGTAGCAATACAAGCGAGCACCTTGTCAATTAAGAAAAAAATATTTATTTCGGCATCAATTCACTATGCTTACAATTATAATAATAAAAAATATAGACATCATTTTTTTATATATTTATGGAATTTATCAAACTTAGTCTATTAAAAAATGAAATCATTAAATTTCATAATTTGATATATTTATTTTATAATTTTTTAATTATAATTGATAATATAAAATAATTAAATTTGTCATATATTATTCAAATTAGATTCAAATTAACATCCGAAGTATAAATAATCTACATGAAAAATCTTATTGGAATGCATAGATAGGGCCATCAAGCATTTTTCGCCCAATCCACAATCCATAAACAAGCCTTTTATGTTTTCGCATAGCCGATTCACTAACCGTGAGAGTGCACTTTTGTTGTTTGTCGTTTGATGAGATACCTACCGAAACAATAGTGTGGTTTGATAAAATAATAACTTGATTTTTTCCCCTTTAAAAATTTAATTTTACCGTAATCAAACTGATATTGTCATTTTTTATTTTTTTGGTAATTACGGTTTGGTTCGATATTTGATCTAGTAAATTACCGTACCAAAATTTTGATATAGTTCAATTCAGTAAAATCGAATGCATATCTCTACCTCACTTGCACTAATTTGACGTTTATGACATAACTCATATATCAATTAAAGTATTTGTTAAAACTCTTATATCAAATTAATATTAATAGTAATACTCGAGTATCGCGTTTGTAAAAACTTGTATATCAATTTGTCATTAATATTAAAGTCGAATTCCAAAATAGTTTTTACTCTTTGATAAGTATAATAAAACCATTCACTTATTTCATGATTTAAATTTAGTCATATCAATTCTATACACAACTTTATTGCGTAAACTAAATACACTATAGTCGATATTGCGAGCATGAAAACTTAAAATAAATTTCTATAGCAGTAATGGTTTGCAATTTTCTTATTTTTCAATTATTTGTCATTATATTTTTGCCCTTTATTCTTATTTGTATAACATTAAAATCAATAATTATTTATTCATTATAGATTATGCAGATTTCAATTTTTTTTCTAGTGGTGCAATCAATTAAATTACCTGAAAAAAGAGGTCATATTAGAATAAATAAATTACAATATTCCATATAGTCATATCATCAATCTATCACTATTGAGGGTGAGTTTGATATAATAAATAATATTCTTTTATTACAATCACTTAAAAACTAAATATGAAATCTACCACTAACAACCAATTATAACTTAATATCCATAAATCTTGAAAATAATGCCATTGAAATAATATAATCAATTACAATCTCTATTTTATCACTTTTTTTATGAAAAAAATCATAAAATATTACTCAATCAATCAAAAATTTTCAATTTACTACCTATAAATATCTCATCTCAATTCACTCAAATACATTTTCACTTCACAAATACAAAAATGAAAACTCAATTGAAAACAATACAAATGAGAAATGAAAATGAAAATGAAACGAAATATCCCTTATGCATTTGAAAGTTTACAAGCAGGCTCGCCAGCTTTTTTTATTTTTAATTTTTAATTAATTATAGTTATATTAATAATAGCGGTATTAGAAATAATAATTTTACTTAAAAACAATAATAATGATAATAATAATAAATTTATGTTATTGCATAATCCTATAACATTATAAATTTTAAGATTACATTTTAATTATGATAATATTATGACAATAAAAACAATAATGACAACAGTAACACAATATAGTTAAATAATTAGAATAATAAAATTCAATTAATCCAAATAACATAATTATTTTTTGTGTAACAGAGTTCGAGCAAATAGGCTTGATTACAAATAAGGTGAGATTGAGCTCAACATTTGTAAATTGAGCTTGAGCTTGAGCTTGAGCTTGAGCTTGAATGTACAAACTCGAGCAAGCTCAAAATTTTCAAAACAAATTTGAACTTGAGTCTAAAAATTTATAAACTCGACTTGATCTCCACTTCCCTAAATTCATCTTTAATTTAGACCTCTTCACGCACAGTAAATTATTTAAAGCTCCACTTTCCCATTGGAGCATCTAATCACCTGGGGAGGATATGGGCCGTGGGTTTGCTTAATTGAGGACCCATTAAAGCTAATAAATAGTATTTGGCCCTCTGACCCCACTATATGGGTTACATTCCTATCCATTTGTGAATTATCTAAAAACCAACAAGTAAACAACAACCAAATTCACAACATCAATATGCAGTAAATTGAAATCCAACACAAATCCACTGTAATTTTCACTCTATTTATTCAAAGCATAATAGAATAGTAATATTTTTTTGTAAAGGAAGCAAATATGGATTCATGTATCCATGTCTGCTGATGGCATATTAATGCTATCACGCAAAAGGTTCAATCTGATTAGCCAAAACCCCTTAAAAGTCCTGATGAGTACAATATACACATATATATGTATTATTACATGTACTCTTTTATTTGGGATAATTTAATTTTTGATCACTTATCTTTTTTAGTTATTCAATTTCAGACCATTCTATTCAACTCTTATTAAGTATAATTATCAAAGACTAAATAAGGGCACAATGAAAAAAAAAAAATACTATTAAAAAGTAGACAAATAGCTACCAAGATGAAATTTAAATCCAAAACTTTCACAGTCATGATGCTTTAACGTTATCATTTGAGCAAAATCTTATTTACAAATTAACAATTTTGAAGGGCGAACTTTGGTTGAACTAAATTTAGGTCTCCGAAACGCCCGCTACTATTTATCCACAAAACAAAGGGCTCTGATTGAAGGGTGTAGCGCACACACCCAAGTGTTAAATGAAACTCTCCCCTGTAACGTCTAGTTGGATTGTGATGTCTAAAGTGCAATTAAGGTAAAAATCTAGAGTGCACATGAAGTTTTGCTCTTAATGCATTCAAAAATCGTTCAAGTATGAGTTCAAATGATTTATCGCTTGAAATAGAATATTCGAACCTCTCAAAACTAGCCCTATTTAAATTTGTGAATGCAACTCTATGCAATCAATTTAATAATAGAATAAAAATCCAGAAGTTGATATTGTTGGAAGTGGCATGCTATATGGAAAATAAATATTTATTTGTCCTACAGAGAGAAAATACAAGAGTTTAATACTTTTTATAAAGAGATGTAACTCAAAAAGTTTAATTGAAAATTTGGAGGGAAAAATGGAGAGAATGAAATATATATATGTTTATATATATATATATTTATATTTTTCATTCGAAATTTTATATCATGTATTCACATAACTATCAAAAGTTGAAATTTCCATTCTAGACTTTGGATGGTTTGTTGTATTCTAAAAGTGAACTATCATTCACATACTTGAGTGATTTGTTGCTAAAGTAAATTGCTATTCAATAGGTTAGCAAATTCATAATGGGGCATTAAATAACTATCAAAAGTATTCAATGATAATCGGAACAATTATCAGTTTAATAAAAGTGAAATTATTATTCGCAGTGTAAAAGGAAAAATAATAAGGAGAAATTGATATTTTCATTCGCTCAACTCTATATTGTGATTTATAACTGACTACTACATATATAGAGAACGTGAGCAATAGTTACAACCATAAACTAACATTTTTATTCACTCAACTCTATATTTTGATTTACAACTGACTGCTCCATATATAGAGAAAGTAAGTAACAGTTTCAACCATAAGCAACTACTTCACATTAACTTTCCACTACTCCACTATTAACTCTTCAATACTCCACGAAACTAACTGCTAATAACAGTGCTAAGAAATAAACTAACCATGCCACATATTGCACTGAAAATTAAAACTGGACACTACTAATATAAATATATTTCAACAACCCGTCTTAAGCTGATGCTTTCAAACACTCAGTTTAATATACTAACAAAAAAGCACTTTTCTCAAATTTTATCTTCCAAATTGCAAAAGCCAAGTAACTTTTTGAGTTTCACAAAAGATGCCAACTTGAGAGACTTGGTGAATATATCGGCTATTTGATCTTCACTCCTGCAATAGATAACATTAATTATTTCATCCTTTGTGAGATGTCTTAAGAAGTAAAATTTCACATCAATATGCTTGCTTCTTCCATGAAGAATAGAACTCTTGGAGAGTTTTATTGCTGAATTGTTGTCACAGTAAATGGGAGTAGGTCCTTCTTGATTAAAATGAATCTCCTCAAGAATCTTTAGCAACCATATTGCTTAACAAGCACATGTTGTTGCTACGAATTCAGCTTCTATAGTTAATAAAGTCACAATTAATTGCTTCCTTGATGACCATGATATTGCTCATGATACCACCATAAATGTATAACCAAATATGTTATTTCTGTCATCTTGATCTCTCATATAATCACTATTAGTAAAGCCCATTAAATTTGAATTTTCTCCTTTCTTGTAAAACAACCTATAATCAAATATACCTTTGTCACACCCTCCTAACAATATGTATATTTAAACAACCTGTGCAATATAATTTGTGCACATATGCGTGTGTATAATATTTTTTTTCAACAAAATATTGATAAAAGTAAAGTGCTTTCATATCCTGTAATATTGTATATCACAATCATCATAAATTCCAACTCTCTATCACAAAGGAGTTTTAAAAGTGATATATAGGGTAAAGTTACTAATATAATACAATAACTGTAAAATAAAAAACACAGCCCACAAAATAGCCCAACAGGTCGTTATCCTACTACATTGATCTTTGAAAGCCTGTGGGAGCTCCACTACCAGCCAGTAAACTAGAGGTCTTAAATCTCACCATATTCACCTACAACGCATGAACTACATGAGCTAACACTCAATAAGTAAAAATCATGCATGACAAGAGTATGATATAAAATTTCATGTAACTCATCTCTAAGATATGATGATATAAATGTGTTAAATTTCAGTACTCATAAATCAAAGAGTTTTTATTAAAAATCACTTCATTTATTGGGCCCTTAGCCCACCTACTATGCACTGATAGAGTTGTGAACAATATCAATAATCACATGGACATAAACAAATTGACTCAGTCCAACGGTCATCTCCTAGGATCACCAGAGGTCCACCCCCTATCTTCCTCTATGATCCTCCATAAGTCTTCCCACTGGCGAAGTCAATAAGGGCACAATCAAGTGGTCCATCCTTTCGTGACCACCAGAGACACACCCCTGTCAATTCTTATGATCCTCCAATAAGTAACACTCCCGGCACTCTAAAATATCACATAAGCATACCTCACATGCCTCGGTACACTAGTAGTGGCCAACCAAAATATTTTCTTTTTAAAAATCATGTCTCAAATTGTAAAGTGCATGCAAGAACCTCTACTATACTCATATACCGTGCATGCACATGTAAATGCTCATGAATGGTATGTTCAATATGAAATGCAAGTCATCTTGCTCTCAACATGTTTCAAGAATCATAAAACTCTTAAGGTACACACTATACTTGTCATCCAGTCAATTTAAATATCATCAACACATTAGGTATAAATGCTTCAAGACATACTGTATTCGTGCATTGTAGTTGTAAATGGATATTCACTTACCTTTCACTTGATTGATAGTTTAGTCTATATTTGTTTATTGTTCCTCTCCGATCATATATATAAAATATCCTGTAATATTATCCAATATCAAGCGCCATTCCCAATTTGGTAAGTTGAAAGCATAAAATTTCATATTAAAACCTTAAACACCAAGCTACCTAGGTAACAATCATGCTTTCACAAACTAAAACCCAATCTAGTCCCTCAAATACCTTAATTTCTCATCTTAGATACATATAAATATCATATAATTGAAGTACTATAACTCTAATATCATGTACCTAATTGTTATCACTCAATAGCAACATGTCTAGGTTGAAATATGCTAAGTTATAAAATAGGACAAATTCACATTTTCATATTTTCTTGCTGTCCAATTTAGTTGCATGATAATTTTGACATCCCTAAGCATATCCAATCACTTTTAATTTTTTTTCACACTTAGATAACATAAAAAAAAATGTAACCATGTCATATAATTACTAAAACTCATGGATATGGCTTCTCAAGTTCAGCTCTCTTCACAACATACTGAAACAGATTATTTTCCTACCATGATAGTTTTGCACACTTCATGACATTAATGGTTTTTGCACCCTTAAGTATATTCAATCACTCCCAAATTTTCAGCATCCTTAGATAACACATATAAAGAAACAAGTAGATCAAAGTACTTCCAAAACTAATGGATTTATTGATGTAAAACCAGCACCATTCACATAGGATATAATCTAAAATTCAAAGAAGATAATTTTGAACACCTCTTTAATTATCACACTACATTACAATTTATAACCTATTTAAACTTACATACATCACCTACACTCATATATAAACACATATATGGTGAAATACAAAGGTTTTAATCAAGTTATTATACATATATAATGCTTTAATATAAAAAATCAGCAAGTATACAATTTCTGTCCCTAGTGATTTTTATTGTGATTTTGTAATAAAAAACCCTTTTTTGTGAATTATAAGACCATAAATAGCATCCTAACATGATTATAATCAATAATATAAGCTTTAAAAATCATAAACCCTCAAATAATTCAAGAACTTAAATAAAAAATATGAGTTAAGCTCACCTATGCACATAGTTTAGCTTCAACTTGCTTCTCCTTACTTCCCTTTGCTTCCTTCACTTTTTTCTTTACTTGGAATTACTTGAGAGAAATTTCTAAAATTCAATATGAAGGTTTTGAAGGTGAAATAGCTCAAAAAATAGTTCTTGATCGTGACTCAAGGATAGAAATGAAGAAAAGTTGAGATGAAAGCTTGAGGTATCAAGTGGTGATTCAAATATGATGTTATTCACACATTATGCAGCCCTAATCTAGTATTTCTCATTACTTATTTATCTATGAAAAACCTACTTTAATCTTCATATTATCGGATAATACATTGTGCCCTAATTTCTTGATCGTTCATTCGATCTCCAAACCGATCGACATTCTATTCTTGAATGATTCTCTAGTTTTCATTTTCTAAAATCACATGCACATATGAACCTTGTATTATGACACTTAAATCACACTATATTATGTCCGATATCCTAAGTATGTTAATCTATGGATGTATACCTTTAAAACACTTTGATCAATTTAAATCGAATCATATAAGCTTACTAATGACACTTTTAACACTTCTAAAATTATAACATATAACCTATGAATATCCAATTTATTAATCAATCTATTATTTATCTTATCTAAATATATACATTACATAATTAGGTTATAGGATCTCAACCACTAACATCAAGTGATAACATTAGAGGTATAATGATTAAGAATGCTATAAAAGATGCGATGTAGATGTTAATGCAAATTTGCATATAAGTAGCATGTAGTGCATGAATTATATTGAACAAGTGAGTAGTGTGAGATTTGGGTATTACAACAGGCCCTTAATATTTGGTTGGAATCCATTTCTTCCGCGGATGGAACAGTTACACTATACCTTACTTTTAATAAATCTGGTGTAATGCACAATTTTCTCATAAATGCATGTGATGCAAATGAATGCGTAGATCCAGAATCTATCAATGCAATTGCAGGTATCTTAGAAATTAAAATAGTACATGTGACTACAGAAGGCTCTGCATCAGCTTGTTCTTGTGTCATTGCATATACTTTTCCCTAAACTCTTCCCTGTACTGTTGGGCAATCCTTTGCTATATGTCCAGGCTTTTTACACTTAAAGTAGCAGTTAGTACCACTAAAGTATTCCCCAAAATGATTCTTCCACACTTAGCATATTTAGGTCTTTCAACTGCAGTAGAAGTTTGTCCAACTCTAGGACGCTTTTCATTCCCTTGGTTTGATTCTTGCTCTATTTTTTTCCACTGGTTCAAATTTCTTAGAGTGAATACTTGTTTCTTTTGTTGATGGAATCTTTCAATCTCTTTCTTATCTAATCAGCCATCAAAGCCATGTCCACCAATTTTCTAAACTCGTTACTGAAGACATTCTCACATCTCTTCTAATTTCAGGATTAAGGCCCTTAAGAAATGATCCATCTTCTCATTGTTGTCTCTGCCGATGTATGGTACATATTTGCAACCCTTTTCAAATTTTCTCACATAATCACATAGTGACATCCCTCCTTGTTTTAACTCCAATAATTCTTTTACTTTGAGCGACCTAGCGTCTCTATTGAAATACTTATCATAAAAGATTGTTTTAAACCTCTCCCAAGTTACCTCTTCCATATTCACTGCAAGTTTAACTCCTTCCCACCAGATTCTAGCATCCTTCTTCAACAAGAAAATTGTACAGAGTACCTTCTCAACATCATCAATTCGCATGTAGTCAAAGATAGTATCCAATAATTTAACCCATTCATCTGCAACCATCAGTAAAATCAATAGGTTCTATCTTTCTAACCTTCTCATACACTGCCTTTGAATTATCCTATCGAGCTTGTGGTGGAGGAAGTCACTGATTTTGTTGTTAGTTTCTTTGTTGCATATCTAAAAATTGTTGTATTCGTTCACCGTGCATTCTAGTCTGTTGTTGAATGAGATCAGTCAAATTATTCACCACTCTATGATTACCATCATGATCATTAATTATTTTTCTTTTTGGTGCCATAACCTGATATGTATTGCCCAATCTCATTCCATTCATTAGCCAATAATAAATACATAATCATGACAGTAACATAAAATAAAATCTAATCAAGTAAACATAAAAGCAAATAAACAAATAGTTGATCGAGTTTCCCAATCAGAATGTGTTCATATGCCTTCTTCTGTCTACATGAATGACTAAACCTCTGTTCTAATGCCACAAACTGTAACACCCATTAACCTAATTGTAGAACATAAACCAGCTAATACAAGTAAGTCAAGAAGTATTAACTTTTCATCAATACTAGAGTTATGGTTTTAATAAAAACTCCATTTTTAGCTGTAAGAGAAAGAACTTGAATTCAATTATTGTTTCATTTTGTTTTAAACACACTATATACATATTTCCAAACTGAGTACATCTGCTTACAAAACTATAAAAGAGCGACTTATTTAAAACCAAAACAGCTCGAAGCATGGCATATGAACAAATCTCTGTCCGACCGCTTTGGAGACTTAGTCAACCTCTAAATCTGTACATTTCTACCTGCATCATATGAATCTAATGATCTAAAGGCTCAGTAGGATGAAACTGATGTAATAACAAATAACATACATGCACATCTCATAAATCATTAAATGCATTATTTAATTTAATAACTTTCATTCATAAATCACTTTTAGGGCCCTTGAAGTGTGGTACCTAACTAATAGTGATAGACTGTGGTTTTCGAAACCTGTTCATAATAATTGGCCAACAAGAAAAATAATACGGTGTTTCCATACTTGGTCTTTCAACCTCAGGTATTAGCCGTATTCTAACTCATTCATTGTGGCTTTCCTATATCAATTTTTCAACCTCAAGTATTTGCCACCATTTGTTGGGTCCACCGGTCCCTCCCGCATCCCTTGTCTACCTGACCATTAATCAAGTACCATACTTTTTTTTCAAAAAACCTCATTATATTCTTAATAGTATCATGCTTAATAAACCATAAATACATAAAACATTACATCATTTGACAAATAATAACAATCGCATTAAAATATGAACAACATTATATGATTCTTGTGATACAACAAATGAAAGTTTTAACTTACCACAAGTCCACTTTGTCCTAAGTGAAAAGGTTAACTTTTTTGGAAGATAAGATATGTTAAAGGCCTAACATAATCAAATCATGTACCTTTTAATATATTTTTTTTATAAATCACATAGTCTATTCTAGTTAAAATCATATACACTTTTTAATCTTTTGTAAACAATTCCATATTAATTACATAACCTTAAAAATAATGCATGCTCTATATTTTACTATTAATTCAAGATATTAAAAATTAGGAAAACCATTAAATAACTAATAATTTAAACATAATTATTAGGGCAACCCCTAAAAATGCACACAATCTAAATTAACATGATGTAAACTCGGTTATAACTTAAATTGATTGTAACCTTCAATTAAGCAAATTAATTACTATTGTTTTCAATCATTCTACGAAACTTCCAAACAGAATATAAGTATTACAAGATTAATAGAAATAAGTAAATTAAGCATAATTCACAACATTATTAATTTTGCTTAAAACTAGATTAACTAGTTTGGTTTTGGCTTCAAGTCTAACCCACTTAAGTTTTCAATCATATAAAAAGATAATAAAATATGTAACCATCCAAGATACCATAAATTCATCATAAGAAATATTAAAAAAGAATATACCTTGATTAGATTGGAATTAAACTCCAAAATCAACAATTTTCAAGCTTAAAAATGGTAGAAACTTGTTCTAATTTGTGTTTTATGGATTTCTATGGATTGGATTCAATTTTTGTGAGCATGAGAGTGTAGAAATTAGAGAGAAACTTGAAGGAGAAGGGCTGGTCGTTTTTGAGGAGCTTCCACAAGAAAATATGGCTGAAATAACTTTTTTGACATTTCAAAAAGAGGTAAGTGGAGGGTGATGATTGGTTGCATCATGCTTGGTGTCTTCTCATGCCAAATTCCACATTTATGGGCTAGGGAGATGACAAAAATTGATGCTTTGGTGTTATAATTAAGTGCAATGTAGTTTAGAATGATTTCATGCAACTTAGTCAATTAACCAATCAAATTGCACCATTTTGCATACTTTTATTTTTTAGTTAAATGTAACATATTTAAAATAAATATTTAGGTAAATAATCACTTTAAAATGTAATAAGTATGGAGCAATATGAATAATTCATTTCATGGTCATTCAACACATCGATCTTCCTTATCAAGCTTTTCACTATAAAAAGGCACTTAAGGAATATATTAAATCAAGAAATAAAAGTTTGATCTTATATTTTATGTACTAATACATGTTAAAGCATAACTGGAGCATATAATAACAATTATTCATGTTTATTGCAATCATGCTATTTGTATGTCATAATTCGATAATGCATATTAATTAAATGCATATTCATGCAATATGCTTATTATTGGCTATATAGGAGAGAATTGGGCATTACAACTATGATATGATTTTGGGTATGGATTGGTTGGCAATGTATTGGGCTACAATAGATTGTCTGAGAACGACAGTAACTTTTCAATGTTCTAGTGAGGAACCGTTCACCTTTATTGGAATCGTACAAAGTTTCAAATTTCCAATTATATCAGCATTAAAAGCACACAAATTATTAGATAGTGGTTGTAAAAGATATTTGGCGAGTGCTATGAGCATTGAAGAACAACACCATCCTATAGTGAAGTGCCAGTTGTTCGGGAATATCCAAAAATATTTCCTGATGAACTTCCTGGATTACCACCAGATCTTGAGATAGAGTTTGTTATTGAACTAAATCAAGGAACACATCCAATATCTAAAGCTCCATACCGAAAGACACCAACTGAGTTGAAAGAATTGAAGATATAAATACAGAAATTATTAAATAAATATTTTATTAGACCTAGCTTTTCACCATAGGGTGCACTGATTCTATTTGTACATAAGAAGGATGAATGTGATTGTGTATAGACTACCGAGATTTAAATAAAGTTACAATCAAGAATAAGTATCCTTTGCCTAAAATAGAAGACTTATTTGATCAACTTCAAGGTGCATCTATATTTTCAAAAATTGATCTGCGATTTGGGTATCATCAACTAAAAATAAAAGAGGATGATGTCACCAAGATTTCATTTAGCATGAGATATGGACATTATGAATTTTTGGTGATGCCATTTGGGTTGACAAATGCTCTAGCAACTTTTATGGATTTGATGAATTGGGTATTTAAAATTATTTTTGATAGATTTGTTATTGTGTTTATTGATGATATCTTGATTTACTCTAGCACAAAAGAAAAGCATGATGAACATCTAAGAATGGTTTTAAAGGTTTTGAAAAAGAAACAACTATATGCTAAATTTAAGAAATGTGAATTTTAGATTGATCGAGTGGTATTTCTGGGACATGTAATATCAGGAGCAGGAATATCTGTAGATCTAAGTAAAGCAGAAGCTATTAATAGTTGGTCACAACCTACTAATCTTTCAGAAGTACGAAGTTTTCTGGGTTTAGATGGATATTACTGTAGATTTGTGGAAGGATTATCCAAGATAGCTTCTCATTTGACACAATTAACCAGAAAATATGTGACATTCAAATGGACGGATGCTTGTGAGAAACATTTTCAGGAATTGAAGAAAAGGTTAACTTCAGCTATTATTCTTTCTATTCCATTAGGTATTGGAGGCTTTGTGGTTTATAGTGATGTTTCAAAAAATGGGTTGGGATGTGTATTGATGCAAAATGGTAAAGTAGTTGTATATGCATCCAAACAACTTAAAGAGTATGATAAAAATTATCTCACACATGATTTAGAGCTTGTTGCAATAGTGTTTACACTTAAAATATGGAGGCATTATTTGTATGGTAAACGATGTGAGATATATATTGATCACAAGAGCTTAAAATATTTCTTTACCTAAAAAGAGTTAAATATGCGACAACAAAGATGGTTGGAGTTAGTGAAAGATTATGATTGTGTTATCAACTATTATCATGGTAAGGCTAATGTTGTGGTTGATGCATTGAGCAAGAAATCAATAGAACATACCGTAGTTTAAGCTTTGACTCAGAAACCAGAGTTAATTGAACTACAAACAATGAATGTAGAGATTGTACAATAGGGATCAGTGGAGGCCAAATTCGCAACTTTGACACTCAAACCGATTATGATTGATAGAATTCAACAAGGACAATTAGTTGATGATTATATTACTAAAATGATGAAAAATATTGCTTCAGAAACATTTTTTGATTTTTAGATGTCAGAGAAGGTATGTTGCAGTTTCAAAAAAGGTTATATGTGCCTAATGTGGACAACATTCGGGAGGATATTTTGGTAGAGGCACATTCAATTCCATATTCTGTACATCCAGGAGCTACTAAAATGTATAGAGATTTGATAAAGCATTACTGGTGGCCAGGTATGAAAAGAGATGTTGCTCAATTTATAGAACAATATTTGACATGTCAATAAATAAAGACAGAACATCAAAGACCAGTAAAAATCTTGTAAACTTTATTTATTCCAGAATGGAAATGAGAAAGAATTACTATGGATTTTGTATCGAGATTACCTAAAATAGTTAAAGGTTATGATGTTATTTGGTTTATCGTTGATAGACTAACTAAATATGCTCACTTTCTTCCAATATCATTCATCTATTCTATGGATTGTTATGCATAAATATATATACAGGAAGTGGTCAGACTTCATGGAGTACCACTATCTATTATTTCTGATAGAGATTAAATGTTTTTGTTTATGTTCTGGAAGAGTTTACATAAGGCATTAGGAACACAATTATCTTTCAGTACTGCATATCATCCTCAAACGGATAGACAATCAGAGCGAATAATACAAATATTGGAAGATATGCTTAGAGCTTGTGTATTAGATTTTCATGGTCAATGGAGCAAATTTTTACCTTTAATGGAATTCTCTTATAATAACAACTATCAGTCCACTATTGGAATGGCCCCCTATGAAGCATTATATGGTAGAAAATGTAGATTTTCAGTTCATTGGGATGAAGTTGATGAAAAGAAGCTTTTGGGCCTAAATATGATTTGAGAAATGACAGAAGGTGTGACACAAATTCATCAACGAATGCAGACTACCCAGAGTCAACAGAAAAGTTATGTTGATCAAAGAAAAAGAATGTTAGAATTTGTAGTAGGAGATCAGGTATTTATGAAGGTATCTCCAATGAAGGAGATTATGCAGTTTGGAAAGAAAGGAAAGCTAAGTCCTAGATATATTGGTCCATTTCATATTATTGAACGAATTGGGAATGTTGTTTACAAGCTCGACCTATCTGGATCAATGTCTCAAGTGCACAATGTATTTCATGTATCCATGTTGAGGAAATATATTGTGAATCTATCTCATATTCTGAAAAATGAACCTATAGACCTAAAAGAAGATTTGAGTTTTGAAGAAAAACCTGTAGCGATTCTTTTACGAGAAGTAAAATAACTCAGAAATAAAATGATCCCATTGATTAAAGTATTATGGAGAAATCAATCAACATAAGAAGTTACTTGGGAAGGGAAGAAGATATGAAAGTTAAGTATCCAGAACTCTTTCAGTAAGTAAATTTTGAGGACAAAATTTTAATCAGGAAGGGAAGTTGTCATACCCAAGGCTTACACTATTCACTTGGCCAATATGATTCATGCATAACATGCTACTTATATGTTAATTTGCATTGACATTTACATAACATCTTATATAGCATTCTTAATCATTATACCTCTAATGCTATCATTTGATGTTAGTGGTTGAGATCCTATAACCTAATTATGTAATTCTATATTTAGATAAGATAAAGAATAGATTGATTAATATAGTGGATATTCATAGGTTATATGTTATAATTTTAGAAGTGTTAAAGGTGTCACTAGTAACCTTATATGATTAGATTTAAATTGATCGATGTGTTTTAAAGGTATACATCCATAAATTAACATACTTGGGATATTGGATATGATATAGTGTGATTTAAGTGTCATAATGGATGTGATTTTAGAAAATAAAAACTAGATAATCACTTAAGAATTGGATGTAGATCTGTTTGGAGATTCAATGAAGGGTTAATAAATTAGAGCATAATGTATTATCCGATTATATGAAGATTAAAGTAGGTTGTACATAGATAAATAAGTAATGAGAAACACTAGATTATGGCTGCATAATGTGTGAATAACATCATATTTGAATCACCACTTGACACCTCAAACTTTGGCACCTCAACCTTTCTTTATTTCTATCCTTAAACCATGACCAAAAACTATCTTCTGAGCTATTTCACCTCCAAAACCTTCATATTGAATTTTAGAAATTGTTCTCAATTAATTTCAAGTAAAGAAAAAAGTGAAGGAAGCAAAGGGAAGTAAGGAGGAGCAAGTTGAAGTTAAAATCTCTGCATATGTGAGCTTAACTCATATTTTGTATTTAAGTTCTTGAATTGTTTGAGGGTTTATGATTTTTAAAGATTCTATTATTGATTATAATCATGTTAGGATATTATTGTGGTCTTATAATTCACAAAAGAAGGATTTTTAGTTGCAAAATCATAATAAAAATCACTAGGGGCACAAATTGTATACTTGTTGATTTTTTATTTTAAAACTTTATATATGTATAATAACTTGATTAAAACCTATGTATTTCACCATATATGTGTTTATATATGAGTCTAGGTGATGTATGTAAGTTTAGAGAGGTTATAAATTGTAATATAGTGTGATAATTAAAGAGGTGCTCAAAACTGTCTTCTTTGAATTTCAGATTCTGTCCTATGTGAATGGTGCTGGTTTTACATTAATAAATCCAATAGTTCTGGCAGTAATTTGACCTAGTTTTCTCTTTATATATGTTATCTAAGTATGGTGAAAATTTAGGATTGATTGAATATACTTAAGGGTGCCAAAACCATTAATGTCATGAAGTATGTAAAATTGTCACGGTAGGAAAACAATCTATTTCAATATGTTGTGAAGAGAGCTGAACTTGGGAAGCTATATCCATGAGTTTTAGTAATTATATGACATGGTTACATTTTTTTTTATGTTATCTAAGTGTGGTAAAAATTTGGGAGTGATTGGATATGCTTAGGGATGTTAAAATTATCATGCAACTAAATTGGACAATAAGAAAATATGAAAAATGTGAATCTATCCCATTTTATAACTTATCATATTTTAACCTAGACATATTGCCATTGAGTGGTAACAATTAGGTACATGATATTAGAGTTATAGTACTTCAATTATATGATATTTACACGTATTTAAGATGAGAAATTAAGTATTTGAGGGACTATATTGTGTTTTAGTTTATGAAATAATGATTGTTACCTAGATAGCTTGGTATTTAAGGTCTCAGTATGATATTTTATGCTTTCAACTTGTTAAATTAGGAATAGTGCTTGATGATGGGTAATATTATAGGATATTTTACATCTAATATCGGAAGGGAATAATAAATAAATTTAGACTAAGCCACTAATCAAGTGAAAGGTAAGTAAAGATCCATTTGCAACTATAATGCACGAACATAGTATGTCTTGAAGCATTTATACCTAATGTGTTGATAATATTTAAATTGACTGGATGACAAGTATAGTGTGTACCTTAAAAGTTTTATGATTCTTGAAATATGTTGAGAGCAAGATGACTTGCATTTCATATTGAACATACCATGCATGAGCATTTACATGTGCATGCACGGCATATGAGTATAGTTAAGGTTCCTGCATGCACTTTATAATTTGAGACATGATTTTCATAAAGAAAATATTTTGGTTGACCACTACTAGTGTACTGAGGCATGCGAGGCATGCTTATGTGATATTTTGGGGCGCCGCGAGTGTTACTTCTTGGATGATCATAGGGGTTGATAGGGGGTATACCTCTGGTGGTCACGAGATGGTGGACCAATTGACTATGCCCTTATTGACTCCGCCAATGGGAAGACTTCTGGAAGATCATAGGGAAAGATAGGGGGTGGACCTCTGGGATCCTAAGAGATGGCCCTTGGACTGAATCAATTTGTTTATAGCCATGTGATTATTGATATTTTTCAGAGCTCTATCCGGTGTATAATAGATGGGCCAAGGGCCCAATAAATGAAGTGATTTTTAATAAAAACTCTTTGATTTATAAGTACTCAAATTTAACAAATTTATAGCATCATATCTTAGAGATGAGTTGCATGAGATTTTATATCATACTCTTGCCATGCATGATTTTTACTTATTGAGCGTTAGCTAATGTAGTTCATGCGTTGTAGGTGAACATGGTGAGACTTAAGACCTCTGGTTTACTGACTGGCAGTGGAACTCCCACAGGCTTTAAAAGATCAATGTACTGGGATGACGACCTATTGGGCTATTTTGTGGGCTGTGCTTTTGATTTTACCTATGTATATACAGTGTTACAGGATATGAAAGTACTTTAACTTTAATCAATATTTTGTTGAACTGAGTAGAAAAAAAAAGTTATACACATGCATACGTGCACAAATTATATTGTACAAGTTATTTAAATATATTTATACATATTGTTGAGAAGTTGTGATATTTCTCCTCTTCTCGTTTAGAATATGAGCATAGGAAATACACCTAACAACTCAAATGATCTACACACGGTCTTCATCCACTCCATGCTTCATCTGATATCATATTTATAACAATAATAGTGGGATTTCTATTTAAAATATGAATACTCCAGTTGACTGTGCTTCAGGCCAAAAACATTTCAGAACTCCACTTCTTGACAAAAGGCTTCGCACCATATTCATATTAGTGTGGTTTTTCCTCTTGCAAACCCTATTTTATTGAGGCGTGTATGTTGTTGTTAGTTGCCTCCTAACTCTATGGGCCTCATAAAAATCTGCAAATTCATGTGAGTTGTATTCTCCACCACGATCACTGCAAAGAACTTTTATAGGCATCCAACTTCTTTCTCAACAAGCACTTTATAATTTTTAAAGGCCGCAAAAGCTTCAGATTTTTCATCCATAAAATAAACTCATATTTTTTTTACTATAATCATCAATAAAAGTAATTATATATCTTTTACCTCCATTAGAAGATAGATTTATCAACCCACATATATCATAATGAACCAGCTCTAATGCCTTTTTTGCTCTCCATGATCTCCCTTGTGGAAATTGATTGAAGTGATGTCTGCTAATAATATATTTTTCACAAACCTCAGAGGGAGGTGTAACATGAGGAAGACCAGTTACTATATTTTTCTTTTGTAGAGTCTTCAATCCACCAAAGTTTAGGTAATCATAGCCAAAATGTCATAGCTTGTTGAGAAACATGAATGAGTGGTGCTATGGAGATAAGGAGGGAACATACGATTCACTGTCATCTTAACTTGAGCAATTAAGCCCAACTTTGCATCTTATATTTGACATACTCCACCTTTGATAGAAATTTCGTAGCCATTTTTTTTTTTTTTTGCAGCTAACCCACATTAAGTAGGTTTGTCTTTAAATCTGGGACAAAAAGAACATTAGAAATAGTATGGGTAGAATTTCTTTGGTTCGGATAGTTACCCTTTATTTTCCCATAATAGAAATTGTGTTGTCACCAAACTTAACATTGTTGCCAAAAGATTCATCCAGTTCAGATAACGCCTCCTTATCTTCGCTTATATGGTTATTGCCGCCAATGCCTAAGTACCACATATTTTCGCTCATAGGCCTTCAATGCTTTCTTTTCTTTTTCCTACTGGTTAATTTTCTACTCATGAATCAACAGAGAACTTTGCAATTTATCAATTGAAAGTTCATCAATATCTTAGATTCTTCTATGGAACAAACAACAAAATTAAATTTTAGTGTCATAGATCGAAGGATCATCTCTACTATGGTCACATTCTCCGTCTTGTCACCGTGAATCCGCATCTTGTTCATGATCCCCATTGTCCGAGAGAATAATCTGTAACTGATTTACCCAACTTCGTTCAGAGTAGGGGTAGGCATTCGGATTCGGGTTTCGGATCCCGACCCGACCCGATCGAATAAAACCCGATCGGATTTTTTAAAAAAAATTGGGTTTCGAATAATCCGAACCCAATTGCATAATTTTCGGATCGATTATCGGGTAGAATTTTTTTACTCGAATTATCCGATCAGGTACCTGAAATAAATTTAAAAAAATAAAAAATTAACCCCAAATTCTTACACACACCATCATTAGCACAACCCTCAACTCTTAGGTCCCAAGCCCTCAAATTCATTCCCGGTTGAATAAAAAAATATAGAAAAAAAGACGAAAAGAAAAAAAGAAGAAGATGTGGCGGAGGAGGAGGAATCCATAAAGAAATAAATAAAAAGTGTATAAGAAAAATAAAGAAGAAGAATAAGAGGGGAGGATGAAACTTGGAAGAAAAAGAAAAAAGAGGATGAGGGGTGGAGTGTGGAATCCCGAAAAAAAAAAAAGACAAGAGAAGAAGAGGGGGAGAGAAATGGGGAGGAAGAAAGAGAAAAAAAAAATTGAAAAAGAAAGAAGAAGAAAAGAGGGAGGATATTCAGGAAGGGGGAAGAAGAAAAAGAATAGGGGAGGAGAAAATGGGGAAGAAGAAAGAGAAAAAGTAGAAGAAAAAGGGAGAAAGAGAAAGAATAAAAAAATAAAAAAAAAAACAAGAAAGGGGGACTCTGGAGAGAGAACAAAACCAAAGTTAATATATATTTTTTTTAATTAAAAATCCAAAACTCAACGTATCGGGTATCCGAAAATTTTGGGGTACCCGATAAGTCGAGTACTTGAGTATTTCGGATTGATGTGCTACCCGACATATCGGGTACCGACCCGAAAACCTGACCCGATGGCCACCCCTAGTTCAGAGTGTTTCTAACTCCGTACGCAGTGCTTGAAGCTGCTGCCTCTCTGCCCTTGGAGAACCTTGGTACTTCTTTTTCATAGAACCCTAAATATGCTTAGAGATATCCTTGCGAAGAATAGTTTCTAAGATTGAGCGATCAATAGCTTGGAAATGATAATTCTGTTGCCTTGAGATCTTTTAGCCACTGCCCCTCTAGCTCAATTCTTTGTGCTTCGGTCATTACCGTGCCGGCTGCTAGTTCCGTAACTCTATCAGAAATGACTTGCCAATACTCCTTTAATCTTAAAAATTTCTCCATTAACATGCTCCAACGATCATAATAACCATCAAAGCTGGGAATAGCTGGTTAAACAAAGTTGTCGTTAGTCATCGTTTAATGTTGCTGCCGCAAACAAAGTGAAACAAAAATAGCTACTGCTATATAAACCACTCTGTGCGCACTTTGTTTTAAACTCTCAGAACTTACTCTCTTTCTTTTTTTCAACTCACCAACCTGGCTCGATTACCACTGTAAAGGAAAAATAATGAGGAGACAAACTGATATTTTCATTGACTCAACTCTACATTGTCATTTACTATTGACTGCTTCATATATAAAGAAAGTGAGCAACGGTTACAACCATGAGCCACTATTCTAAGCTAACTTTCGACTACTCCACTATTAAGTAACTCCCTAATACTCCACTAAACTAGCTGCTAATAATATTGCTAAGAAATAAACTAACCAAGCCAGGTATTGCACTGAAAATTAAAACAGTACATCACTTATTTTCAACACGTGGACTTGGGATGATTTGTTGTAATCTAAAAATGAGACAATTATCACTTTAATGAAAGTGTGATTCCGATCAAGTCTACATAAATTCATATTGTCTAAAACTTCCTTTTTATTTTTTATTTCCTAACGGATACTTAAGGACTGTCCCCACTTTTACTAGCAAAAGTTGTAATCTTCCTATGTATATCATGGCTTTCCTCTGAAAAAGAGGTTCCTGAGCTGATGCTTTCTCCTCGCAATGCTGAAGCAGATAAATGAAAATGTTGGAGAAGGATAGGCTTCAAATTAATGCAAGATAAACATGCACAACTTTTATTCTTGTTATATATTTCGCAATACTTTGCAACAACTTTAATCTCTAAAACATGAAGGCTAATGTATTGTATCCGCTAGTGGTGGCGGTGCTGCTTTTCACCGCCACCTCCATGGCCAGCGACGATAACTGGCTACTTCTTGGCAAAGAAGAAGAAGTGCAGCCTGAGAGCTTTTGGTGGCGGAGGAGGCCGCCACCCGCACGGACTCCGTTTGTGAGGCCACCAGGCCTACCAAGGGTTCCTAGGCCGCCGCCTCCACCACGAAGACCACCTCCTCCACAAAGAAGGCCGCCTCCTCCCCGTGTTGTGAGGCCACCGGGGCTGCCTAGGCCTCCTCGCCGCTCTCCAAGAGGCTGAGGGACCAGTCTCACTCTAAAATTCATTTTCATTTCCTTCATAAGTTCATATCTAGTGTGGGAGGAATGAAGTTTGATTAATGAAGCTCATGAGAAATGTTGCTAGAATTGCTATTTCAAAGTAATAAAGAAAGTTGAATTGAAACTTTCAATTTTTTTTATTTTTGGCTCTGATCAAATGAAAACAACCTTATCTTTTGTGTAAACAATTTACTTAATAATAGCACGTACTCGTGTTGCATTCAGAGGCACAATATTTTTCTTTTTATCTTTCCTCTATTAGGCTTAGCGGAAGCAATAAATTTGATTTAATTTGTAGAAATTGGCATATTACACCAATAGTTCAACAAAAATATTAATATTTGCTAAAAAGAAAAATAGGCATATATTTATATGGTTTGGCCAAATTCGTATACATCCATGAGAATTTCGTTCTTCTATTGTGAGGAAAAAATCTCTTGTACTTGTCACAACCCTTTTCTACGGCCTTATTTGTCACTCAAAAGTTTCTCGTAAATATTTCTCAAATTATAATGTACTGATACTCCAAAAAATCATCATATCGTATTAAATACATACATATCTAACTCGCTACTTGGCATATCCATAATTGTATAAAAACAAAAAAAAATTATAACACGTCCTATGACATGTTGAAACGTTAGCTAGCATATATGTCCGGCATATTTTTGGATACTTGGGGATCTTTTTTCATATATTATAAAAAGTATGAGTAATAAAAAGATTAACAATAATATAAAAAATTTCTATAATTAATCAAAAAATTAGTGTTATTTCATCCAAACTCACTCTTTCTTTCTTTATATTTCTTTATGAAAGTCAAACCTCTTTTATTTTTTCAAGATACATAGTTTACAAATAACATTGTAAAATTTCAATAAGATCGATAAGTTTCTTTTTCCTTTATACATGCACCGATATCTTTATAAATATGGTAACAAATACATAAATACATATCTATATGTATATATTTACAGAATACTTGTGTCATTCAATATATATGTGTGTGTATATATATATATAACAGTCATATAAAAATCATATCATGTCATAAAATTTATAAGAAATGCTGTGTTGCTTGTCCCTATTATATTGTCTCTATCGCCATTTGTATATCATATATGTGCATCATAGATCCCAAATAAACACATAGCGCTCCTATTAATAAGAGAAAACTCATTGACTACTACCTCACCCAAAACTTAGAGTTTACATACAAAAATCAAATTCTTGAAGACTATGAAAGTACACCAAACTTAATCTCCAAATATCAAGTTGTATTCCAACATCACGGAAATGTATTGAAAAGAAAATTGGAAAAAATTAATGTCAGAAATAGGAAAAACTCTAGACGCAGGAGAAACAAAGAAAATTAACTACTTATCGTGAGAAAGAGAAGTTGGTTGCATGAATTGTAACTAGTTCCAGCGGCAGTTTTAATGGATCCTTTTTGAATTTGTTTTCCTGTAAAATTAATGTTTTATATTTTCCTTTTGTTTCCTTGAACCAATTTACTTCATCTATTTTAACATATTTTAAATCTTTTATTTTAATTTGATGTTGTATTTCATATTACACTTTACAAATACACGCCAAGTATATTTAATTTACACCAAATGTATTATTAAAAAAATATTTTATACACTTAATATATATAAATCTTATATGAGATGCAATACTAAATTAGAATAGAAAAAATGAAGTGATTTTTTCACCAAATGTTGTCCAAAGAAAAGTTAAAAACAGTGATAAGATATTAGGTAATTATATATGTGTGTGTGTGTGTTATATGAGAATAATTGTAGTGTTGCCACAATAATAGTTTTTACCATTTTTCCAGTGATAAAAATTGTTCTTAAATTGTGGTCACTAACCATTAATGAGATATATAAGTTCCATTATGATGAGTACTTCTATTATTGAATTGTCACTGTATAATCGTTGTATATTAAATGTCGATGAAGCCTAACTTAAATGATGTGCTTGAGATCTCAAAATTATGAAGTCTTGGATTCCAATTCCATTAAATATGTGGGTATTTGTCTATTTCTATAATAATTGATTGTGAATAATTGGATATACATAATTTGTCAATTGATTATTGTTGATTCGTTGTTAGTTAATATACAATATAATTATTTATTTGATACTTTTATTCAAATAAAAAAAAACAAAAACAAAAGCAACAAGTATATACTAAATATCTTTAGAGACATGTTAAGAATAATTGTCCTTATGGAGATAGTCATGATGATTATTATAGTGGCAAAGCAAAAAGTCGCGATGATGATTATTAATCAACAATAATAATATAAACAATCAATTAGCAACTTCTATAATATTATCAATTAACTTCTTGTTAATAATTTTAATTATTGTGGTAGTGCATAAGCAGGAAATGTTGCATATTCAATATGCATCATGGCTCAAAGAATCCATACCTTAAAGACTTAGGAACCTGGTACAAATGATGACCCTTGAGAACAACTTTCTGGCTGCTGGAGGGGCCGAATTTATTTAGAAGTGATCAAAATTAATTTCATTCTCCAATAGAATTTTTATAAAGATACAGAATTCACTCACAAGTCACATTGCCAGATTTTATTTAATTTTCTTGAATTATCTTAATGACAAACTGATTAAACTACTGCACGATTTATTTAAGATAAAGGGACGGGTCGATTATCTAAATTACACGCATGGTTGTCGAACATAATCCGTGTAATTAAAGGCTAATTGTTTGGGATTAAGTAAGTAATCCAAATAATGTGATAGCTACATTTTTTTCCAACTACTGAGCTTTCCCATCGGAATGGAATATGAGGTTCATGAAAATGATGCTTTCTCCTCTTCACGCTAAAGCTCACTTCCACCATAGATCTATCCTCACACGCATTCTTTAAGACTAATATTTAGGATCTAATATATTAGCTAAGAAAAAGAAAATATTTATATAATTTTGAAGGAAAATCTGACGGAAATGTTTTTTATACGATTAATGAAAGTGTCAATTTGATTTATTTTTTTGCCCGTCTCTCTTTCTAAATAGTTTTATTTGGGCTTTTGCTTTCATTTAATCACTCAAATTTTCGTAGACTATACGTAAAATAATGTATGTATCACGCCTAATGATCATTCATTTTTATCATTTTGAAACTAATGTTCATTCAATTTTATCATGTTGGAATAGCTCCTCAAAAATAGTATCAATTACTAGCTGGAGTTTGCAAGTAATTGCACGAACTTCCAAAAATTAGGGTAATTTGTGAATGTTTAGTTTATGTACTTTGATCATCAATTAGACACAATAGAATTGCTTCTGTTATCAGACAAAGGGAAAAATGGATATGGAGGAGACAGTCACTCCGCCCCTAGCTCTGTCTCTGGTTTTGAAAATGTACTTTATTTATCTTTTCACTTCACATGATTGAATAACTTTTCACATAATAATAAATTTCTTTTATACAAAAAATTTGATTATCAAATAATTAAATTAACAAAAGAGATCTCCGTAGGGGATGTTTATACGAGATATATATATATATATATATACATATATATATAATATGTGTGTGTTCGATGTTGTGGAACTGATTTAGGTTTAATATTTCAAAGTTCCTTCTTCTTTTTTGTATATATAGTTTCAATGTGGTAAAGCAAACTTATGACTTGAAATTTGTTGTGACTATATTATATATTTTTATTCTGTTGCTTCAAACCTAATTAAACCAAATTCAGCCATCAAACTACCTTGTTCTAATTCTACATTGCTTGGACAACAGCATAACAACCATATTCTCTATGGTGCATAATTAGTATATGAGTTAGTCTACCTAACTGCTTTCTTTTAATTCCTTGTCAACACATTTATTTCCAAAAACTATATTGTTTTCATTTGCCACATGTATTTACTAAAAACAATATATACATCTTATATATATATATATAATTATATATTCGTCCAATTAGTATGGTTTTTGGTAACAAATGATGTCTAAGCTATATCGAAGGTTATAGAGGTGGGTCTCATTTTATCTTTTTATCATCTTTTTATTAGTTAATGCTAAAACAGGTGAGGGATCCATGTATTTTTTCGAGATTCCCGACCCAACTCGAAAACAAGATTAGATTCGGCCCAACTTATGAATCGTCAATTTGGGAGCTAGAAGTTACCCATGAAGAGCTGTGAGATGTGTCCATTGTCATGTAGATCGCATGTGAATATATATATATATATATATAATTAGTCTTGCCCTAAGCTATCAAGATCAATTGTATTTTGAATTCATTTTTATACGTGTTCAAAATGATTTCACAACCTATACTAATTTAAGCAATCGAAAATTTAAATTATGAGTCATCTTAACAAACGTAATGTGTGTTCATACCGTAGCTTATATCACAAACTCAAAATACTTTCAAATTAAGATCACTTGAATCGAATTCATTGGTTCCTCATCATAGGTTATTTCTGTAGTTTGCCAAATAATTGACTGTGTGTTTACATTGTATTCTTATTCATATGCGTTTGTCTCATGTTGATTGTTAGCTATAGTCATGGAGCTATTCTTGATGTATAAATTTGTGTTATGTTTGGTAAGTTTTGTCAAACTATCTTGGAGTCCTCTTCTATGAGGAAAAACCAAGAAAAGCTTCTAGTTCATTTTATATAATAATATATATAATAATATATATTATAATATATATATATATATAAGAAAGAAAGAAAGAAAGAAATAAAATATAAAAGAGGGGAAAGAGGTGTTCCAACAGGTGGATTTTCGAATCTATCCAGGTTCAAAATTAGAATAGTTGAAATTTTGAAATGAAGAGATGTCTTTTCACCAAAAGACATCTCTTGGGAAGGATTGCAAACTTTGAAGGCAACTTTTGAAAGTTTGTAAATAACTTCAATTTTACAACAGAAATATAATGAAAATATAGTGATAGAGATATACGAACTTTCCTTACAACAAAGAACTTTCATCTTTCTTTCTGTATACTTTATCTTTATCAAAACTTATGATTTTTGCTCCATAAAATTTTAAGTAGTGTAAAGTTAGAAAGTGAATCATAAGCTTTGTATCCTTGAGATTAATTCTTTAAGAACCATTTTACACCATAGTGGGAGAAATTAATACTTTAAAGAAAGTATCTTTAAAAGGTATGCCTAGCCTATATATAGACTTTCCATACTCACTATATTCAAAACAAATATAACAGTAGATTCTAATATCATTCACTTGTGATTATCAGATTTTTAATACTAAGGTAAGGAAAAAAAATTCTTTGTTTGTTGGCAATTGACATTGTTTTCCCTAGTTTTTATTAGTGTTTATTCATCTTTATTTAGATTACTATTTTTATTTTATTTTGATAAGTATTGATTTGTTTTCTACTCTAGTGCAAGTCAGAAGAAAACCTTCTTGAGATTCAGGGTTAGTAAATTATCTTTATTTATCACGTATTCTAATTATCTTTTGCTATAGCTTCAAACTTAGCAAAACCTCTGACTCTTGGTTATATTATGTACAAAATTTCATGACATTTGGAAGTGAAGCATGTAGCATTATCTAGATTTGATGCCAGCCGATGCAGTATCATGTGCCTTAGAATTGGGGTGACCATTTGCATTATATTTTGATTGATAAAAGATTGGACTTAATTGCAGAAATTTGATCTAAAATCTAGCTTTTAGTTCATGCAATGAACTGTAATGAAGTATAAATGGGATTGTTATTTGTTGTGGACCTGTGGTCTTGTGCTTTTTGATTTGTATGTTGAATATACGATTACTGATCATATGTACTTTTTATTTTATTTTGATGCTTTTAAATCATTTTGCAATGTAATATTAGGACTACTGGACTAGTGAACAACATATTATCTTGTATATATTGCCAAGAATAGGTCAGAGGTGGGCACAAAATAAAGTTTGGTGATTGGTGTAGCATATTTTTTTGAGTTTGATGAGCAAAACAGATCATGCAACAATTTTAAGATTGCAAATCTGAAATCGATCCACAAAGAAATTATTTGAAATTTTTAGATTTATATTTCTTAAAAGATGGGCTAAATATGGTTTAGAATATAAAGAAAAATTTATGCTATAACTAAAAAATCAAAGTAATAAAAGTATTGAGGGTTATAGATACGCTCTTGAATTTTAGATAAAGAAATAATTACTTATTCTTTTTACCTCTTTTAAATGCCATAATTAGAATTCATACATAATGAAGGTTTCAATAGGAAAATATTATCAAATAACTCATATATTGTCTTATTATTTGTAAATTATCTCTTAACAATAATAACAAATAAGATCAAATATTTATGCACACCTTTGTTTACAATAAATTAAAATTTTACATTAGCAGTCGTAGGATAGAACTGTACAATAAGCTAAATAAACCCCAAATATTTGTTGTGTTGAATCACCACAAAACAAGAAAATTTTTAATGTCAACATTTATTTATGAGATCAACTATTTATGCACACCTTTGTCTATATCAAATTAAGATTTCACATTAGCAGTCGGAGAGATAGAATCGTATAATAAGCTAAATGAACCAAAGTATTTATTGTGTCATCGGTAATACATAAATCAAGAATCTCCACGAAGTAAGGAGGGTTTTAATCAAAAATTAAAATAATAAAACAACACATCTGAATATTATGCACTTTTATAACCGTTCCTCTTCCTTCATCAAGAACTTCACCCTTTCTTCTCAACTTAAATAAAATTTAAAAACACATAATGAAAATAGAAAAGACTAAAAATAAAGAGAAGATAGAGGATACATTTTTATTACTACTAGAAAACTTAGTCAAAAGAAAGACAACAATAAAACTTTTTTTCTCTCACTAAGGATTTTTGTTTATCTTGAATATTGTCTAAAAGCTTCTATTTATAGTAAAAGAGTCTCTAAATTAGCATCTCCAAATTCACTCCAAATGCACTCTAAATTAATTTCAAATGTGTTATAAATTCATATGTCTTTTTCAAATTTGAATATTATCACATATTTTTCTCCATGCAATCAGCAGAATTTGAAAAAGTAATCAACTAAAAAGTTATAGATTTTTTTGTTCGCTTTATTTTTCAACTTGAATCACCTAATTCCAACTATTAGAAAGAAAGTTATGCTTGATTTAAGGAGATATGTCAGGATAGATAGATTATTTTCAATGCACACACTTGAACGAATCTTCTATTATAATCAAGATTGAATTGGGTTGAGATTCCAACAGTAAAGTTGTAGTTCTATCTCTTAGATTTCAAATGAAGTAAGAATCAAGTCCATAAGGCTTTTGAGCATGGAGTTATGGCCAAAATACATAAGTTGCACAAGTCTTAAAACATGCTTATTTTGAATTTAATACAAGCTCAACAATCACTTGCAAAGTCCAAGTAATTTCTTGCATATATTTTGATCTACATATGATGGATTTAGGTAAAAAATAACTATTTTCTTCTAATTATAATACTTTTTTGATCCGATAAAATATTATCTCCCTAACACAAACATTAGTAAAACTATAATATTAACAAAAATAACGCAAGGAAAGTATAAAGGATTTGATAGAAAAATATGTCAAAATATACACTTATCAAATTTGCCCACACTTATCCCTTGCTCATCCTCAAGCAAGGTTAAAATAAACCTAAACTAATCCACTTTCGTAGGAAATTATAATTTTATTTAATATATACGACAAGTCTTTAAACCCATAGATGACCCATAGAGGATGAGTTATAGTCTCGTAAGGGTTTTCAATTGTGATACCCACAAAAATAACTAACTTTCGACTATTATTCTTAAGAAGCAACAAAGTAATATGAAAATGAAATCAAACAAGTATTGAATCTAATTCTGAGTTGTTAAAAAATCAATACATTTCCATAATAAGCATACTCAAGTGTGTGTGAATAGTTACTGTCAATGTGACGAAACCATGCATGCTTCAAACAAGTAAATTTTCATAGAATCTCACAAAAATCATCACCCAATCTCTAATGGAAGAGTTAAATATCATAAGCTTTGCCTTTGATACAAATCTCAACTATACCGAAAACACCATAAGAAATCAAACAGTTTTCAACAAATGTTGTAATGGGGTCAAAGGGTAGTGACATGGCTAAAAAATAGAAGAATAGAATGCAACAAAAGTTCTAAAAATTTTATGGGATTAGAGACATAGAGTTTATCATTGAAATTTTTTCATATTCCATGAATTTCAACACCGGGGCCTATTGTTATTGAATTGAACCCCTCTTCATCATTCTTATTGATTTTGGAACATCTCAATTTTTGTTGTAACTCGTAATATTTTTAACACTTTGCAATTTATTTAATTTTTCTAGAAGAAAAACTCCCCCACACTTATCTTCTATTCCAACCCGAATTTCTTTTGTAAGCTCACATTGTCAATGAAATGTCTATTAAGTTTCAAATTATTTTTAGAACAATGGTAGGATAATAGTATATTTAGGTTAGGTAAGAAGATATGGTCACTACAAAAAAGGCTTATTTATTGAAAGGATCAAAGTGACTCACTATGGGGGATGTTCTCTTAGAACATCACATTGGCAACAAGTTGATTTGGTCATGGTGCTAGAAAGCTTAATGCCTTAATCATTTTTTAAGTGGTGCTCAATCAGTCATTCATCTTGAAAGACCAAAAGAAAAAATTCTAACACTCAACACTTTATGTCGAAAATCCAAATGATGATTAAAGTGATGGCATAAAAACTACCTATTTTGACATGCTTATCTCCACACCGAATAATATAACTATTTATTCAAAAAAGATTTAAGTATAATTATTACAAAAATATATTAACCAAAATATCAAAGTCCAAAACAACACCTATCATCAATCAAACCACATTATCCCTACTTAATTTTAATAATTGAAGTTTGAAAAAAAATTGAACTTCACAAACTTGCCATGTTATGCAAAAAAAAATAGGGGTGCATGTCAAGAGTGTTATTGTTACCATTTACTCTGTCACTCTTTTTCATGGTTTCAATGGATCCAAAAGAAAACAAGCTTAATTTTTTTTAAAAAAAAAATAGAAAAATACACATTGAATACACAAGACATGATGAAACCTATCCCCTCCCCAAATCTAATCAAGTTATTATCCCCAATGTCGAAAATAGATAGGAAAGTAGAGTTTAAAAGATATTACCTAAAATGTGACTTATTTAAAAATAAAGTTGAAACAACATAATATATACACTATTAGTTGAAACCATTAAGGATTAATTTCACAAGTTGAGAGTCAAATTCATTTTATATTTTCGACAATTGTCCTTGTTGGACCAATCCACATGAGCCAATGTTGGATTGGGTTCTAGCACATGTGCTAGAAGTTGATCAATTCATTGGTCAGGTGTTGGAGCAGAAATGAAAATTGATCTCACATATGGTGAAATAAAACCTTTTTATATAGCATGATCTACAAAGGATAGCAAATCATTAAAGAAAATATTAACATTAAGAATACCTATAGGTTTTTGGTGAATGTTGAGTTGTGCCCAAGAGATAATTTGGAATAATTCCTCCAATGTACCAAAATCGCCAAATAGAATAATGAATGCATCCGCAGTTTAACATGTTAGGCATTGTGTCCTGAATATATGACACTTTTAGCTCATCTTCAATGATAATACCTGTAATATTTTGTACTGTTAAAGGTTTTAAGATAACTCCTAAAACTTTGACTCCTCCTACATAAGGAGAAATAACAACACTCCCCATTACCCCAGACTGTCTCCCCCATACACTAAATGATTTTTTATTTCTGCTAAGGTTCTACCAAGGTTATTGGCTGCTCCTATAAACTCACAATTTGTTCTTAGATTGGTTCTATAAAAGATACAAATATAGTTGAACTTGCGAGTGGAAGACCATTCTATTTTTTAAAAAAAGTGAGTTGAGCAAAAATAGAGTAAGTACGATGTTATTTATTGATGTGTGAATAGGGAATGCATTTATTGCATGTCTTTTTCTTTTGTTAGAAATGTCGAAAATAAGAACACAAATTTTGAAATTTGTGACTTACATGTGAATGTAAAATTAGTTGTGATTGTGGCTCACATCTTTCTCTGATTTTACATCCAATAATGGCTTAAACGCTCTCTATAGGTTGAGGATATATTTTCCATCCAATTTCCTTATAAATTGGCAATGGGGTCTTTTAATGTTAAATTTCCAAGACTATAATGTTTATATTCATCTTGGAAGTGATTCCATAAATCAAGAATTACATGTTGTACTAGTCACATGAATGCGTCTCAAGGGTTAATATAATATCATCTAAAGACTCCTTACTTAATCCATCCATAATGAATTGAATTTTATCTTCTCGATTTTTAAAAACTATTCTTAAGGAATGACACTTTGTGTTGCAAGTCCATCGAGCACATTTGTGACAAAGTTGCACTTTTTTCCTCTTCATTTTTCTGAATATGTGTTATTACCAAAACCAGACATGTATCTAGCAAGCAAGTTTGAAAATTCATGTGAAAACTCACCTGTTACTCTTAAATTTGCTTCAATTATCCATTGTATGTCATTTGGGATGCTCTTGTGCATAAGCATCCTTAATCTTTCAATCCTGGTTTTTGTATTTTTAGGAAGAAAAAAAATCACTTCTTGAGAGTTAGAAGAGAAAAGGAGAGAAACTTTGTATAGAGATTTTTCTTATTTGGGAAACTGAAAAATCCAACTTCAATAGCCACTGAGTACCGTTATCCACCATTTCACTGGGAAAAGAAAAGAAAAGAAAAGAAATAAAGAAGTCTACAAAACAAACAAAGTTACAGAAAATATGTATATTTATACACATACTAATCATAACAAGGGTTAGAAAAAAAAAAAATTCCTCTTGTGAAAATTGATTCTCTGTAAACGATTTAAGTCTTTGTCCATTTACTTTGAATATGTTACCATTTTTAGGATTCTCAATATCAATCGCTTCATAAGGATATACCTCTTTTACAAGAAAAGGACCACTCCACCTTGATCTCAACTTTTTAACAAATAAATGCAATTGAGAATTATAAAGCAAAACCTTTTGACCAACCTTAAATATTTTTCTTAAAATTTTATTATAATAAAATTCTTTGATTCTTACTTTATGAATTTTAAAATTCTCATGTGCATCATTTCTCAATTCTTGAAGTTTATTGATTTGCAATTTGTGCAATTTTGAAGTTTCATCAAGGTTGAAGTTAAATATCTTGATTGCCCAATAAACCTTATGTTTAAATTCAAGAGGTAAATGACAAAATTTTTCATAAACTATCCTACAAGAAGACATGCCTAATGATATTTTAGAAGTAGTTCTATATGTCCAAAGTGTATCGGTAAGGCTAGTTCAACTTGTCCATTTGTCTGAGGGTGGTAAGGCTGCAAATTTATGTATGATTCCATATTTCCTCATTAAATTTCAAAAACTTTTCTTAAAAATATATTTTCCCCCATCAGTGATAATAGATTGAGGAATTTCAAATCGACTTAAAATATTTTCTTTCAAAAAATTTATCACTATTTTGTGATCATTGTTTTGACAGGAAATTACCTTAATCCATTTTGAAATATAATCTATGGCGACCAATATGTAAATAAAACTAAATGATAATAGAAATGGTCCCATGAAGTCAATACCCCAACAATCAAAGATTTCAATCACTAAGATAGGGTGTAGGGGTATCATGTTTCACTTTAAAATGGATCATAACTGTAATGCCCAATTATCTCCTATATAACCAATAATAAATATCTTGTATGAATATACATCTAATCAATACGCATTATTGGATTATGGCATATAAATAGCATGATTGCACGAACATGAATAATTGTTATGATATGCTCCACTTATGCTTTAACATGCACTAGTACATGAAATATGATATCAAACTTTTAGTTTTTTTATTAAAATTTTACTTAAGTGATTTTTTTGCAGTGAAAAGCTCGGTATCCCGATTAAGGAAGATTGATGTGTTGAATGGCCATGAAATACATTATTTGTATTACTCCATACTTGCTACATTCTAAAGCATTTATTTACCTAAATATTTACATGAACGTGGCTTTTGGCAGGAGAAGGCACCAAGCATAATGCAACCAATCATTACTCTTTTTGAAATGTCAAAGAAGTCATTTTAGCAATATTTTCTTGTGGAAGCTCCTAAAAAATGACCAACCTTTCTTCTCCAAGTTTCTACACTCTCATACTTACAAAAAATGAATTCAATCCAGAAGAATCCAATAAACACAAACTAGAACAAGTTTCTACCCTTTTAAACTTGAAAATTGTTTGAATTTGAAGCTTCATTCCAACTTAATCAAGGTATATTCTTTTTCAATGTTTCTTATGATAAATTTATAGTATCTTGTATGGTTACATGTTTTAGTATGTTTTTGTATAAATGAAAACTCAAGTGGGATAGACTTGAAGCCAAAACCAAGCTAGTTTCTAGCAAAATTGATAGTTTTGTGAAATATGCTTAATTTACTTATTTCTATTAATCTTGTAATGCGTATATTGTGTTTGGAAGTTCCTATGAATGACTGAGAATAATAGCAATTAGTTTGTTTAATTGATGATTAGAATTAATTTAAGTTAAAATCAAGTTTACTCATGTGATTTTAAATTGTGTTCATGATTTGAGGGTTGCCCTATTATTAGTTATCTAATGGTTGCCCTAATGTTTAATGTCTTGAATTAGTAGTAAAATATAGAGTATACATTATTTTTTAGGTCATGTAATTGATATGGAATTATTTACAAAAGATTGAAAAGTGTATGTGATTTTAATTAGAATAGATTATGTGATTTATTAAAAAGATATTGAAAGGTACATGATTTGATTATGGTAAGACTTTAACATATCTTATATTCCAAAGAGATTGACCTTTTCACTTAGCACAAAGTGAACTTGAGGTAAGTTGGAACTTTCATTTGTTGCATCACAACAATCATATAATATTGTTCATGTTTCAATGTGATTGTTATTATTTGTCAAGTGATGTAATGTTTGATGCATTTATGGTTCATGAAACATGATACTACTAAGAATATAATGAGGTTTTGAAAAGAAAGTATGATACTTGATTGATAATCGAGTAGACAAGGGACGCAGAAGAGACCGACAGACCCAACAAATGGTGGCAAATACTTGAGGTTGAAAAAGCAATATAGAAAAATCATAAAGAATGAGATAGAATACGGCTAATACCTGAGGTTGAAAGAATAAGTATGAAAACTCTACATTATTTCCTTTATTGGTCAATCAATATAAACAGATTTCGAAAACCACGGTCTATCGCTATTAGTTAGGTACTACACTTTAAGGGCCTTAAAAATGATTTATGAATGAAAGTTATTAAATTGAATAATGCATTTAATTATTTATGTGACTTGCATGTATGTTATTTGTTATTGCATCAGTTTTACCTTACTAAGCCTTTAGCTCATTACATTCATATGATGCAGGTGGATATGTACATGTTTAGAGGTTGACTGAGTCTCTAGAGCGGTCGGACAGAGATTTGTTCATATGGCATGCTTCGAGCTATTTTGTAGTCTATTTTGAAACCTTTGTTTTATTTTTAAATAAGCCGCTCTGTTATGGTTTTTTAAACAGATGTACTCAATTTTAATTTTTATATATAGTGTGTCTACAACGAAATAAAATAATAAATGAATTCAAGTTCTTTCTCTTATAGTTAAAAGGGGAACTTTTATTAAAACCTTAACTCTAGTATTGATGAAAAGTTAACATTTATTGACTTAACTCTATTAGTTTATTTCGGTTATACAATTAGGTTAAGGGGTGTTACAGTTTGTGGTATCAGAGCGAAGGTTTAGTTATTCCTGAAAATAGAAAAAGGCATATAAACACATCCTAGCTGGGAAACTCGATCAACTATTTATTTATTTGCTTTTATGTTTACTTGATTATATTTTATTTTATGTTATTGTCATGATTATGCGTTTATCATTGACTAATGAATGGAATGAGATTGGGCAATGTATATTAGGTCATGAGGGTAATCATAGTGTGTTGAATAATTTGATTGATCTCATTCAACAACAGACTTGAATGCATGGTGAATAGATACAATAATTACTAGATACACAATAAAAAAGCCAAGAACAGAATTAGTAACTTCCTCCACCACAAGCTTGATAGGATACTTCACAAGTTGTGTATGAGAAATTTAGAAATATAGAAGTCGTTGATTTTAATAGTGAGTCTGATCCCATTGTTGTAGAGGAATGGGTGAATTCTTTGGACACTATCTTTGACTACATGCGAATTAATGATGCTGAGAAGGTACTTTGTGCAATTTTCTTATTGAAGAATGATGCAAGTACCTTGTGGGGAGGTGCTAAGCTTGCAGTGAATATGGAAAAGCTAACTTGAAAGAGGTTTAAAATAATCTTTTATGATAAGTATTTCACCAGAGATGCTAGGTCACTCAAAATAAAATAATTTTTGGAGTCAAAACAATGAGGGATGTTTGTATGTGATTATGTGAGAAAATTTGAAGAGGGTTGCACTTATGTGCCTTACATCGCTAGAGACAACAATGAGAAGATGGATCATTTTCTTAGGGACCTTAATCCAGAAATGTGAATAGATGTGAAAATGTCTTCAACAACAGAGTTGAGGGAACTGGTGGACAAGGCTTTGATGGCTGATTTAGATAAGAAGGAGATTGAGAAATTCCATCAACAAATGAAGCAAATATTCACTCCAAAAAATCTTAACCAGTGGAAGAAAGGAAAGAAAAATCAAACTAAGGGAATGAAAAGCGTCCTAGAGTTGGGCAGACTTCTACTACAGTTGAAAGGACTAAATATGCTAAATGTGGGAAGAATCATTTTAAGGAATGCTTCAGTGGTACTAATCGTTGCTTTAAGTGTAAAAAGTTTGGACATATAGCAAAGGATTGCCCAATAGTAAAAGGAAGAGTATATGCAATGACACAACAACAAGCTGATGCAGATGCTTCCATAGTCACAGGTACTATTTTAATTTTTAGGATACCTGCGATTGCATTGATAGATTCTGGATCTACACAATCATTTGCATCACGTGCATTTGTGAGAAAATAAAGCATTACACCATATTTATTAAAAGTAAGGTACCGTGTGACTGTTCAATCCGGGCAAGAAATGAATTCTAACCAAATGTTAAGGGCTTGTTCTATTCAGAATAGTAATAGGACTCTCTATGCAGATCTCGTTTTAAGGTTATTCTAGGTATGGATTGGCTCACCAGATATCATGCAACAATTGATTGTAACAAGAAGATTGTGATTTTTCAGCCACTTGGGGAAGAATAGTTTGTGTTTAGTGGTACCTCATTCTCACAGTCTTTACCAATTATAACTAATTTGAAAGCTCAAAAAATGTTGAATAAAGGTTCTGTTGGATATTTGGCAAGTGTTCTGGACACCTCGGTCGAAGTACGATTGAAGCCAGAAAATGTTATGTTATGCTAGGAACTACTCCTATTTCTAAAGCACCATACTGAATAGCACCAACAAAATTGAAAGAGTTAAAAGTTCAATTGCAAGAATTGCTTGATAAGGGTTTTATTCGCCCTAGTTATTCTTCTTGGGGAGCACCTGTGTTATTCGTGAAAAAGAAGGATGGTGCATTGCGGTTGTGCATTAATTATAGAGAGTTGAATAAAGTAACAATCAAGAATAAGTATCCACTTCCAAGAATAGATGATTTATTTGATCAATTGCAGGGAGCATCAATATTTTCTAAGATTAATTTGTGCTCTAGGTATCATCAATTGAAGATCAAGGAAGAAGACATACAAACGACTGCATTCCAAACATGGTATGTACATTATGAATTTCTAGTGATACCCTTCGGTTTAACCAATGCCCCTACAGCTTTTATGGATCTAATGAATAGGGTGTTCAAGCAATATATCGATAAATTTGTGATTATGTTTATTAATGATATTCTAATTTATTAACGTGATAAAGAAGAGCACAAAGAACATTTGAAGATTGTGCTGCAAGTTCTTAAGGAAAAGCAGTTGTATGCTAAATTCAAGAAGTGTGAATTTTGGCTTGAGCAAGTGGTATTCCTAGGTCATGTAGTATCCAAGAATGGTATTTTTGTTGATCCAGGCAAGGTAGAAGCTATCATTAAATGGCCAACACCAACAAATGTATTAGAAGTAAGGAGTTTTTTTTTGGATTAGCAGGGTACTATCGACGATTTGTTCAGGGTTTTTCAAAGATAGCAACTCCATTGACAATGTTGACAAGAAAGAATGTGAAATTCTTGTGGACTAATACTTATGGAAGAAGTTTTCAAGAACTGAAACATAAATTGACTACATCTCATGTTCTTACCATTCCAACAGGAATTAGTGGATTCGTAGTGTATAGCGACGCTTCAAAAAATGGTTTGGGAGTTGTTTTGATGCAAAATGGGAAGGTTATTACCTATGATTCAAGGCAATTGAAGGAGTATGAAAAGAATTATCCAACCCATGATTTGGAACTTGTTGCTGTGGTTTTTGATTTGAAAATTTGGAGACATTATTTATATGGTGAGAAGTATGGGATATACACATATCATAAGAGTTTGAAGTACTTTTTTACCCAAAAGGAGCTGAATATGAGACAAAGAAGATGGTTAGAACTTGTCAAGGATTATGATTGTGTGATCAACTATCATCCTGGTAAAGTGAATGGTTGCAGATGCATTGAGCAGAAAATCCATATCTTTTCTTTTTGTCATACAAAAGTTAATATTATTGGATTTGCAGAGATTAGACCTTAAAATTGTACCTAAATGGAAAAAGTGTTTATTGTCAGCCTTAGTATTGAGACCTGCACTTCAAGATAGAATTAGAGAAGGTCTAAAGGTGGATATGCAATTGTGTAGACTGAAAAAAAAGATTGATGCTGGAAAGAGGCCAGACTTTTGTGTTACCGATGATAGAATTATTCGATATAAAGAGAGACTGTGTGTGTCACTTGACAAGGCCATGAAATGAGATATTTTAGAAGAAACTCATACTACTCCCTACTCGGTATATCCAGATAGCTCAAAAAGGTATAAGGACTTACAACAGCATTATTGGTGGCCTAAAATGAAGAGAGATATAGCAAAATTTATGGCTGAATGTCTAACTTGTAAACAAGTTAAGATTGAGTATCAAAGACCATCAAGGTTGTTAAAGGCTTTGTTGATTCTAAAGTGGAAATGGGAGCACATTATAATGGTCTTTGTGCTTGGATTACCTAGAACTTAAAAGGGGTATAATTCCATATGGGTGATCGTTGATAGATTAACTAAATCAGCCTATTTTCTTCCAGTGAAATCCACATACAATATGGACCAGTATGTTCAACAATATATTAAAAAGATAGTCAGGTTACATGGGGTGCCAGTTTCAATAGTGTCCGACAGAGATTCTAAGTTTACATCTACATTTTAGAAGAGCTTACACAGTACCATAGAAACGAAACTTGCATTTAGTACAACATTTCATCCACAAAGTGATGGGCAATCAGAGAGGGTTATTTAGATATTAGAGGATATGTTAAGAGCTTGTGTGCTAGATTTTCAAGGGAGTTGGGATGCGAAGCTTCCACTAGTGGAGTTTACTTATAATAATAGCTACCAATCAACAATTAGAGTGGCGCCTTATGGAGCGTTATATGGAAGAAAATGTAGATCTCCAGTTCATTGAGATGAAGTTGGAGGATGAAGCCTACTTGGTCCGGAAATAGTTCAACATACCACTAAGGTAGTGGAGAAGATACGAGAGAGAATGAAGATAACACAGAGTAAATAGAAAAGTTATGCAGATAAACGGAGAAAAAATTTAGAATTTGTCATTAGGGATCATGTTCTTAAAAGTAGCTCCCATGAAAGGTGTCATGAGATTTGGAAAGAAAGAAAAACTCAACCAAAGGTATGTTGGCCCATTCGAGATTCTCGAAGAGTAGGTGATAAAGCTTATAGAGTGGTCTTACCTCCGTCATTATCTAGTGCTCACAATGTTTTCCATGTATTTATGTTGAGGAAGTACATTTCAAAGCCCTTTCATGTGTTGAGTTATGAATTGTTGGAATTGACTCCTGATTTAGCCTATGAAGATAAACCAGTGCAAATTTTAGATCAGAAGAAAAAAGAGTTGAAAATGAAAAAGATTCGACTTGTTAAAGTATTATGGAGGAATCATTCTATAGAAGAGGCTACATGAGAAAGAGAAGAAGAAATGCGGAGCAAGTATCTGGAATTATTTGGTACGTCAAATTTTGAGGATGAAATTTTTATAAGAAAAGAAGGATTGTAATGCCCAATTAATCTTTCTTAATCGAGATACCGAACTTTCACTACAAAAAGTCACTTAAGTAATATGTTAATCAAAACTACAAAAGTTTGATCTCATATTTCATGTACTAGTGCATGTTAAAACATAAGTGGAGCATATAGTAACAATTATTCATGTTCGTGCAATCATGCTATTTGTATGTCATAATCTAATAATGCGTATTGATTAGATGCATATTCATGCAAGATCACCAACATTCATAGTATGTAATTCCATCTACAGTCGTCTATTTGGTGGTATGAATTTGGTTGAAACTAGAGAGGAGTTAATTTTTGGGGGTTGGGGAATGAGAAGAAATTTTTAGTCAGTTTAACACTTCAGTCCACCTAAAATCCCTAAATGGTATGTGTCGATATGGTTATGATTACTATTGTATTATTATTTTATCTTCTCTTTTATTTTCACATGAAATTGGAAATGGTTATTTTTTAGTGTTGTTGCTTTTTTGTTTTGTCGAGTTACAAATGAATGGATTTAGGTGCTCTTACTAGTTTACGTGACTGCAGTTGAGATTTTTCGATACCAATTAATAAGATGCTCTAAGCAAGTTTACAAGAATATCTGAGATATATTCTTGTCTGTTTCAAATTTATAATTTTTTTAATATCTCAATATAAGATTTAATTTATTTTCTAAAATAAAAATTCTTTTATCGTAAGTATCTTCTCAATCAAAGTAATTATGTAATACCAATATTATCTCTTAACCACTAATTTTTATGGTACTTTTCTAAACATACTCAAATTCTCACCTTTACATTTTTCATTTAAAATTCCATCTCTAGTCAAATTCCATCTTTTAATTTTATTTGTGTGTGTATGTATGTATGTCTGTAGCACTAGTTCACTTGCTATAGTTCCAACAACCACCCCTATGACTAGGGTGAAGTAGTCAACGCACTATTTAAATGGCACCTTCCCTTGATGTTGAAAATACATTGTTATTAGCATGACTTATTTTTTGTCCATATTCACTAAGTCTTCTCAACAAACTCGTTCTCCATTAAAAGTATATAATCAATAATATTCATATAGTCAATAATATTTATATTAAAACAGAATGTGGATTGAATATTATCATATACAGTCGAATTATATTAATTCACACATTTTGAATCAAGCTCTCTGTAAACCCTAATTTGATTGAACCACGAACATGTTTTCGAGATTTATTCCCTCGAATCATCAACTACAAACATGTTTTTTTTTCATTAATGATAAATAACAACTGGCATTATTCACTTAATTACACACCTCAAGTCCTTGATACTCCAAGAAAAATATAGAGAGAAGAAGCATACAGAGAAAAATATGGAGACAGTGTCTTAAGAGAATACGTTGATTCATATTTTTTATAATGATTGGGATTTGATGTACATATATATCTTTCTCCGTACATATGGAAGAATTCATATATATCTCTTCCTATACAAGAAGGAATTCCAATCCAATTAAGAATTATAATCACACCTAAATTGTGGAATTAATTTTTAACTCATATATGGATGGTCAATTGAATCAAGGGTCCTAACCTCAACCCAATTTCCAATATGTGTCATTCATACATATTTGACTCGATCTTTTCGAATTTCATCATCACACAATTTATCAATTTCATGTCATTCCCTTTATACAGGAAATAAGGTATGCAACCAAGTGAGAAATGATAGGTGAAGAAAATTATATTAAGTTATCACCAAATTAACATAACCCTACAATACAATAGCTCGTTGTGTACCCCAAGCCAACTGGTTGCACCCAATCAAACATCTCTAAATCCATCTATGATAATAAGTAAAGCATGCTTGACTCACTCAAATATGAATCTATGCTCATAAATAGTCAAACACATTTCAACAGTCGCCCGAGCTATGAACCACAGAATATCATCTCATGCTAATTAGCTTGGTCTTGATAGCTTTTCTAAACCGACAGACCGAAACATGCTTGGCCATTAGATACATATTAAAGTAGCATTATCAAGATTACACTTCATGACATAGTCTAGTATTCCAAAGGATAGAACAAATAATATAGGCTCACACAGTAATAAAGTAGGAATTATTAAGTAACTTCCCATAGGGGATCGCCTCAAAATACATATTATATAAATACATGCTATGATGGAGCTCTCACTCAATTTGAGCATGTCACACTCTAAACATTATATAAACCTAAGTCCAGTTGCTCTCCAAATGTCTAACTTGTGCACCATCAGAAGTCACTATCCAAATACCTTCTAGGAGTTTGCACGTTCAGCTACAAATAGGATTATTTATGAAGTTTGGACATACTTTATAATCGATTAAGTCTGATCTTATCTTAGGTTCGAAGCTAATGATGCTTTTAGTTATGAATGTTAATCTTCCTCACTACTACAAGCATTATGGTGATCTTTAGAAGACCTCAATTATATGACACGATCTTTCAAATCTCATCTTACTAGCTTTAGTAGCACCAGGGTGATTGCCCGTGTGAGAGGGCCAATCAAAACCTGGTGATAACTTACAATCCAGTACCAACCATATAATGAGAACATAGATATGTCGCATTAATCATTAAATTCTACATGATCTCATACTACTCACTTGCCTTTGGAGCATATCTCCAACAAAGGCTCAGTAAAAAGGGATAAGTGTGCTGGGTTTGCGTGGTCCGGAGAAATGTATAGGCAACGAAATTTAATTATTTTTAAAATATTAAATATAATTAAATCACATGTAATAAAACTAAATCTCAGAACCGTTCAAGATTATTCAGTTGTGCATTTTTTAAAACCTACGGCGGGAAGATTTCATAAACTGTTACCTTGATTTTTACTCCGTATGATGAAGATGAATGAAATGATCCAAATTGTTTTCTCTCTGCGAACTCCTTCATGAACCTTGAATCTATCTATGAACTATTTTGTGAATCTTGATTCCATACCCCTTTTGTCAAAAATAATTTCACTTAGAGTCCTAAGTGTTACCCCTATAAGTATATCTACAAATTAAAAATTTCCATGCCAATTGAATCCATGCTAATAGATTCAAAAAGCCTATTATACTCTAAAATATGTGCAGCTCAATTATTAATTCAACTAATTAATGGAAGAATTGAAACTATGATCAAAAGATGGAACCTTATGATGGTTGAATGGAATCCAAGAAAGATAAAGAAGGGGACAGCTTTTCTGCTGGCCAATTTTTGCTTCAAAAGCTCCTCAAGAATACTCTAAATATTAACCACTAGAGGAAGTCCTTATGTAGACTCCTCCAATCCTAGTCCTACTAGGTTTCCCTTTGCTCGTTTCCTTATTTGATTTATTCTTTCCATCAAACTCTAAACAAGTTTAATTCTTGTAATTAAACTTCCTAATGGACTCCTATGAGCCTATTAGCTTGAGTTTGGACTTCAATTATTTTAATTAAGTCTAATTAATTGATCCCTATTAATTAAATAAGTCCAACTTAATTGATTGATCTAATTAATTAATTAATTGGTTCCACTTAGGTTTTCTAATAATAAAAGAACCAAATAATAATTTTATTATAAAATATGCCTAATTTAATTAACTTGATCATATGTATGGTCCTAATCAAATTAGGTCTAATCAAATAACCAAATTATTTAATCAGATAAATTAGTTTAACTCCTTAAATTAATTCATACCCTATTTAATTAATTGATTTTATCAATTAATTAATTAGCTCCATATTGGCTCCCTAATATTATTAAGTCCAATTAGCTAATCTTATTATTTTAATTAGAGAAATTGATTTCACTCTTTAAATCAATTTGATCCCCAAATTAATTAATCTCCATTAAATAATTTGATTCAACCTTTAGATATATTCTAGTTAGAAGTATACTCTTGCCAACTTAGTGTGCAACCCCTTAGGTTCCCTCTAAACTTGTCGTAGACTCATAACTTTTTTTACTTAGTTTAACAATTAATTGTTCAGATTAATTAATTTAATTAATTAATTCTACTAGAATTAATCCATTAATTTCAAGAATCCTCAAGTCAAAAAAAAATCCTAGCAATGCATCATGACTCCTAGTCTTAGGTAAAGTGCGAATCTATTCTAATTACGATTATCATGTAGGTATAGTCCTTCTGTCATCTAATCTCCCAATTGAACTTAGGGCATAGATTATTAATGGAAATTCCAATAGATGAATAACTATGTATCCATTCCTAGTAGCTTGATCAGGTAGCATGTTGGTAAATACCTTAAACCTATAACGTAGTTGGTCATTAGTTCGAGTCACCTGAAGGAGAGTTGGGGAACTAACCAATATCATCTTTTAAAAAAAAGAAAAAAAAAATCTTATTAGCTTAACTAGATGATGAACAATTAAAAAACCCATCGTCTAATTTTCATTAATACTGGCCAATGATTTTAGAGTTTGGTACAGTGGAATATGTAAAAGATTCATCTATTCATTTAGATAGGTAACGGATCCTTTATTAACTATATATTAACCTCCATATATGAAGATGTTATATCTAACAAAAACTCATTGTGATTGTCATGCAGTCAAAAAATACATCAAAGTGTAATAAGTCATGAACAAGGTTACAATAGTGACTCAAATTCAAGAACTAATTCTTGCGCTATCATAACTTAGAAATTACCATTCAACAATAGAATATTTCCACTTGAAATTTTTCAGATGGGGTAGTTTAGTGTACTTGTTCTTCAACAAATACCCACATACATGCACTAGTGTCTCAACATCAATATCCATAGAATAAGGCATCCTCCTTTCAAGTTTGTATCATATGCACAAGTCTTAGTAGGATGAATGATATCCCATCTCAATGATCCTTGACTTGAAAAAATTTACAACCACAATTTTGGAAGCATATTCCACATCGCCATCGTATACGCGACCACGCCCCATAGCTATATGTGATCTAAGAGATTAATTTAATTTTTATAATGTATTTAAGATGAAAATCGCCATTTAAAAATATTAATATAAATAAGATTTTTCTACAAAAGTATAAGGACGACAAATCAATTGACTTATCGAACACTGCTCTAATAAATCAATCATACCATTTGTAGAAATATGCTTGAGAACTACTTAATTATTAGTAATACTCTCATAAGTGAAGCAATAACTGGTATAAGTATGATTGGTCCTGCAACAATATTTGGCCCCCAAAGTATACATCAAGGTGACATTATTATCACATAGATAACAATAGCTAAATAGATGTACTCCCTAACCACTTTATTAAGATATCTAAGTATCTACTTGACTACATCACAATATTTGCATCAAGAATGACTTTGATACTTACTCACCGGTAATCTAATTTCCCAACATAATACTAGTCGGATACACGCATAGTAAACATCAAACTTCCTACATTGCTTGCATAATATTAGCTAGCATTTTTTCTTCTTCTTCCATCTTAAGGTATTTCTTTTTAAGTAAGAGCATATTCTTTGACAATGAAGTGACAAATATATTAGTGTGATGTATATAAAATATCGATATCACAACATTAAATATGTATCCACTTTTCCTATATCCTTTCAAAAATTGAAGGACAACCACTACTAAGTGGCGACATCTCCATGTCTATTTTAGCCATCACATTATTGCCCATATATAGTCAAAACTAAATTCTCATATTTATTTTGATAGATATCCAATGATCTTATTCGACCATCGTTAGCCTATTAGAGTGATATTTCGATGAAATTAGTAGCACAACTATTTGGACAACAATTCAAGTTATGAGTAGGGGTTTTGAGTAGCAAACTTTATGCTTTTGCCCCATTTTTTGAATTCATTGGGCGATCCACATAGATCTCATCTACTCCTCATTCGTATATGTTAACCTCAATCATCTAGAACAAATGAAAGTGGCAATAATTGATAATATATTGACAAATGGAAGTAATCTCATCACTTAGGAAGAACATCTCAAAACATTTACGCTATTTTATTAGGCATAAACATTTTGCCCATGATTGAGCTATACACTTCAATCAATGCATCTACTTTGCACAAAACCTTTAGAAACCACATATTTTTTATAATCTTGCACCTAGATGAAAGATCAACCAACTTATGACTTTCTTCTTAGTCATTAAGCTCATTTTTTCCATCATAGGAGCTATTCAAAAGTATTAAATAAAGTCAAAAGTCGAAGTTGACTCATCAATATCCAAAAAAGTAGTCCTAATGGATGCCCACTCAATCTCATAGAAATGATGGGGAATATTTTATGTTCATTCCTTATTTATAGAATTTCAAAGTCCCTTTCAAGTGAGATCATCCCACTGACTCAAGTTCGCTCCTAGTATCCCAACGATTGGTGGGTGAATTTAAAATACATCATCCTTGCTAATAAAATAAGATCCTCCTCAAAAATATTACTACTCGTATTGTTTAAGGTTATATTTATTTTTTCATATGCTCGTAAAATCCTTCTTGAGGAAATCTACCTAGTACAACATAATTTATGTCATTTTTCCATCAGTTCATCATTGTTGAGAACACACCTTCCTGAACTTACATGGACACAACCCTCTAATTTTAGCTTGTTGGCATGTTGAAGTTCATACAAGGTTGGAGAATTCACTTGAAAGCACACTTTTCATGATGTAGGTTGCAGTCAAGATTACATCATTTCAAGTAAGATATAAATCAATTTGCACTATCAGAAATTGAATTGTGTGATTCCTCCCTTTCTGAAAGCTTGTTTAGCTTTAAAGTATTTAGAATTATTATTTAACTTGTAACTCTATTTTCCTCATTCATGTGTCCAAACTAATAAGATAGGATATTTTCTCTTTATATTAGTATATAGAACCTCAATATTTATTTTTCTATGGTTCTCAGCCTTTGTTAGAATCGCTTAAATAATTTAGTGCTCCTGACTAGTGAGATTGAGAATGTACTAATGTATAGCGTGAATAGTTAAAAAGAGAAATAAAATGCACCATTTAGTGCCTCTTACTTATAAGTATACACTTGTCTTATTGGACTAACTCAAGAGGATAAGTAGCCTCTTTTATTCTCTAGATGGCTTTTTTTGCTAGAAAAGTTTGTGCGGAGGGAAGTTGACCTTAGAGAGTTAGGTAATAAAGCCTCTTCCAACTAACACAGTCATTCTCTCAATCTCGCATGTCATGATATAATTCAAAAATAATATTCATAGAAGAAACATAAGAAATACTATCTTATGTCAATCGTATTAGAAAAAGGGTGAGCTACATCTTAAAGGTCTCTTACATGAAAGATGGAAAAATCTACTCACTCAACCCATATCTTATAAGTAAATTAATTCAAATTTGAGTATATCGAATCTATTGCCTTTTGCACATTTCTAAAGAGTAGCTCACACCAATTATTGAACTTGACAAATAGCTTATCCCTTTTGTTGAGCTCAAAGTGGCACTTCGAACTCATAATGATTTCTCTTGTGTGTCATTTAAATAAATATGGCTACACAACTCTGATAATATTTTTGTTTAATCTCCAACCACATGCTAAGTTATATCAACATCTACTATCCACTAATGAGAGATTTAGGATATCAACAAAAACAATGAGAGAATTTTTAGATAGTCAAACTTCATCTCGGTACAATAATGAGCGGAGTGACTAATCTCATTGCATTTATACCACTTGACATTTGTTGACACTTAGTTACCACTATTACTAAGGTGACATGTCACTTTTATGATTGTAGTTTTAACTTTTACTCGTGTCAGGCTATAGTTTGCTTTTTTCAACATTTACCGTAATTAGTTTATGTTGGTCCGCATAAGCGACAAGTGTAACTAATTGTGCATTTTTTAACTTAATAATCACCTCAAGTTAGGTGATTATTATTGAAAACATGTTACAAGTATTTATAAATTAGCTCCAAAAGTGATTTTTAGATAATAAAACTTTTTACTTATGAGCGAGCTCATGTCACAAAATAGAATTCAAACTCTTTGATTAAATCCTCGTATTTTCAGCTTAAATAAATTAAAACACAAATTTTATTTTTGATCTACTTGTATATTGTCAGCATCTGAATTGCAGGAATATTGAGCAACTAAAACAACTTGTGTTTGCAATTAAAATAAATTAAAGTACAAATCTTACTCTTAGTCTATTACCATATTTTTTGCATGTAAGTCATGACAATATTGGACAACTTTTTTTATTTTAATGCTTAATTAGCTTAAAATGTAAAATTGGTGAGTTGGTCGAAAATATCTAAATTAATTGCACAAAACTTAGGTACTAGCTAATATTTTATTTTAGATTCAATTAAATTATTTATTATTTATTTATACTCAACGAAATCAAAAATTTCAAAGCTTAGGCTAGTAATCATCTCCCATTAAGTCACAGACTTAGTTAAAAATTTACTGATCATGAAAAAATTACCAATTGTCCAGTTATATCATGCATAGAACTATACACAATGAATAATCAAGTTTAGCTCTATATGGGCCATATTGACATTTGATATATCATGTTGAGATAATTTTGGCTCATTATTGTAAAACAAAAAATATTTTCATAAAATTGATGGTACATGGTCTCCTAAAATTGGCACAAAAAATACTTGAAATTAATAAAAATATTACATTGATTCAAGTCTTACTACATCAATCTATTCAAAAATAAAAAATAAGGATACCGAATTACCACTATGGCCACAAATTATCTCCCATAAAAATATACAATAATATAAAGCAATAAATACTGAATTTACATAGGCACTCAAATATCAATTTACATTCATTCACAACATATATATTTCATATCGCATGAACTAAGTTTTAATTATAAAAGTAATCACATAAAAAAGTAATTAATAAACCATACAACTCATGCAGAGCATTTGTAATCACATAAAAAATATTTTTCATCTATCTTAATGAGCAAAAATATTTTGGCATGAAAATTTTGACCCATATAAGTATTTTTACATGCAACGTAATGCGCAAAAAATAATTTAATCAATTTCCATTAGAATTATTCCAATAAATTCTAAATCTTTTTAAAGGGTAAAAAATAATATAATTCAAATCAGAAACTCAAAACAATTACCAAGAATGACAAAATGAATTATTATGTCACTAGGCAGATTTTATATTTATTTATTTATTGTATTTTTTGAAAATTTCAAAAACTTTCCAGCCAAATACGTCCTTAGCCTCATAGTAGGCTACCTCTCAAGAGTCGTTGGCTTGACTCAAGCCACTAACCGAGCTGAGCCGAGCCAAGCCCCTTCTCCCGCGGTTCTTTTTTAAATTCTAGATTTTTAGAAAAATCATTGCCAAATGCAACCTTAGCTACATGGCAACCATGTACGAGCCACTTAGGCGTCTAGTAAGCCCCACCTTCTCATCTACCATGCTAGCACTCCAATACCTTCTCAGACCCCGATGATTTTTCTATTAACATTTTTCTGGCCAAGTTCGATTTTCTAGCCAATACTTTAAAATTCATATCTCACTTATTTTAAATCTATTTTTAATTAATTATATATGATTTCAAATTTGTTTTCATGCTCTACAATATAGCATAAAAAAATTTGCATAAAATTTTCAAAAACAAGTTTGATGTTGGGCCTAAAGAAGGAAATCTCAAACTAAAATTTAATTGTTCTCTCAAACTGCTCATCTGTTCCTCACCAAACTTTAAAAACATGATCTGCATATTAAGATCTATGTATGGTGAGAATTTCATGAAAAAATTTATGCCTTTTTTTCAAAAATAATTTTTTAAACATAAAATTATATTATGTATTTGATCAAATAAAAGAAGCGAAAACAACCCCTATTGACTCTAATACTACTAAACGCAAATAATCAATAATATTCATATTAAAATAGATAGTAGATTAGATATTACCATGCATAGCAGAATTATATTGATCCACACGTCCCGAATGAAGTTCATTTATAAGTCCTAATTTGATCGAACCACAAACATGTTTTTAAGATTCATTCCCTCAAATCATCAATCACGAACATATTTTCTTTACTAGTAGTGAATAATTATTAGAGTTACTCAATTACACAACTCAAATTTTCGAAGTTCTACGATAATGTTCCAAGAAAGATGTAAAGAGAAAAAAATATATAGAGAAATATGGAGAATATCTTGAGAGAATATATTGATTCACATTTTCCATAGTGATTGGGATTTAATATATGTATTCAAATATTTCTCTCCCTGCATAAATAAGAATCCCAATTCAATAACGAATTATAATCACACAAAAATTGTATAATTCACATCCAACTTAAATATAAATAATCAATTAGATCATAAATTTTAAACCCAACCTAATTTCCAATATTCATGATCCCTGTTCTTGAACCTAGTTTTTGATTCATTCCTCTCTATCTCATATAGCTATGGCCCCTTCCTCTTTTCTCATCATAATCCTATCCTATCCCTTAATAAAATAATAATTCATAATTTAAAATGTGGAAGATAAGGCACTATTGTAGTAATTGGGCACAAAGATTGTTAGTTGAGCACTAAGATGTTTAGTTGGGCACTAAAATTGGTGGGCACTAAGGTTTTGCTTCCTATACACGTGTGAAATTTGTATGTGAATGTGAAGTGATAAAATAAAGAAAGAGAGATTACCTAAGTGTAATATTTTTAAAATCAAATCGAAAATAATTTAGAGAATTAATTGGGTCATTAGTATTATTTCGATCGATTGAATAAAATAAGATTGTTGTCCAGCAGTTGTGATATTTCTCCCTTTTTTCTTAGACTTTTATTTATGTTATTTTGAGGTGTTGGGTTTGACAAAATTTTATATCAAGGAGAAATATTGTCAAAAATGCCACAGAACATGCCAAAAGCGGCTGAAATTGGAGAAAAAAAAGTAGACAAACTTTGGCAAAAAATATGGCTAAAAGCCGGAGTCACTGGTTTGTCCAGGTTGGGTTCTTAGTTAGTTTTTGGTGGTTAAACACAATTTTTTTGTGAGCCATATTGATTACGAATCAGATCAACCTAACAACCGATTTCTTGTTTAACTAGTTGTGTCATTCGATCTGATTGAATTTTGAAAACATTGTCCAAGTGAACAAAGAAAAAATGAGAGTTAACATTCTCTTGGCATTTGGCATGAAATTTTTATGTTTTAATTAGTTTTATACATGTAATTTTTCTTTTACCAAAATTCATACATAAGTTATGAATAATAAAAATAATGATATGTCATCAAAAATTAGCATTCCAATGACACTTCTGAAATGTAAAAGGTTTAATGTGCCAATTTGCAAAATTATTTTATAAATATTATTTTTGATAATGTCTGTATTTCTTGATGTATTTATTATTTTATGCATTTAGTGATATTATTAATTTATTACTGACACGATTAATTTATTACTGACACGAGTAGGGAATCAAAGTTTTTATTATTTACGCAAGATTATTAACATTCATTTATGGAGGTTTTACATACTTTTCAAATATAATTTAGCTTCCCATTTATTTAATATCTGTTTCAATTTATATTTACACCTAGATCCCTCTATCTATATATATATATTCACCACTCGGTAAAATTCTGTACAAATTACTCACAGGAAAACAATGTTTTGATTTCACCACATCCCTGTCTTCAATGGCACTAACTCTAGTTCTTGCTTTGGTAGTTTTATTTGTTTCCCCAGCTGTTTCCACTTCGAGGAACTTACTTGACCACCATGACGTGAAAACGGGCTTCCAGGTGACGTTGAAACATATCGATTCAGGTGGAAACTTCACCAAGTTCGAGCTCTTGCAACGTGCAATGATGCGCGGAAGGAAGAGGATGGAAAGGCTTTATGCAGTGGCCCTGGCTGCATCAGATGCCAGCATTGAGGCCCCCATTCATGCTGGAGATGGTGAGTTTCTAATGGAATTGTCTATTGGCACACCACCAGCATCTTATTCTGCTATACTAGATACTGGTAGTGACCTGATTTGGACTCAATGCAAGCCCTGCAGGCAGTGTTTCAATCAGCCAACCCTTATATTTGATCCCAAAGAGTCTTCTTCTTTCTCTGAGCTGTCGTGCTCTAGCGATCTTTGCGCCTCGCTTCCTATGTCGTCTTGCAATGATGGCAAATGCGAGTATTTGTACGCCTATGGTGATTATTCATCGACTGAAGGTATTATGGCCACGGAAACATTTACATTTGGAAAGGTTTCGATTCCAAATGTTGGGTTTGGGTGTGGTTTTGACAACGAAGGAGTCGGGTTCAATCAGGGTGGCGGACTCGTGGGCCTGGGGCGTGGGCCATTGTCCCTGGTTTCCCAACTCGACGAGCCTAAGTTTTCGTATTGTCTAACATCAATTGGTTCCACCAAAACTAGCACTCTTTTGATGGGGTCTCTTGCAAGTGTCAACACCAATCTACGGGATTCAATCAAGACCACCCCATTGATCCAAAGCCCATCATCACCTTCTTTTTACTATCTTTCCCTTGAAGGGATCACGGTTGGTGACACGCTCTTGGCCATCGACGAATCCACTTTTGCACTCAATGAGGATGGGACTGGCGGAATGATCATCGACTCGGGTACTACGATCACTTATATCGAGGAAATTGCTTTCGATCTTGTTAAAAATGAGTTCACTAATCAAATGCAACTCCCCGTGGACGAGTCCAAAGACACGGGGTTGGATCTATGCTTCACTCTTCCATCCGACGCTCAAAACATCGAGGTGCCTAAGCTCATCTTTCATTTCAACGGGGCCGATTTGGACATGCCCGAGGAAAACTACATTATTGTTGATTCGAGTGGCGTAGCTTGCTTGGCAATGGGGAGTTCTAATGGGATATCCATCTTTGGCAATATTCAGCAACAGAATATACTAGTGGTTCATGATCTTGTCAAAGACACTATATCGTTTGTGCCCACACAGTGTGATCAGTTGTGAATATTTTAATAGAATATGGTGAGAAGAGTTATCTTATCCATTTTAACTGAAATCGAAGTAATACTAATTAGGGTAATTAAAATAATTCTGTTTTTATTTAGATACATTCACTGAAAAGATTTGCTAGCTGTTGATTTAAAAATTCTAAATTAATCAACTCGTTGTTTAGAGTGTGGAATGATTATGAAAATCAATGTACATAAATGGTTGTAACAGAGTTTTTACTTTTCCCCAAGGTGTGGAGAAAGCTGCAATCGCTCGGTGACAGACGGGCATTTTACTAGAAGTTAAATTTAGATTTTTATATTCCTATAAAAATTTAGAATTTAAATTCTTATCCAGTGCAGTTATTCTTGTTAACGATTTCGAAAAAATCATATGCCTCCAGCATTATAAGAATTTATAAGTTGTGTTATCTAATGTCATATATAAAATTTCCCTCTTGAAGTGATGAATTCTATAAATCAAATAATCAAAATTAATGATTAGTTAATCAGGATTCATTCAATAGGGAGACAGCTATGGAGGCTGGTCCAGTGTGTGTCTGTCCATGGGCCTCATACACGCTTAAGCCCTCAACCCCGTATTATACGCATGTGTGGGTGTCATGGCATCACCCTATCAAAACAGACGTCGGGTAGCTAAGTTCGTATGAAAGAACTGATTAATTGAATAAACTCAAATATAATAAATTAACAATCAAAATATAGTTTCAAACTGGATTACATCATTCTCCTACATAGCGAATTTAGGTTTTAATTAAATTTGGAAAACTAGAGCTTTGATAGCGAATCTAGAGTTTGATGCTTTGAATCGTGTTTTTTTAGTTTTCTCTCTAGCCTTGTTAGACAAGTTCTAGTCTTTCTTTTCTTTTGCCACAGGTCTCTTCCAAGGTGCTTCTTTTTTTTACCCCTTTCAAAAAACAATCGATAAAATCGCAGTAGCAAGAACCATTTTTTTTTCCACTAACCATCGATCCGTGATGCGGCTTGAAATCTTGGGACCAACAATGCAATGATCTTAATAATCAACTCCAAAATTCCCCTTGAGTGGTGCCGCGGCGCAACAAAATGGCATTGTGGCGCAAGTGCTTCAATTTTCAACGTTTTATATCCTTTCTGATGTGCATAAAAAATTTGGAACCAAAAAAAGTTTTTTTTTAAATGATTTATACCGCGAATCCATAATTTTACCTATGGTCTTCAATTTGCAAAATAATAAAATGAGAGACGTTAGGTTTCTCTAGTCCCTTCAATGCTCAAATAAAAAATTAATATTGTGAAGAATAATAAAATATTAAAGTAATTTTGAGTCATTCAGATGTAAATAAATGCAAATCTTATTCAATGAAGAATGACAGTTATTCATATTGAAGAGAGACATGTACTCATCTTATTTAACGTATTTTTTCTTTCCTTATCAGAATATCAAATCGTAACTGTAAAATTCTTCTAATTATTGGTCTTAAAGAATTCATATCTGTAACAAAACTCATTAAATAATATCTTGGTTTAATACATTCATGAGTAAACACGTAGGCATAAAGCTAAGAATAATTTACGGCACATCACACCACGGCGTGAGACTCTTTGTTTTTTGGGTCTAGCACTGCGGCACCACTTCAGTGGCGCTTCCCTTTGAATTTTAGCTGAATTTAACTCCCATCTTTTCCTTGAATTTCTTGGTAATCTTTGTTATTAGCCTCATCTTCTTATTTCCAACAAAATGCAAATGAAACATATATAAAGCAATAGAAAATATTTAAAGATTAATAAAATATTAAATTAAAGGTATTCAAATTGTACACAGATTTTCATGAAATTTGATTGGCTCTTTTCTTTCTTTCTTTCTTTTCTTTTTTTGGTTGCCTTTTTCTATTTTTAACTAGTGTTATTTGGGCTTTTGCTTTCATATAATTACTCAAATTTTCGTAAACTATACATAAAATAATGTACGCCTATTGATCATACATTTTTATCATGTTAGAATAGCTTCTCAAAAAAAAAATATTAATTACTAATTGGAGTTTGCAAGTAATTGCACAAACTTCCATAAATTTGGGTAATTTGTGAATGTTTACTTTATGTACTTTGATCAACAATTAATCATGTTATAGTTGCTAATGTACTTTATTTACCAGTTCTTTTCATGCGATTGAACAATTTTTCACATACTAATGAACTTCATTTTTGCTTAAGTTTTGATTATCAAATAATTACATTAACAGAAAAAAAAAAAAAAAAAAAAACTCTGTAGGGAGTGTTTATACATATATATATATACATGTGTATATATATATATATGATTTCAAATTGAGAAAAATTAAGCACAAGCAAAGTTTACGGAAACAATATTATCTCAAGTGGCATTATTCCTACTTATATAATTATACATTAATACTTTTACCCAATTTGCGATGGTGTGAAACTTATTCAGATTTGTTATATCTAAAAGTTCCTTCATTTTCAACTTATATAGTTTCATTATGTTGTGAATCAAACTTATGACTTGAAATCTACTGTAATCATCATAAAGAATAAAAGTGAATGAATATAAGTATATTTTATATATTTTTTGGTTGCTTCAAACCTAATTAAACCAAATTCACCCATCAAACAACCTTTTCTATTTCTACATTGCTTGGACAACAACATAACATCCATATTCTCTATAGTGCATAATTAGCAGATGAGTTAGCCCACCTAACTACTTTCTTTTTTTTCCTTGTCAACTCATTTATTTCCAAAAACCTTTTTTTTTTTTCATTTGCCACACGTATTTACTAAAACTAAAGGGGATATATATGTATATGCATCTTATTTATATAGACAAAATTATATATTCATCCAATTGGTTCCGTTTTAGTTAACAAATGATGATCTCTAACTTATACGGAAGGTAACCTAATTCATTGGCTCCTCATCGTAGTTTATTTCTTTAGCATGCCAAATAATTGAGACCAAAATTGAACCTAAAAAAATAAAAAAAATTGACAACAAAAGAATAAGTTAATTTTTTTTTTCTTCAAATAAATTATTCTTAGTTTTTTGCCAGATGTTCTCTCTCTTTCTAGTTACATGACTAAAGTTGAGATTTTTCGGTATTAATCAATAAGATGCTTTAAGAAAGTTCACGAAATATATGAAATAAGTGTTCCAAATTTATAATTCTTTATTTTTTTTTAATATTTCAAAATAAAATTTCATTTTCAAAAATAAAAATTCTTTTTCCATGAATATCTTCCACCATTGTCTTGTAACCACTTATTTTTATACCAAATTTATAAACATACTCAAATTTTTACCTTTTCAGCACCCATTTAAAACTCGATCACCAGTCACATTAAATACATTATTTTGAGTTGGAGATAGAATATATATGCATGTTTCAATTTGTGTGTGTATGTATGTGTATGTCTGCAGCACTAGTTCACTCGCTATAGTTCCAACAACCACCCCATGACTAGGGTGAAGTCGTGACGCAATATTGAAATGGCACCTTCCCTTGATGTTGAAATGGATAGTTTAGTTTGGCAAGATTGCCTTATTTTTCTCCATAGTCATCAAGTCCTCTCTGCAAACTCATTCTCCATCCCCCATTCTTTGAATTAGCCTTTGATTCATTCCATTCTCTATCCTAACATAGCTATGATCCCTCTTCTTTTCTCATCATAATCCTATCCTATCCCTCTCTCTATCTATATATACATATTCATCACACAGTGAAGATTCTGTACAAATTACTCTTAAGAATAAAATGTCTTCATATCATCACTTTTCTCTATCTTCAATGGCACTAACTCTTTTTCTTGCCTTGGTAGTTTTATTTGTTTCCCCATCTGTTTGCACTTCGAGGAACTTACTCGACCACCACGACGTGAAAATGGGCTTCCAGGTGACGTTGAAACATGTCGATTCAGGTGGAAACTTTACCAAGTTCGAGCTCTTGCAACGTGCGATGAAGCGCGGAAGGAAGAGGATGGAAAGGCTTTACGCAATGGCCCTGGCTGCGTCAGATGCCAGCCTTGAGGCCCCCATTCATGCTGGAAATGGTGAATTTCTAATGGAATTGTCCATTGGCACCCCACCGGCATCTTATTCTGCTATACTAGACACTGGCAGTGACCTGATTTGGACTCAATGCAAGCCCTGCAAGCAGTGTTTCAATCAACCAACCCCTATATTCGATCCCAAAAAGTCGTCTTCTTTCTCTAAGCTGTCATGCTCTAGCGATCTGTGCACCGCACTTCCTATGTCGTCTTGCAGTAATGGCAATTGCGAGTATTTGTACACCTATGGTGATTATTCATCGACTCAAGGTGTTATGGCTACGGAAACTTTCACATTTGGCAAGGTTTCAATTCCAAAAGTTGGGTTTGGGTGTGGACTTGACAACGAAGGGGGCGGGTTCAATCAGGGTGGTGGACTAGTGGGCCTGGGGCGAGGACCGTTGTCGTTGGTTTCGCAACTCGACGAGCCTAAGTTTTCGTATTGTCTAACATCAATTGATTCCACTAAAACTAGCACTCTTTTGATGGGGTCTCTTGCAAGTGTCAACACCACCCTAGGGGATTCAATCAAGACCACCCCATTGATCAAAAGCCCATCATCACCTTCTTTTTACTATCTTTCCCTTGAAGGATCACGGTTGGTGACACCCTCTTGCCCATCAAGAAATCCACTTTTTCACTCAAAGGGGATGGGACAGGTGGAATGATCATTGACTCGGGTACTACGATCACATATATCGAGGAAAGTGCTTTCGACTTGGTTAAGAAAGAGTTCACTAATCAAATGAAACTCCCCGTGGACGAGTCCAACGAGACAGGGTTGGATCTATGCTTCACTCTTCCATCCGACGCTCAAAACATCGAGGTGCCTAAGCTCATCTTTCATTTCAATGGGGTTGATTTGGACTTGCCTGGGGAAAACTACATTATTGCTGATCCGAGTGGCGTAGCTTGCTTGGCGATGGGGAGTTCTAATGGGATGTCCATCTTTGGCAATTTTCAGCAGCAGAACATACAAGTGGTTCATGATCTTGTCAAAGAGACTATATCGTTTGTGCCCACACGGTGTGATCAGTTGTGAACATCTTATTACCATTAGAAATAAAAGATTTGATTGAAATTTCATGTGTGTGGTTTTCATGAGTTTTGACTGGTTCTTTTCTTTCTGTCATTCTTTTTTTATTTTTTTTTATTTTTATCTATTGTTCTTGAAACCCGTTAAAAATTGAATCCATCTTGCAATATGGTTTATTATGAAAGAACCTCTTTTCTTGGTGAAAACCATTTGTTTCCACAAAAAATTTGTTGCATTTATGCTTACGCGGTCTCAACCTTAGCTAATTTAGCTAACAAAAATTCATAACCAAAGAGGCTATGATTAGATATAGCAATGGGTCTAGATAAAATAAAATGCAAATCCTTATGAACCTGCCCATTCAAGGCAGGTTTAGGGTGAGTAAGCAAGTCTTAAAGTTGGTGACTGGGGTTGATTTTTTAAAATTCAGTTGAATCGGGGCGGAAAAGGGATCCTTGTGACCCCGCCCCATAATATACATATATATGTATATATGTATATATATATATATTTGCTTTTTAATTTCTATCTCGAAAATAAGTTCTACTAATTGCTTTGCTCCATTCTACTTAATGCTTTGCTCCATTCTACTTTTCCATATTTCACATTAGATATAAAATATTTTCAACATTATATTAACCAACCAACTATTGATAGTTTCTTTATTTCCCATTTGAGCCGAAAAACAATTTGGCTGATAGGGAAGGTAATTCATTTGAACAAAATGTTAGACAGAACTAATTTATTTTGTTCCAACCGGCTCCACTAATTATTGTTGCTTTCTATTTTTTCTTCAAATTCATTTGATTTCGAAGAGAACATTAAAATCTGATTTTGGATTGAAATGAGGTGGGTCTTCAATCAAAATAGGCCGGCGGATCTCAAGTTTAATCTTTTCTAGTAAGATGGGTCTTGTTTTGGTCAAATTCATCTAAAATCCACCTCATTAATATTCCTAACTATCACTACTATTTATTTGAATTTGTTGTACCAAATTATGTTATAGCAGTGGCATGTAAAAAAGTTTCAATGGAAAGATTGGAAATCCTAGTGTGTAATTTGGCATGTAATATGACATTACAACTTTGAAGTTTCCCCACATTACTACTAAAAAGGTTGAAAAGCCCTGAAGGGTAAAACCAATACCAAATAGGATGGTTTTTATGCAGCTCTCACACCAACCAATTCAACCATCTAGTTAGTTAAATTAGTAATTTCATAATCGATCATTATGTTAAATCATTCTTATAGTTGGTTAGCAGTTTAATTGGTTGGATTAGTTCAATCATTGATTTAACTGATTTAAAAAATAATTAATTATATCTTTTATTGTATTATATAAAATGATAACGTAATAAACTAATTATTATGTACAATGTAAAAAAAAATCAACTAAAAAAATATTTAATAAAGTCTAAAATCCAAATAACCACAAACATTTAACTAAATACCAAATTTGAATTTTAAAAAAACAAAAAACAAAATCGACTGGTTTGACTAAATTTTCAATTTTTACCAAACGGACTTGACTGACCACTTATTCAAGTGGACCGGTCGAACTGGCCTATCCAATTTGATTTTAAAAATACTGAGTTAAATATGATATGGAAAATATGTGCTATTTAATATGTATAAGTATATTTAAAATTTTTATTCAAAGTTAAGATAAAAAAAAAATCAACCCATAATTATGTATAACCTGCGAGGATGTATGAATAAAATTCAAATATAAAAAAAATTATTCTGAAGAAAAGATATATGATATTTGTTATATATAAGGTATTTGTTATTAAAAATCACTTTATACGTATCTCTAATTATAATTATCACACAACTTAGAAAAAACTATTTAATAATATAATTGATTTTTATCGATTATTAAGATTTTTATTTTTTATTTGTATAAGATTCAATTAATACTTGTAAATGATTTTAGTATTATTTTTTTAGATTTTAAATAAATATTATAAATATTTTTTAATGGATTTGTTATATATCAAGTATTATATGAAATACATATAATATGTATATGAAATATTTTATTTCAAAAATACAAGTATTATTCATTAAATTTAGAATATATATGAAAAATGAGAGTAAATTTTAGCTATTCATAGATATGTGTGCTATATAAGTATAATACGTGTTTTTAATCATAAAAAACAATCCACTCGATGATTCAAACATTCAACATGACAAAAGTGACTATTTCTCACTAGGAATGTATTTTTGACAAACAAAGTCGAACTGAAATTTTGATACAATAATTTATTAAATTGAATATTGAATAGAAATAAATTAGTTTGATAATTACTGAAAAAATTTGCATAAATTGGTTTCACTTACAAGGAAACCAATTTTTTCCTTGAAAAAAATAATTACATAAATTTTGGTCTAGTATTTCATTAAATCAAACTGATTTGAGTTAATTTGTTCGATTCTATATTTACCGCTTATTTCGGTAATGCTAAAAAATAAGTAAAAAAAATGATTTAAAAGATGAGAAAAAAAGAAAATAAATTACAACATTTATTCACACATAAATTTTGGTAAGTTTGGTATAACATCTACATAATTACAATATTTATTCACATAGAGATGCCAAAGGATTTAGGTAAAACCTGGACGTGTCACGAACCCATCCCGCTAGATGGGTTTGGGGTGGCTAAATGATTTTTCTTTTTAAATACGATCGAGCTCATAACGGGTGACGATTCTTACTAGACCAACCTTGGATTCACCCCTTATAGGTATATCTGAATTGTTTTAGGGTTTATTCATTTCATCTAATTTTTTCCCCTCTCTATAAGTCGTCGCCCCTCTTCAGGCTCACCTTTGCTGATGAGCCTTCACTACATAATATCTCTTGACTCTTCCAACCATGAGTAGTCCTCCCCAGTAAGTGCCACCACTACAATGAGGGTCATCCACACTCATTGGAATTTAAGCGCATTTTTCTCCCCTACACACCCCGCCATGTTGCCACACCCACCACCCCCATCTGTCTCACTCCCTTTCTTAGTCCTGTCCACTACTATCTACCACTGCCACCCAATAATAATGTGAATCTATCAATTTATATTTCAAAGTGAATATATGTTGCTTTGGTGAGAAAATGAATAAGGTTCTACTGTGCTGGTTTGACTGTTTCCAATTACAACAAGGCCAAAATAATAGGGTAGCAGGTTTGTGGGTCTAGTGAGTTGGACCTTCCTAGGTTTAGGTTTGGGGAAAGTGGTTTGGGGTGAAATTAAGATGGGATAAGGTAGGTTTTAGGTCTAGTTAGAGGGGCAGGTTTTGGGTTTGTCCCAACCCATTCTAAATCTACTTCATTGTCATCCCTATATTCACACATAAATTAGAAAATAATGAGAAATTAATTAGAAGAAATAAAGAATTATTTAATTTAGTGGCTATGGTTTTCAACTTTACTGATGAATAATAATCAAATTAGGGGCGTAGAGTGTAGACGACTGATGAGTGGGCATATTAACGGCTGACAGTGGTGGTTGTTGAGAAGGAAGCAGCTAGAGTGTGCGATAGTTAACGGGAATCAAAACTTGCGAACGATGGTAGCTCAACTTTTATGACAGGTTGACGGTGGTAGTAGCTGAAGAGAGTAGTGGTGGTCTAAACTTTGAATGAAAAAGTAGGACAAATAGGCAAACATTTTATTTTTTAGGTCCAACTGAGACGAGGGAGAAGTAGGACTGTAGGAAAAAGAAATGTTAAAAATAAAATGAGAAAAAAATGGAAGAAAAATCAATTAATCAAAGTACTAAATCAAATTAAATGGAAAAATATAAAAAAAAAATTAGTATTATGTTGAGTTCAGTACACCGAACCCATAAACTGACTAAAAAATTTCATTTTGGTATCGATATAAATTAAAATTTTGATTTTGATTTAATTCAACCAATAAACCAAACTATGAACACTCTTATTGCTCAACACAAAAGCTACACTCAAGAGGGAATAAATAGTCCCACTAACCTTGACACTTGTTCAAGAATAGTGTTGTTAAAAGTGGATTTGACCACCTAGTCTGGCCAATTTAATTGTGAACCGACATTCTCGTCGGTTTAATTTTTATTTGAAATTAGGTTGTAATAGATCCATTATGAATTATTGGAAACTGAACAAAAATTGGTGAATTTGATGAACTAGCAAACGAATTAACAAAATCAAAAAAATGATTGGAGCTGCATATAGGAAATGTTTGTAAAATTTCAGGGCAAAATGGAAAGAAAATCTTTATGGCTGCATTGAAAATAGGGACACTTGTGATTAATGTGGCGGTGGAGGCCAAGTACGGTGAGCTTTTGGTGTTACCACCTATCATACTCTCCCCAAATTAGCTACTAGAAACCAGAAAGAGCTTTTCTAATTGTGATACTATTCCTAGATCAACTTCTATTTTTTCTTGTTAGACCACTAGAAACCAAGAAACATTTTTCTTCTATCTTGTGAGTTGTGATATATCATATATGATGTGCTTGATGGCTGGTTTCGCCATAGTTGTCTCTCATTTTTAGAGCAGAACCAACAACCGATCTCTTCCATCATATTTCCACGCTAAAACCTCAAGCCCAAGTCTTTTCTACCTGACCTCTAGAGTGATGAAATTATTTTCTAGAAGTACCCGAGCTCTAATAAATTTTGAAAAATGAGGTACTTTTACATCTTCTCTCCTATAGCTTGGGGGATTTCCTACCAAGTAGGTGTGGGGATCCCAACTCAGGAAAAACTAAACCCTCGACATTGCTCCCAAGAGTACATGGGAATTTTACTCAAAAATATTTTCAAAAGGAGTACAACCTGGCCAAACTAACTCACAGCTTGGCCCTGATGTATCACTTCAGGTTGAGCCTAAAGTGAGCTAAACCAAATGATCGAGGCCTTTCTGCAAAGTTTAAACAGGCCAACAAGGTGAAAAAAGATGGGCGCTAGCTCGGATTTGATGTTGGCTTCAAAAAAAGATCGCGAGAGCTACATTACTTTAGAGGATGGCCCAGCTATGGTGCGGTTCCTTAGGGACTCTGTCAAGGGAAAGTTCTTGAAATCCAAGGAGTTTCTTAGGCATCTCTCTGTGGGTATCTTATAATACTATTACTATGGCTTTGACCAATGCCTCAACCAGTGCAAAAAAAAAAAGCTTCTCAACTGAGGTGGATAGAGAAGGCCCCGTGGTCAATGCTCTTGATCGCGTAGTTTGGGTATACTCTTAAAGAGGCTGAAGTGTCCAACTCAGCTGATGTGGAATTATTTGTGCGTAACATTATTGTTCAGCTATTTTCTAAAGAGACTGCTCAGCCAACTAATGTTGTTGGGACATCTGAGCAGCCAACTTCTGTGCCTGCCTCTTGCATTCTGCCAGCCTAGCCAAATGTAGATGAAAGGGCCATTCCAAATGTGATGGAATCTTTGGATGGTGATAAGGGAGTAGCTACCGAGCTTGAGAATGTAGTTGAGCCTCCCTCTTAATGTATCATATTATGGCATGTAAATGCCTTTGTAATTACTTTTAGCATAATAAAGTACTAATTCATCGCATCATGTTTATTTTACCAATTTGACCTGGGCCAACTGTCTAACCTCCTTCATTGTTGACCTGAGTCTAAAAATTTAATAACCTGATTTAAATATTCTAAACAGATCATGAATTGATCTAATCAAGATTTTTATCTTTGTCTGATCTAAAGAACGAGTCAAACTAATCTAAGCAATTACTATAAGAAATAAAAAATAATAATTTTTTTTAATATAAGGTGCAGGTAGCAGGCATATTGACACGCCTCACCTTCCCCAGATCTGTAGATTTTTTCTTGAATATTTATTAATCTGAATCACTCATGAATGGTACTTATTTTTGAGGTAATTTTTGGAAGTCGACGGACCAAACACTCATTCAGATGCTTTTGCTCGTCATGTTTTTGGAGGTGGGCAAACCGAACACTCCTTTGAAGGCTTTTAGCTGTCATGTTTTTGGAGGATGGGGACCGAGCACTCCTTCAGAGGCTTTTGTTCATCAAGTTTTTAGAGTTCAAGCGAACCATGCACTTTCTCAAAGACTTTCATTGTCAAGTTTTTGGAGGTCGACAGACTAAGCACTCCTTCAAAGGCTTTAACCTGTCAATTTTTTTTGGAGGTCGGCGAACTAAGCACTTCTTCAAAGGTTTTCACCCGTCAAGTTTTTGGAGGTCGGCGAATAGAGCACCTTCATAACAGAAATATATGCTAAACGGGGAGTAATCTTACCCCTTTTTATTAAAAAAAATTCAAAATTACATCAATGTGAATGATTGAACTGAACTGAAATAATAAAAAAATGTTAAATCAAACATGATACTTCTTTAAATGGATAATGTTCCAAGGATGGGGTAGTTTTGTCCTCTGAGCTTCTCGAGCTCATATGCTCCCCCAGCTTGACCTTTATAACTCGATAAAGCCCATCCTAATAAGCTTCCAACTTTCCAAAGAACTTCATGTGTCAGTTTAGTGTAGAATTAGGTCCTCTGCTTGGAAGTTTCTGAGTGAAACCTTCTGGTTATATCCTTCTCGGATCTTACTCTTATATATTTCCATCCTAAGGTAAGCGAGTAGCCCTTCTCCTTTATCAGATTCAGTGCTTCCCTCATCAAGCTTTGGTTTTATTCCTCATCATAATTTTACACCCTGTGCGTCTCCATTCCAACTTCTGTAAGGACCTTAGCTCCAAAAACCAAGCTAAATGAGGTTTTTCCATAGTACCAAGCTTAGCTCATACTTTCAACCTCATCTAGCTAGATCAAGTCTCGACTTGACCCCTTGTACTAGGATGCAGTTTGTTACTTTCACCTATCCGTTTGCCTGGGGATGAGCTACGGAGGTAAGTTACTAAATGATCTTTATCTCAGAACACCATGTTCGGATCTTGGCACCATTGAACTAGGTGCCAAGAAAACAAGTCCTCAGGGACTCCATATCTACCAATAATATTTTTCTTCATCATCCCATTTTCAATTATCTTAGCTAAGGGCTCGGCATCCACCCACTTGTTGTAGTAGTCAACTGCCAAAATCAAAAACTTTCTTTGTCTTGCCACCAAGGAAAAGGTCCGACCAGGTCAATTCTCCATTTGGAGAAGGGAAAATACGAGCTCTTAACCATTAGATCCTCTACTGCCCAATGTATTAAGGGGCCATGCTTCTGACATTTCTCACAAGTTCTAACAAGCTCTTCAACATCCTTCTTGGGGGTCGGCCAAAAGTACCTGGCCCTCAAGACTTATTGAATTAATGCTCGGCTACTTATGTGATCTCCACAATATCCTTCATGGATCTCTCTAAGGACATAGGCTCTCTACTCCATGGAGAGGTATCTTAATAATGGCAGTGTAAAACCTCTCTTATAGACTATACCTCTGATGATACAGAATCTGTAGCTTGAATTTGCCACCAAATTGTTTCTCTTTTATCTCTTGGCAGAATTCCCTCATTTAAATGCAAGAGGATTGTTGTCCTCCAATCTTCTCTTTCCTCCACCGATCCGACCTTAGTTTCAGCACTACTCTGGCGGGCTGTAAGTAATATAATCTTTCTTGTCTTACAGTCCACCGCTGAGCTAGCCATCTTGGAGAGAAAATTGACTCGTACATTCTCAGTTCAGGGGACATAACATACTTGGACAGTTTTGAACTACATACTCAGAGAATTGGCTTGCTCCAAATATTTCCCCATTCTCTCTTCTCTCACTTCAAACTCTCATTCCATTTGCTGAATTACTAGTCTAGAATCTGAGTAGACCAAGAGATGCCTAGCTCCCAACTCTAATGCCATTGTTAGACCCCATATAAGTGCCTCATACTCTACCTCATTATTAGATACTTTAAAATCAAATCTAATGGCAAACTCGAGCTCATCTCCATCTAGGCTGATTAAAACAATTCCAGCTCCACAACCTAACATAGTAACTGAACTGTCAGCATATAAATTCCAACTTCTTTGATCACTGATAAGCTTGGTCATTTCGTATATAAAATATGCTAGAGTCTGCACGTTGATAGCAACTCGAGACCAGTATTCTGTATCATATTCACTCATTTCAATAGCCCATTTCACCATCCGTCACAAAGCTTCTAGTTTGCCTAGTTCTTGGTGCAATAGTAAATTAGTGCGCATCATGATTTTATGTAACATGATATAAGGTCGAAGTCTCAAGTTGTGATGGCTAAAGCCATATCTCCTCTCTCTACCTAGGAAAATCACTTCTCAGTCTATTGTAATAGCTTGCTCACACAATGTATAGGCTTCTAAGCAACCTCTTAACAAAACTGAGTTGATTGTATACTTGCATATATATAAGTAAAATCGAAAGATTCTCTAGCTACCGGTTTGGTGAGCAAGGGTAGCCCGACCAAATACGTTTTCAATTCACTAAAGGCCTTTTGACACTCATTATTCCATATGAACTCATGTTCCCTCCTCAAAACTTTGAAGAAAGGTAGGCTATCATATATAGATTGGGATATAAAATAGCTCAGGGCGGCAACTCGACCTATAAGAAATGTGAATTGATATTAATATTACTACCATTTTTCTATTGAAACTACCTACAAGCTCTGTTATCCCAATATTTTTTAGTTTTTCGTTAGATGGAACAAGCTCTCTACCTAATTTCCTAACTATTAAATAATCTAGAACAAGTTCTCTAGATTCAATTTAATAGAAGTACTAAGATGAGAAAGATATATTGATCTAAGCAACAAACATGCAAGTTTGGATTGTTCAACTTATATTATGTTCCACATCATGATTAACAAAAGCATCCCATAATCATTAACCACAATTCACTACTTATGATTTGAAATTCAATATAATTATAGATCAAGAATTCTAATATAGATTTGGGTAATTCTCAAGCCCTACTTGATTGCGCACCCAAATAAAACAAGAAAATAAGCATGAAGAAATAAAATGTAGAAGAACACAAATAATTACAATTAGACAAGTGGGGAATAATATCAAATACTCAATTGCACTATGTCTATGGTTTTGAAATCACCTTTAACAAATTGTAAATTTAGTCCAGCACACTTGAAAATAACAAGAAAAATAAAACTAAAAACATTAGGAATTCAAGAAATTGAAAAGATAAAAGGGGAATAAGAACACCAATATAGATGAATTCCCTTGGTAGATGAATCTTTCCTTTTAAAACCCTCTTTGTCTCTTCTATTTTTAGAACCTAAAGCTCTCTCTCTATTTTTCATATTTATTTGTGTGTCTTGAATGACATCAAAGAGGCTCTATTTATAGTAGAAGAGTGCCGTAAATTGCATCTCCAAATTTACTTTAGATTTACTCTAAATTAACATGTCCTTCTTAGATCTAAATATTGTCATACACTTTTTCCATGAAATCAGATGATTTTGAAAATATAGTCAATGTAAAAGTTGTGGTTTTATCTATTAGCTTTATTTTAAAACTTGAATCATATATGTTTGTCCCCAAACAAAAGAGAAAAGAACAACTAAAATAAGTAAACTAACTCAAACTTGAGTGTCACAAAATACCAAACTATTAACATGCCTCAAAGATTTCCAAAATGCCAATGAAAATAAAACTTCAAAAGCCAATCAATACCTAAGTACCAACATGCATACTAGTTTAACTCAACCTCATGATCTTGCACGTGTGTGTGTATAGCCAGTTCATCGAGCCATATTCATCACTCGGATAAGTTTGTAAAATTTAACACTTTCTAAAAAATCCACTTCTAAAAATGAATTGGCAAGATAACCAAACTTCATATGCTTGTTTTTCATATTAATCTCTACTAATGTAGGTTAAATATAACATCAAAGATCAAAAGGACTTTCAAAACTTGTAATGCAAGGTTAGGGTCATAGGTAGAAAATCTGCATAGTGAAATAGCTCACAATCACCCCAAACACACAGCCAATTTAAAATCGTGTTGGCTAAAACCAACCTCCCAATCTTATATCGTTAACTCCTTTTATTCTTTTGACAAGTTTCATTCAACACCATTTCTTTCTATTTTCTTTTTCCTCATTTCTTTCAGTTATTTTTTTTTGTTTTTTAACTTCTCATCATTCTCCAATTCCTTTTTTTATAAATATGGAGATGACACACAACATTGTCAACAATTTTCCAATAGTATAAGTCAAGTTCTCAATTGGCTGTATGCTGAGTGAAAAGTAAATCCGGTAGACAAAAAGTGTGAAGGCAAGAGATATTTTGTAAAATGTCAAAGAAATAGGCTATATTAGGCTCAAAAGGGACACTAAGGATAAACTATGCAAATTTGGTGGGTTTTTATAGGCTCAAACGGTCCAAAAATAGCCTAAATCATTTTCTTAATGCTATGTCACCTAGGATTTCATCTCGACTAGTAATCAAGCAAGTTCTAAAACTTGGTGGGATCTTTTAGAAAGCACTTATGCCCTATAAACTATCTTTAAGCAATTAAGTATAAATCGACAATTAGTCTGTGCTCAATTAAAATAAGAATCACAAAGTAAGGTAAAATAATACACACATTAATTGCTAAGGTAAAGACATTATTAATCAGTTTTAAGAAGTTGTTATTAAGGCAATCAACATTTCATCATTAGCTACAATGATTCGATTCAAGTACACTCAAGGAGACCAATTTTTTTTTTGTTAAATAAAAATCTACGAACAAGAACAAAAACTAAGACACCAAAGCAATATAAAGAACACAAAACAAGCATATATTTCAACAAAAACAACATAAACAAACACCCCCAAACTTTAGATGAGATATTGTCCTCAATGGATCAAAGAAAATGAAAAATGTATGACTACCTGAAGAACATCGGTATCATTAGAAAATATTATCCTCACCATCAAAAGACGTCTATGGAACACTGAAAGTAGGGGAAAGTGAAGATTATTGGCAGTCCGTTGGAGATACTGAGCCAATACGCAATCACGCTCTAGCTCATAGGCTCTAAATACTGCATTGATGCGAGCCTCACGACGGACCTCCTGAGTAAGTATAGCAATTCGCCTGGTGTAGGGTATGCCCGAAGTTGGGGTTCACTACGAGGGAACGAATAGGGAATCACTAGCGAGGGGTAGTACAGAAACTATAGGTGGTGGGATAGAAGGAGTGTTATGGGATGGACCTGGTGGAAGTTCAAGTGGAGCCTATTGTGCATCATCAAGAATAAATCCAGCACCCGTAGGATATTGGTGAACACCATCCCACATAGCATAACGTCGAGTAGTTTGATAATCTATAATAGTAAATGGGTGCTGAAAAATCTCATTTGGGTCCCAGTGAAATCCAGCCTCCCGACATAGTCCATAAATTAATGAAGGATAAGGTAGACCACTTATTGTAGCACCTTGCAATATGTATAGAATGGACTGTTGAATGACCCTTCCTACATTAATGCTCATAATCCGAGTTATAGCATCTAGAAAAAGTGCCCAATCTTGTGTGACATCACTCCGGTGTGTAGTAGGCATTAATTTAGTGCATACGAAGTAGTGCCAAGTGCATCCCCATTGGCTAAGGTTAGTGGTGTGGAATAAAAGTGCAACAACAGATGAACGACGAGGTGTTTTCCACTACGAGCCTAGTTTGCACAAGCCGCGAATGACTTGCTTAGTATCATAGTTTGTTAATAATGTTGAGTACTCATTCTCCTTAATATCCTCCAATTTGCAGTATGCATTAATTATTTTTTGGTGGAAGGATACCCACTTTCCCTAAACAAAAACTCTCTTATGTCGATGCTCGAAAGCATTAGTATAAAATTCCTTGAAAGCACTGACCAATGCAGCCTTCGGTTGAGCTGCAAAGGTTTGCCACCTCCGGTGCTCAATCATGTGTGAAATATGGCTGTCAAGTCAGCCATCTAAGGTAATACCGCACTCCAGCAGCAAACTTCATGTCACAAGAAGATCATAATACCTTTTTTCAGTTGCTTCGCTAATAAAAAGACTGACATCATGGGAAGATAATATGGAGGCCTTGGCTTTGCCCTTGTTTACTTTTGGTGCTATTTTCTGATTACTGCACGAATGTCAAAAGAAAAATCAAACACGTGCAAGAGATTGTATTGATGATGAGATTTAGACACGTGAATGATAACAAAGTACACGACCATTGTGACACATAATAATGTGACATAAACACATTTATAATATAGATTGAGAGTCAAAAGATTAAAAAGGTGTAAGCATGACTCAATAACAACACAAACCATCAAAATTCAATGTGCCTATAGAGAAATGGTCAAAAACTTACTCAAAAAATACATATGATTTGCACGTAGAATGTGCTGGGATGGCATGTAAACAGAACGACAATGATATGTAATGCATTTGAAAAAGATGGTTTTGTATAGCTACATTGAATAAATACAAGCGTGTGAAAATACAAAATATTATTTTTATAGTATCAAGCATGTCTGAGACATTTTACCGAACACCCTGCATGCATATACCATAATCCTCAATCAAAAGTTTAATTCCCTCCATATCACAACCCACAAATTTGACACCTAATCTTTATTCTCAACTTCACAACAAACATTGGAAATGGGAATTACATCCATTACTCAATGCAATTCAAACAACAAAACAAACAAAAAAATGAAGAAAAATGAAAAATGACAAAAAAGAGTGGTTGAAGAAAATATACCAATGAATTAACCTTGTTATGAGAGTGTGGATAAAATTAGAGAGTGTGTGAAATATGTTTGTAGTTGGAGTTCAAAGTGTAGTGAGTGAGAGGTGTTAGTGCGTGTGGTGTCTGAGTTGTGGGGAGGAAAAAAAATAGAGAAAAAGAGAGAAGGTGAGGAAGAGAAGAGAAGATGGCCTAGCCCTCTTTTTCTTTTTCTTTTTATGGCCGATTTGGCACCTAAGCGCCATATATTATGTTTATGCCTAGCGCCTTTAGCACCTAGGTGCCTACTATTTTGTTCTGGCAATAATTCGGTACCTAAGTGCCAAGGTGCTTAGGCATCGTTGTTTCTATTTTTCTGTGAGTGTTTTGGCGCCTAGGCGCTAACCCCCGTTTTTTTTAAAGGCTTCATTTTCTTGATTGAACCTACAATCAAAATAGAAAAAATGTAGATTAGAAATAAAACATCTACTCCTAGGCTATATAAAGGATTTCAGTATAAGAGAAAACAAATACGACTAAAAACATGAAAATTATAAAATAATTTGGGTTGTGTCCCAAGAAGCACTTAGCTTAAAGTCTTCAGTCAGACTATTTATGCGGTTCATGAGGTTAGTTCACTAAGGGTGATAGTAGACTTTTGCAAATTCCCTCCACCTTCAATGAATACTTTAAGCCTTTGGCCATTGACTTTAAATCTTCAATCCTCACTCTGAATTTCAACAGCACCATGTGGGAAAACTAGACCACTGTGAACGCTCCAGACTACCTGAATCGCAGTTTACCTCAAAACAAACACAAACATGAGTTAAACAATAAAACTTTTTGACCAGGAATAAAGTCTCTCTATAGAATATGCTTATCATGCCACTTCTTGGTGCGCTCCTTATACAACTTGGCATTATCATAGGCCCCTTGGCAGAACTCATTTAACTCATTCAACTGCAACAATTGGTGTTCACCCACTGTTTGAAGATTAAAATTCAATTTCTTGGTAGCCTAGTATACTTGATGCTCCAACTCAACTAGTAAGTGATAAGCTTTTCCATACGCTAAATGATATGGCATCATACCAATGGGGGTTTTATATATAGTTCGATAAGCCCAAAGAGCACCATCCAGCTTTCGAGACCAATCTTTTCGATAAGAATTATAGTCTTTTCCAGGATCCACTTAAGCGCTATGTTTGAAATCTCAACTTGGTCACTAGTTTAGGGATGATAAGCAGTAGCTACTCTATGTGTAACTCCGTACTTAGCCAATAGAGCATCAAGATGCTTGTTACAAAAGTGCTTACCCTCATCACTTATGATTGCCCTTGGTGTGGCAAAAATAAGTGAAAATTTAGTTTTTCTAGAAGTTCATCACTATTTTGGAATCATTTGTTAGCAAGGCAACAGCTTCAACCCATTTGGAAACATAATCCACCACTACAATGATGTAGAGATTATTGAATGACGGTGGAAATGGATCCATGAAGTCAATGCCCCAAATATCAAATAACTTTACCTCCAGAATATTATTCAATGGCATCTCATGTAATGCCCAATTCTCAATTCTTTCCTACATAGCCAATAATAAGCATTTTGTATGAATATGCATCTAATCAATGTACATTATTGAATTATGGCATGCAAATAGCATGATTGCACGAATATGAATAATTGTTATTATATGCTTCAGTTATGATTTAACATGCATTAGTACATGAAATATGAGATCAAACTTTCATTTCTTGATTTAACATATTCCTTAAGTGCCCTTTTTGCAGTGAAAAGCTCGGTATCTCGGTTAAGGAAGACTGATGTGTTGAATGGCCATAAAATGAATTATTTATATTGCTCCATACAAGTTATATGCTAAAGTGATTAATTGTCTAAATATTTACTTAAAATATGTTACATTGGCTAAGAACTAAAAGTATGCACAATGGTACAATTTGATTGGTTAATTGACTAGGTTGCATAAAACCATTCTAAACCGCATTGCACTTGATTATAACACCCAAGCATCAATTTTTGTCATCTCCTTAGCCTATGAACGTGGCTTTTGGCATGAGAAGACACCAAGCATGATGCAACCAATCATCACCCTCCACTTACCTCTCTTTGAAAGGTCAAAGAAATCATTTTCATCCATATTTCTTGTGGAAGCACCTCAAAAATGACCAGCCCTTATTCTCCTAAGTTTCTCCCAAATTTCTACACTCTCATACTCACAAAAGTTGAATTCAATCCATAGGAATCCATAGAACACAAGCTAGAATAAGTTTCCATCCTTTTAAGCTTGAAAACCGTTGATTTTGAAGCTTAAATCCAACTTAATCAAGGTATATTCTTTTTCAATGTTTCTTAGGATGAATTTGTAGTGTCTTAGATGGTTACATGTTTTAGTATGCTTTTGTATGATTGAAAACTTAAGTAAGTTACACTTGAAGCCAAAACCAACCTAGTTAAGCTAATTTTTAGCAAAATTGATAGTCTTGTGAAATTGTTTAATTTACTTGTTTCTATTGATTTTGTAATGATTATATTGTATTTGGAAGTTTCTTTGAATGATTGAAAACAATAGCAATTAGTTTACTTAATTGTAGGTTAGAATCAATTTAAGTTAGAATCAAGTTTACGTCATTTTAATTCGGATTGTGTTCATGTTTTAGGGACTGTCCTAATAATTATGTTTGAATTATTAGTTATTTAATGGCTGCCCTAATGTTTAATGTCTTGAATTAGTAGTAAAATATGGAGTATGCATTATTTTTAAGGTTATGTAATTGATATGTAATTCTTTACAAAAGATTGAAAAGTGTATATAAACTTTAACTAGAATAGACTAAATGATTTATAAAAAGGATATTAAATAGTACATGATTTGATTATGTTAGGCCTTTAACACATCCTATCTTCCAAAGAGATTGGCCTTTTCACCTAGCACAAAGTGGAATTGAGGTAAGTTGAAACTTTCATTTGGTATATCACAAGAATCATATAATGTTTGTTCATGTTTTAATGTGATTTTTGTTGTTTGTCAAATGATGTAATGTTTGATGCATTTATGGTTTATGAAGCATGACACTATTAAGAGTATAATGAGGTTTTTGAAATGGAATTATGGTACTTGATTGATGGTCGGGTAGACAAGGGACGCGGGAGGGACCGGCGGACCCAACAAATGGTGGCAAATACTTGAGGTTGAAAAACCGGTATAGGAAAGCCACAATGAATGAGATAGAATACGGCTAATACCTGAGGTTGAAAGACCAAGTATGGAAACCCCGTATTAGTTCTCTTATTGGCCAATCATTATGAACAGGTTCCGAAAACTATGGTCTATCGCTATTAGTTAGGTACCACACTTCAAGGGCCCTAAAGAATGATTTATGAATGAAAGTTATTAAATAGAATATTGCATTTAATGATTTATGAGATTTGCATATATGTTATTTGTTATTGCATCAGTTTCATCTTACTGAGCCTTTAGCTCATTAGATTCATGTGATGCAGGTGGAAATGTACAGGTTTAGAGGTTGACTGAGTTTTTAGAGCGGTCGGACAGAGATTTGTTCATATGCTATGCTTCAACCTGTTTTGTAGTTTATTTTGAAAACTCTGTTTTGTTTTTAAATAAGCCGTTCTATTATGATTTTGTAAACAGATGTACTCAGTTTTGATATATGTATATGGTGTGTTTAAAATGATTCAAGTTCTTTCTCTTATAGCTAAAAATGAGAACTTTTATAAAAAAAAAAAAAACCAAAACTCTAGTATAGATGAAAAAAAATTAACATTTCTTGACTTAACTGTATCAGCTTGTTTAGGCTCTGCAGTTAGGTTAAGGGGTGTTACATCTCATGTCTCTTAGATATGTTTCCTATTCACTGACATCTATCACAAGAGGCCATGAAAGATTGAGCATCCTTAAACAATGTCAGCCAAGAGAAACCTGATTCAAGAACTTTAGCAGTTGTTCTATTCCCACCAAAGTGCCCACCATACAAAGATGAGTGACAATGGTGAAGAATATTTTGTATCTCTTCATCAGGGACACACCTCTTTATAATCTGATCCGGATAAAGTTTAAACAAGAAATGATCTTCTAAAAAATAATGTCTAACGTCAGAAAGAAACTTTTTCTTTTGTTGACGAGTTAAGTCAGGGGTAAGACATTACTTGCTAAAAAGTTTACTAAGTCATCATATCAAGGAAGTTTACCCAGAGCCAAAGCAAAAAGTTGTTCATCTAAAAAAGTTTCATTAATGGGAGGCTCGGGCTCAACATCTTATCCATGTTGCTCCAATCTAGAAAGATGATTCGTAATGACATTTTTAGTTCCCTTCTTGTCTCGAATCACCAACTCAAACTCGTAAAGCAACAAGACCCATCGAATCAATCTTGGTTTTGCATCTTTCTTTTCAATTAAGTATTTGATGGAGGAATGATTAGTGTACATAATTACCTTTGTGTCAATCAAGTACCATCGAAACTTGTTAAATACGAAAACCACAACTAGTAGTTTCTTCTCAGTAGTTGCGTAATTCATCTATGCATCAGTTAGTGTTCAACTAGCATAATAAATAACATGAAAAATTCGACCTTTCTATTATCCTAACACTGCTCCCGTGGCAAAGTCACTGGCATCACACATTAGCTCAAAATGTAAACTCCAATTAGGGGTAACAATAATAGGGATAGAAATCATAGTAGATTTTAAATGTTGAAAAACACCAAGACACTCATCATCAAAATTAAAAGGTACCTCTTTTATAAATAGATTGCACAAAGGCTTGGTTATTTTTGAAAAATCTTTGATAAAGCGTTTATAGAATCCTTCATGGCTTAGAAACCTTCGCACTCCTTTTACTGAAGTAGGTGGAAGTAACCTTTCAATGGTTTCCATCTTGGCCAAATCCACTTCAATACCATTTGCAGAACTTTTATGGTCAAGGGCAATCCCTTCCTGCACCACAAAGTGACATTTTTCCCAATTTAAAACTAAGTTAGTTTCTTCACAGCTTTTTAACGCAAATGTCAAATTATGCAAACAAACATCAAATAAGTCACCAAAAATTGAAAAGTCATCCACAAAAATTTCAATGAAATATTCCACCATATTAAAAAAGATTGCCACCATACTGCTGAAATGTAGACGGTGCATTACACAACCCAAAGGGCATGTGCCTTAACGTAAAAGTGTCATAAAGGCATGTAAAGGTGGTTTTTTCTTTGTCCTCGGTGCAATGAAAATTTGATTATAGCCATAATAACCATCTAGGAAAAATAATAAGCATGACCAGCTAACCTATCCAATATTTGATCAATAAAGGGCAAATGGAAGTGGTATTTCCTAGTAGCTTTATTTAACTTCCTATAGTCCATGCACACACGCTAACTAGTTATAGTCCTAGTGGAAATCAATTCATTATTCTTATTTTCAACTACCATTATCCCACTTTTTTTAGGTACTATTAGTACAGGACTTACCCACACACTATTAGAAGGATAGATAATACATGCATCGAGTAGCTTTAAAACTTAAGCTCTTACCACCTCTTTCATGTTTGGATTTAAGCGATGCTGATGCTCCATAGATAGCTTGTAGCTTTTTTCCATCAAAATCTTGTGCATGCATATGGAGGGACTAATACCTTTGATATCAGTAATAGACCATCCTAATGTCATTTTATAGTCTCTCAATACTCTCACTAGCTTTTCTTCATGTTCATCATTTAATGCAACAGAGATAATAATACACAAAGTAGAAGAATAACCTAAAAAAGAATACCTCAAATGGTTTGGCAATTGTTTGAGTTCTGAAATGAGTGGTTTTTCAATTGATGGTGCTAGTTGGTCAGGAGCCCTCCCAAGATCTTCAAATGGCCTCTTGATGAACACTGGTGGTGTTGCATCAAGTATCTCTAAATACTCAATAATTTATGCATCATCATTTGCAGTTGCTGCACCCAGACAAACCTCAAGATGATCCATAGGATAGCTGGATTGAAAGAATTTCTTTACACATTCTTCGGTGGCATCCACCCTCAAGCAGAAATCTTTCTCATTTGGATATTTCATTACCTTGAAAACATTTATTTGCTCATCTTGCCCCTCAAGAGTAATTGGCTCTTTTGCACATCGATGAGGGTCTTTCTCGTTGTCAAGAAAGGTCGACTAAGAATGATGGGGATCTCTTGATCTTCCTCCATATCTAGAACTATGAAGTCTGTTGAGAAGATAAATTTATCCACCTTTACTAGCATATCTTCGATTATTCTCCTCGAATACTTAATGGATCCATCAGTAAGTTGTAGCGAGACTATTGTCGACTTTGTTTCTCCAAGCTTAATCTTTCTAAAAATAGAAAGAGACATCAAGTTAATACTTACACCAAGATCACATAAAGCTTTATCAAAAAATAAATTTCCAATTGTACAAAGAATCATAAAACTCCTTGGGTCTTTTAGCTTAGGTGGAGGCTTTCTTTACAAGATAGCACTGCGCTCTTCAGTAAGTGTCACTGTCTCATATTCCTCTAGATTTCATTTATTAGAAAGGATCTCCTTCGAAAACTTTATGTAGCTGGGCATTTGCTCTAGGGCATTTGTAAAATGAATATTAATGTGCAACTTTTTAAAGACATCTAAAAACTTAGAAAATTGTTTACTGAAAGCGTTGAGAAAATGGGATAGGAGGCACATATGGGGGAGGATTGTTTGAAAACAGCTTTGATTTACACTTCTCTACTTCTTTACTTAGTGTGTCATCAGATTCCTCTACCACTCTTCCCTTTTCCAGCTCCTTTGGTGCAGTGTCTTTTCTTTCTAACTCCAGCAACTCTTTCCACTATGAAGAGCAATGGCTTGCACATTCTCTTTAGAATTAATCTTCGTGTTACTTGGAAATGAACCTTAAGGTCTTACACTCAACATATTGGCAATTTGACCCATTTGGACCTACAGGTTTCGAATAGAGGCTAATTGATTCTAAATAATAAAGTCTTATTTTTGTAATGTTGCCACTATTCTTGCCATGAATTTCTCGATAGTATCTTCTAGGGAAGCTTTAGGTACCTATCTAATTTGGAAGCTAAAAATTTGATGGTTGTGTGCCCACTGCATTTTATCCATTCTTCTATGAAAAGTTAGGATAGTTGTGTCATCCTGAATTATACGTGTTAGAGTATGGATTGTTCTGCCGATTAATATTCCCCACAAATTGTGCTTGCTCTAGCTAAAATGGAGCAAATGTGTTTCCAACTTGACACTCCATACTATGGTGAGGACCACTGCAAAAATTGCATACCTCAACTGATATGGGAGCGGGATTTATACGCAGAGAGTTAAATTCCTGAGACAAAACAGCAGCAACTTGAGCAATAAGAGTAGTGATTGCATAACATCATGAACTCCAAATACTTTCTTTGGTGCAATTCTTTCTGAAGGTCATTGATAAACATTAGCAACCATAGTCTCAAGAAGATCATAGGCCTCCTCATATGTTTTGCCTATAAGAGCTCCGCTAGCAGCAGCATCTAGTAGAGTTTAGGTTGCATCGCTCAATCCATTGTAAAATGCCTAAACTTGCAACCATTCTGGAAGACCATAATGAGGACACCTTCTCAACAAATCTTTATACCTTTCATATGACTTATGCAATGATTCCAGGTCATATTGGGTGAATGTAGTGATGTCATTCCTCATCTTTGTCATCTTAGCTAGTGGAAAATATTTAGTAAGGAATGTTTGAGCTAAGTTAGCCCATGTGGTGATTGCACCTGGTGGCATTGAGTTCAACCAACTTTTTTCCTGAATCGAAAGGGATCAAGACTCCATTTCTAACTTTTGTCATACACCTAAAAATACTTGGAAAAGTCAAGAACGACAATTAAAATAAAATCAAATAAAAGTTCAAATTAAAATCAGAATTACTGGGTATTGAAATTAATAAAATAAAATAATCTTCGGCAATGGCGCCAAAAACTTATTGCAAAATTTAGTAAAAGCAAGTGCACGTTATTGTTAATGAGTAATAAAGTGATGAGTAGAGTATCGTTCCTACGAGGAATATTGAATTATTAAGTACTGAAATTATATTAACTCTAATTTTATTTGAATAAACGAAAGTAAGTGTTTATGATTACAAATTAAGTTTACCTAAACTAACTAATAATAAAAATCAACTAATGATGAAATTCAAAAACTTAAAAGGCTAAGGCTATGATTTCACCATAATTAGTCTGAATTGAATAATTTATCTCATCAATCTCAATTTATTTCCTCAGTTATAGTCAAGAATTCCTAAATTATCCACTAGCCTCTCACAAGGTCTAATGAAAATATCATCAATTGCTAACCCACTATATTCCTATGTGAATTACAACAATCAATAATTCATTAGGTTATATGAATTTCTAATAAGACTACACAAACCATGCAAGTATATTCCTATCTTACATGCAATTTATGATTTTCTACATATAAAACTAGACACATATATCACCTCTCGGGTCAATATTATTAGCAATTCATTCAATTAGTGGCCAAGTAATTCAAAGCATTAAAAGTCATGTAGAAAACTCAACTTGAAAATTAACTCAATAATTGAATTAATATAAATATTCAAAATATCTTAATTAGATTACATCACAACCCTAGAAAAAGAAATTAGTTCATAATGGTAAAAATGAAAGATAACTCAACAATATCCATGAACATAATTAAAAAAAGAAAGAGAAAAATAAAATGAAACTTGGAAGATGATAAATTTCTTCCCTTGTAGATGTCTTCTTCACAAACCATGGAAGAAATCTGTCCTCGTCTTCTTCTCTTGATTCTCCTCTCTTTCTTGTTTCTTGGCTTGTTCTCTCTTCTCTTCCCCACTCTCTTTGTCTTCTTCTTGTCTTTTCCACAATTCCTCTATCTTCTCTTACCTCTCCCACATTTAGAGGCTCTTGGGATCTTAAAAATTTGATGGGAGATGCCTTAAAGAGGGTAAAATGCCTATTTTAGCCTTGTTTGTCCAACTAGTAGTGCCTAAACGCCATTAGCTCTATTTTCAGTGCCTAAGCGTCCTGTTTTAGTACCTAGGCGTCGTACTCTCTATTTTGTTTGGTGCCGTTGCAGTAGTTTTTTTCCATATTTCCTTTAGTGCTTTGATAATGTTTAGCCCTTTCAATGCATTTTTTACCTTTTTCTAGGATAAATTGTCTTTTAGTGTCTTCTAATGAATTGTATCTTTGTGTCTTAACTTTCTAAACATACTTGAATCAACTGGATATAAAATTTGTGGAAAGAGGTATGCCTACAATACCAAGTGTGTCATATCAAAAATTTTCAGTTAAGTGCACACATTTTAACCTGATTTTTCTCATTGAAATCAAAAGAAATGGATTTTGTGATAAACATAGAAGTTATAGATCTATCTTTTCAAGTTAAAATAATATTTGATTAAAGCGTTATGATTGAAATACGAACACTGCCCACAATAGCACTATAAAGAGGGTTCTTCTAAAATTTAACCAAGTTTTATGTTTCTTTCCATTTTCTTCTTTTTTGTCATTACCTACAATATTTCAACTTAAATGCATCAAAAGTATTATAAATACTTGAAAATAAACTAAATATTAATAAAAATGCATACGAATTATTGGTATAAAACCAACTCAACAACATCATTCCTATATGTGAGGCATAAGTTATGCCCAAAATACTGAGGGTTGTCACATGCTAAAAATCTTCTAATCAATCTACCTACATTTTTAATTACTTTTTCCCTTCGTTAACAGCTAAATTAGATATTATGGTCTTCTACAAAGCTATAGCACCATGTGTCTGCTTTCTTTTCCATCTTGTTTTACTTGATTCTAATCACGATGGAGAATGTTATGCTTGATTTAAGGAGATGTGTGTGCACAAGAAAATTCCTTCCAATGTGACTCTTTGATTCATTTTCTATTTTATCAAGACTGAATTGGGTTGCTTCCAATAACAAAGTTTTAATATATGTCTTAGTTTTTCAATGAATCAAGATTCAAGTGAAAAGAACTTTTAAGCCCAAAATATAAAACTTGTCAAAGTCTAGAAATATGCAATTTTGAATTTATTACAAGACTAACAATTACTTGCAAAGTTCAAGTGATTTTGATCTACACATTATAGACTTACGTAAAAATGGTCATTTTCTACTAATTGTGATGCTTCTTTAATCCAATAAAACATCGTCTCCCAATTTGCTAACAAAATGTATCGTCTTATTTGGTTTTATTTTAGCTTATTTTGATCTCTTTTTTGTCCATTGATTTCCAAATTCCTATAAAACACAAAATATGAATAAAAATATAATTTTAATAAAAATAAAGGAAAATATAAAGAAATTGATATAAAAATTATAAAAATATGCACTTATCAAATGTATTGCGACATATGAATCGATCCCCACTAAGTCTTATACTGACCATGCATGGCATTTTTCCTCAAAAATCCCATCAATTGTTGTGTCAACTTCGATCCAAGCTATGTGTCAATCTTAGTGGTCTTATTAGGAAACCCTAGCACCAGCGCAATTGTCATCAATCCTTTATTAGGTTGGATATGAGATGATGTTTCGCCATCCAACTTAATGAACTTTTTCTTTCCTCTATCATCTTTGAGCCTTTCTTCCTCTATAGAGTTAACCTAATCTGCCCTTTTGATGGCATCCACATAACTCTTTCACGTTGTATATTGATCTCTTTCCACTTCTCCCACTTCATCTCCACATGGGAATTTCAACTTCATATGAAAAGTTTATACTATAGCTTGGAACATATTGGGCATTGGTTAGCTCGATATAGCAATATATGCAAATGGCGCACCAATTACCAAAAATCTACTCATCGTGGTTTTCCTCCTCAGTTCAGACCCTAAAGATAGGGGTAGGGCTAGATAGCACTACCAGAAAACCCAAATAGTAATGTTTCCACGGGTTGCAAATCAACTCCCAAGTCCATCAATTTATACCGTTCGTAGAAAAGGATATCTATTGAACTCCCTGTATCAATGAATATTCTGGCCACATAATAATTAGCAATGGTAGCAATTATGACCAGAGTGCTATTGTGGGGGCTATGTAGTCCTTGTGAATCTTATGGTCCAAACTGAATAATGGGGCTTCGAACCACCTGACTTTCTTATATTCTTTTCCTTGCTACAATCGAGTTATTATAACATGGACTCTTTTTGCTCTATGGTTCTCCATTAGTTGGACCCCCTGTGATCATTTAGATCACGCCCCTTCTTGGGGGCTGAGCTAGGTTTTCTTTGGGTTTAGCATCCTCTTCTTCTCTATTATTCTTCCTAGACGGAGGCCTATTTAGGGATCATCACCTCTATCCCTTGGGCTGCTCACACTCTTCATAGATAAATTCCTTCGAGTGTCCAGCCAAGATCAACCTTTTAATCTTATTCTTCAAATGATTACACTCATTAGTGGAATGATTGTAATCATTATAGAATTGACAGAATCTATCAGATTTAGCCTTCCGATGTACTTCAGAGTAAGTCCTAGGCCACTGTATATCTGGGTGCCCTTCTACTACTACAAGAACCTCTAAAATATAGCATTGTCAGGTGTATATTTGTCATACCTAAGCTACAGTCCACATTTTTGCTTGGTTTTTGGCTTTTTAGCTGTAAAACCCTATTCTTTTTCATCTCTTCTCTCTCCTCTTTATTTCTTCATTTTTTGTGCCTCTTCTATGTTGATGTATTTCTTAGCCCTAACTAGTAAGTTATCAAAACTCTGACTTGGTTTTTTATCCAAGGATTTGAAGAAGTCTCCATCCTGGAGCCCTGAGCCAACGCAAAAGAAAAAATATCCTACGTGGCTAAAGGGACTTCTAAAGCTGCAGAGGTAAACCTCTGAATATAACTCCTCAGTCCTTCATTTTCTTTCTATTTAAGACTAAATAATGTCAAGATAGTCTTTTGATACCTCTTACAGCTAGCGATTGGTGTAGCAATGCCAATCGAAACTTCAAAAGAATGGATTGAATTGGATAAGAGCTAATTAAACAACTGTTGAGCTAATTTCATCAGTGTGGTCAGAAATACTCCACACTTCTCCTAATCAAAGTATCGAAGAAGGACAGTTAAGTTCTCAAACCTACAGACATAATTCCAAGGATTTGAGGTTCTATCTATTCATAGTTGAGCGATCTAAAGCTGGTAGGTAGCTCATCCGCCATCACCCTTTTAGAGAAAAGAAATCCCTTTCCTTTGATTTGTGTTATTTTTTTCTTAATTTCTTTCATCTCCTTGTGCAAATCTTCTACCCTTCCTAAAAGATCTGGTAAGGTTTTTCCTGTAGTCGATTCACCAAAATTTAAACTGCTCTTGTCCTTCGAAACAGTAATGTTCTTTCTGGGCCTCTCTGATCTTGTTGCACATTACTTGTTTCCGCCTGTGCAGGTGGCGGGTTTGCTTGAACTAGCAGAGGTAGATTAGCTTTCTCCCTCATTTGCATAATTGCATCCACTGCAATAATAATTAAACCGATTTATTATTCTAAAATAAATTAACTAAATCCTGTAGGAGCAATCTCTGTTCTTATAACGATCGATGGTCGACAAGGAACAATGCCTGGAGTAATAGGGAGCAGGCCACCTTCTACGATCCTTTCCTCTCTCATGTCATTCTGCTCCATATTCTAGGCCATTTCTCCTTCCATCTCACGTTATAAATTCCTTTCAACCATAATCTCATGCCACAACTCAAAGTTTTCCATAGATGGCGTTGCTTGATGTGCTTACATATAACACTATAAAGAATCCCTTAATCCAATGACTAGAAATTGTTATAATTCTTAAAGTCACATCCAATGAGCCTGTAAAACAATGATTAGAAGTGCTGGAGGTTACCCAACAAAAACTCTCCGATACTTAAGTCAATATGTGATCGAGGATAGTAATCATAAATCTCAAAAGTGCTGCACAATACGTAATGCAATGTATAATTGTAATGTAAAGATCATACCTTATGTTTCTCATGGATTTATATAGGCATGAATATAAGAAGGAAGTTAATATCAATAAGGATTTAATTAACTTATCTAGATAAACATGAGTAAGGTAATAATCCTTAAATCTTTTTCTGAGATAAGGTATGATCCCCTTGCCTTATTTTGACCTTGTTAAGTGAGTAGAACTCTATTTTTGTTTGGCCCAAACTGAACTCAACAGTGCGGATCAATCCAAATGTCTAAAGTGACCCATTAACCTACTAAGAAAGGCTCATAACTCAGCTTGGTTGTCCAAGCACCTCATTTGGAAACTAGTATCTCAGTAAAATCCCAACTAGATAATCCAACCTTTGGCCTAAGCCCAACAACAATATGTCAAATGACGGAACCAACTCAGCAAATATGACCTATACTGAACTACGTAAATCATCTAACAAGATGGATCTGGATCGAAAAGAGCCCATAACCTCTTACCATTTCCTGGGCCCAATATTAACCAAGCTCATTATCAGCTAGGCCAAATATAAGCCACATCAACATGTTTATGGTATGTTTTCATTTCTTGAAGAACATTGTGTTTCCTGGATGAGAGAAGATTCAGGAAAGTGATGATCTCAAATTTTTTGTATAAATATTATACATATATATAAAATATATTTGTCTATATACATATATAAGCATTTATATTTTTGTAAATAAAATAACTTGAGTTAATTGGTTTTTAACTAGCTAGTTATTCCATTGCCAATCTTATTATTGGAAAATATTGTAAGATAATATTTTATATTTTATTTTTCTCAATAGAAAATGGGTATATGTGTGTATACACACTTATATATCTATATATATATATATATCAATTGGATTTTTTTAGAACGGTCCAATCGATCAAATCGGTGAACCAATGATCCAATTAATTATTCAATTTGACTTTCTATCCGAATTAAAAATATTGTTCAAGAATGCATGACCCTTTAATAGAATAACTCTTATTAATGACCTTGAAGTGTACCCAATTTATCACATATTTATTCCATTTTACATTGCATCATAATCAAGTCATGTGCTTGATTTCAAGTTTGTTCCCCAAAATTAAGAACCCGATCAATTTGTTCTCGAAAACAAATAAAGAATAGGATCAAACTCGGTGACACCTTATTGACACGCTTGACTGATCAAGATCATGTACTCAAAAACGACCTACATCAAATCAATATATACTAGCTTATTTATTATCAGGCATTTTATTTCAATTTGATGTATGGCTACTTAAAAACGTCTGATACTCTAAAAAATAATCTCCATATTCTTTGCTTTTATAAAGTTTTTCAACTTTTAGAAGCTTGACATGTTTCAATTCTAAATGTGGCACTGTAACAGCCCACAAAGCCTGCTTGCAAGAGAGCAAGCGTAAAAATTCAGATTCGTACTTTTGGGCCTTAGGCCTTATTAAATACGGACGGTAGAAATGGGCAATCTCAACAGTCTGAATTGTGTAAAATCCGTTGATAAATACATAAGTATTAATCTCACTCTACTCATTTTATTCTTTTATAATTTTAATTGTATAATTTTATTTTCTTATATTTTCAGTTAGTTTTATTTTATTTCCTTCTATTTTTATTATAACTTTTACCTCATTGTATTCTAAAAAAATGATCTAATTATTCTTATATATTATTTTTAATAAAATTACTTTTAAAATATTTAAAATTACTATACTTGTATTTATATTCTATTTTTCTTACTTGATTAATTATCACTTAACATTAAATTCATTTCAACTTTATTGTACTTCAAATTTAATGGATATTTTTTAATTCAACATAATTTTTATATAGTAGAGTATGATTTGGTCAACGAATAAATTTTACTTATAAGTTTTTTATTCGTCATAATTCTAAAAAATATGTAATATATTATAAATAATATTTTATTAAATATATTAAATATCAATAATAAACTTCTCATTATTATTGAAATTATCGTAACTTAATAGAAACTATGTTAAATTAAAAAAATAGTCATTTTAGTATTTAGTTTATTATTATTAAATAAATATAAATAATCTTATTATCATGATTTAATAGAAATTATGTTAAATTTAAAAATATATTTATTATGGTGTTTAACAAAAGTTAATCACAAAAATGACTATTATTTTAATTGAATATATAGTTTTTATTAAATTAGGATTATTCAATTAATAATTGAAAAATTACTACTAATATTTCACATATAGATAAAATGTTGTTTATAAATATATTACATATTTCTTAATTTTGTGATGAATAATAATTTTATAAGTATAAATATATTAACTATTAGAAAATATTTTACTATATTGTATTTTAATAGGAACTATAATAAATTAAATATAGCCACTAAATTTTAAGTACCTAAAATTTAAATAAATATAATGTGATGTGTTATTTAATTAAGTTGAAAGAGTTGTTAGAATATAAAATACAAGTCTATTAATTTTAAAATATTTAAAATAATTTTACTAGTAATAATGGTAAGGATAATTATATCTTTTTTGTAAGAGTACAAGTGGGTAAAGTGATACAATAAGAGTATAATGTGTTAAAGTAATATCAATTGAGAATATAATGGATAAAATGATATAAGGTAGTAAAGTAATATTTAACGAAAATAAAAGGGATAGAGTAAGATTAACCCCATACTTAATTGAAAAAATTTAATTGTTGAAGCACTTTATTAATCTAAATAAGTTATGTCAAGTAGGTTAATTAAAAATATTTGGTCTTCCGGTGAGATCCCTAATCTTATTCACTATGTTATGGTTCAAATACTCAGAATTCCTAATCTTATTAACTACATTATAGTTCAAATATTCAGAAAATTTCACTTGGAAACCTCGTATTAAACACCACTGCACTCAAATTACTTGATGAAAAATTAATTTTCGCAATCTACAAAATGAGCAACTGCATTTATTTATTTATTTAATCCTAAGTAATAGACTAAGATGCCCATTATACTTGAGAGACCATTGTTGTACAATTTTTTTTTTTCCCTAACAAATATGCCCTTTAGTAGTAATTCATTTCCTCTGAAATATCACCACAAAAGGCCAAAGCACCTAAAATATCATGTCAAACAAAATTAAATTCTATCTCTTTTTCATCATTTAATCCACTGTCTCATGGTTTAACAATAAAAACACCATACTTTTATCTTATGAGGATGAAATCATTTTACTTTAGATGTAATATGGCAAAATAATATATTAAACCAAATGTGATGTGGTTAAGAATATAACAACATTTGCACCAAGTTTTTACAATAAGATTTAACAAACAAGGAAAGATGGACAAAAGAGCATGTTCTAATGTCAAGCTAAAAACTATGTTGTAAGAATGAATAAATTTCATCGTTGACGTCGTACTATCAAACTAAGTAAATTGACACAACAGAATCAAAATGATACATTTAATAATGGAAAAGTCAAATTAACAATAATATACTTAAATGAAAGTGAACTCCGCCATTGAAGTCTTCATTAAGCTTTTCACTAGTGCATATGTGCATTGTGTCTCAACTTCATGTATATATGTGTCCTGAAATTAATTTAATACAAAAAAACTATCAATATAGAGAAAAAAGGTTTACAAAATTAATAACAAAAAAAATGGGTAAAATGTCCTCACTTTAATTTGTGGAACATTTTTCTTGCCATTTAGTTGTTCAATAATACTAAAAGCATAAGTCTTTTGCAAGGGGAAAAGCATAAAGATAATGGATAATTTTTTTAATTTTTTTATGGAAGCAATCAACCACTGATTAAAGACCTAATGAGGTATATCCAAATCTAACTCTCTGTCTCTCCCTCACTACAACATTAATTTTGTGTCAGTAAAATAAGAAGACAGAACAATTACTATAAATAAAATTTTATAAATTTGAGGATTAATTTTGGATACAATCTTTATTTTGATATTTGACTTCCGCTTCAAAAACGCAATCTTCAAATTTTGATAGCTTGAAAATATAGTTTGATACTTTAATATTCTTTAAAATTGATTTGTTGTTAATTTAATAGTTTAAAATCATATTTCAAACTAAATACTATCACTTCAGGAATAATAGTTTTGAATTTGGAAATTTTATTAACAATTGATTTGATATTCAATAATGTATGTTAGTTCGATGGATTAACATTATAATATTGAATTAAATGTTATTATTTGATGAACTATGCGATCAGTGTCTTGATATCCGCCTATAATATTGTAGATTTTTTTAAATTTGATGAATTTAATTTAATAGAATTTTGAACCTCCTCTAAGTCCTCTTTTGCTTGAATATAGAATTATATGTCTAGTTTTTTAGAAATCACCCTTATTTATATTTGTAGGATAAAGTTCTTGCTATATTTATCCAATGAACTGGTACAATTTGATTGGTCCTCCATGATTTAATTAATATTTATTTTCTTAATCATAAGATATAATTTGATTGATAATTATTTTCCTAATCAAAAGATATAATTTGAATTATCATTATATTGGCATTTACTTTCCTAATTTGCATGATATAATTTGAATTATCAAAATAGAATAATTTGACACTTAGCATCATTTGATTGTCCCATAAAAAATATACTACAATATCAATTAATTAACTATTTATTTAAAAATTAAATTAAATTAAATTAAATTTTAAAAATATAAGTATAAAGTATCTAATATATTATTTTATATGCATCATCATTTAATTGAGTATAAATTTATTTAATCTACGTAAAACTTATTCATGAACAATGTATGTTAGAGTGAGAATAAATATGGAGTATTATTTCACTACTTTCTTTATGTAGTCGGGCCTCGTGAAAATACATGTAGATTTTTATATTTGAGCAATGAACCAAGACTTGGTTGTTTGGCCCATATTGGCTCCCGGACCCCTTAGTTTGGAAATACATATTTTCTTCTCTCTTTTATATCCGGAATGGGTTATTAGAGTGAGACCAAACGTTCATGTCTTCAAGGAAGACCTCCTTGCCAATAGTAAAATAATTTCTTTTCCCTTTCCCACTTCCTCAAATCAATTTTGGCCCACGCAACAGAGTTAGACTTCAACCAGTTCAATTTTTTATTTTAAATAATATTTTATATTTTATTTTAATATTAATAGTACTAGTCAAGAGTGTATATTAATAATATGTTTTTATAAATTTACATGTATTAGTAATACTAAAATACTATACATTTGTAACTTTGGAATCTTGCAAGGCAAACACACGGGCATGCTCTTCTCCCACATTACGCAATGTCCATGTGGTCTGTGAGCTTTGAATCACCAGCTGCTTTTCTTCTAAAATTTGATATCAACTTATGCTGTTTTGTTCCTCAGAAAGAAAACTTCCTTCACTTCATCTTTACTTTATCTAGGCAAGAATTTAACTAAACTTGCAGAGATTCATGTAAAAACTCCTTCTAACATAATTAGAAGATGGAAATTTCTTTGTCAAAGCGCCAATAGACCTTTATAAAAGAAAAAAAAAAAAAAGAAGAAGAAGCCTGTTTCATTGCCTCAATATTGTTTCAAGAACAGAGAATCGGATTTCTCTGACAATTGTTTATCGATCACCTTTTATTCTTGAGTTTTTGGGGAGAAAATAACAGAATTACTGAGGGCTGTGCTTTTATTTATTTCTTTGTTTTTTTGTTGTTGCTTGAGGATTTGATGGGAATCAAATTCACCCAAGTTGTCATGCAATTCTTTTATTTATTTCCTCATCCGGTCTGCTTGTTAACAGGGGTGCTCAAAAATTGGTTAACCGTCCAAATTCACGGAGAATTAAAAATTCGGTTTGATTTTTGATTTTTAAATTTTGAAAAAATGGTTTTTGGTTTTGGTTTCGGTTATTTAATTCGGTGAACCAAAAACCATTTTCTTTTTTAAGTATTTTTGCTTAAACAGGATTTCTTAAAACAAAAACGGTTTTTACACTTCATCCACCATTTAGACGAGACGGATAGCCAAAAAACTCGGAACTGATTCTGAACTCTAAAGAACTGAAGAAAAAAACCCTCGTTCTCGGGTAACCTTCATTCTTCATTTTCTAATTACACCATTCATTTAAAATTTTGTTCTAACCATTTGTAATATACTTATCATTTATTTTTACAAATAAAACTGCTTAGAGAGATTGATTTCCCAAACTAATATCCGATTATTGATTGCTTCTGGTTATATTAGCCAACATATAATGGTTGAATTTTGAATTCCACATCAATAAACAAAAGTGACCTGATAATCTTACTCAAACAAAATGAAGAAAATGGTGTCAGTCTTTTTAGTTTTCCTCCTTAATGTTTAAAGCCTTGTCTTTTTCCGTTTTTGGAAAATTGAAATAAGTTTCGTTCATTTTTTTTATATGTTGAGTTCGGTTCTATTCTAAATTCAACAAATAATTTTTTTTGCTATTTTTTTTTAAATTTCGGTTAATCGAATACAACGACTACTCCCTAAAGGAAGAACAGACAAATAGATGAACAACAGAGGACCACTGGCAGCTAACAAGACAACTCCATAAGAGCCATAAATAGAAACACGTGAAATATTAGCAGAAATAGAGATTTTAGGCGCGATAGAAAGGAATGATGTAACCAGGGTGGGTGAACCCACATATATATCAAGTGCCCACATATATAGAGTCAGAAGAGATATTGAGTCCGAAGGAGCGGGGGATTTCTTCGGGGCTCAAGAGATGGAATAGATAGGGCCCCAAGTCCTTAATCACTAAATCCAAGCCTAGATTGAATATCTTGGATTGAAAGCCTAATAGTTTAAGCTGGTTGGGGGCATATTCGAAGTTGTGATCGGATCTATTCATTAAAAAAAATCGATTCAATACATTTCTTATGTACCCATAGGTACTATATGTTGAGTTCGCTATAATTGTAAGAGTATACGCAGTGGAAAATTAAATTTTTTATCAAACATAAATTTAACCCATTTGATTCGAAAGCGATTTTAACGATTATACTTATTCAAGTGAATATATAAATAAATATAAAATCGGATTATACCTTTCGTATACTTTGATTGTTGTAGGGAATAAAGCAATCAATTGTTTATCCTAAACTATCAAAACTCGCAGGGATCCAACGTCCACAATACGGAAGAGCAATATCAATCAAAAAGATTTCTAGTATTCTTTTAATTATTTATTAATCTATAACCGGAGTAAATTTTCACGAACAATAAAGATTGATTTTTTAAGTTTTTGAAACAATAATATGAAGAGAATAACAAGAAATCGATTTTCTTTTTCTTTCTTTCTTTTTATGGAAAGTAAAAATAGAAGATTTTAAACAAAATAATTTTTGCTCAAAATTTTTGATTTTTTTTATTATGTAATTTTCATTCCTCATATATATACGGCTAAAAATTTTAATCCATTTCCAAATCTTGGAAAATTTTTCAATATTAAACTATTTCAAAACCTTATTTTGGAAGGATTCCAAATCTTTCAAGAACTCTTCTCTTTTCTCTCTCCTATTGTATGTGAACTAATTTGATATTACATTAATTATCAAAATTGTCTACATACATTATTGATATTAATTTGAACTATTCAAATAATATCAAGATAGATATATATCATAATTATATTTATATATAAATTAAATCTTAGTGGCCGATTTTATCCCATAAAATCGGTCACTATATTTATTTATCTATAAATATGTTAATTAAATAAATCATATTTATTTAATTTATTCTCTTCATATTTTAGTGGGCTTCTTAAGTGATCCATATTAATTTTGAGTTTGGACTCAAAAATCCCTAAATAAATTCAATTGATTCAATCCCAATTTAATCAATTCAATTAATTAATTTAATTTACTCCATTTGAGCTTTCTAATCAAATTAAGTCCAATTAAATAATTTAATTAGTTAATTGAATAATTTAATTTAACCATGAAATTAAATAGAACCCTTAATTAATTAATTAATCAGTATTAAATAATTAATTTCCAACTATTGGATAAAATCTAAAATTAAAAATGTTACTTTTCATAAAGATATGTGACCCTCTTAGATTCACTACTAAACTAGTAGTGGGTTTGCAACATATGAAATTTATGAATAACAATTATTCCAATTAATTAATCCGCTTGGAATCAACTCTTTAATTCCAAAAACCTCACTATCCATGAAAACACCTAATAAGTAATCATGGCAAACTAGTTTTAGGTGAAATAGTGAGTAAATCTATTTAAGTTGCGAGTACCATATACATACGGTCCTTTCGACAGCTAATCTCCCGATTGAATCTAAGATATGGATTATAAGTGAAAACGCTAAATGATTTAATAACTGTGATCCCATTTCAAGTTTCAATGATTCTAGATGAATCACAATTCATTATGCTTTGGCCAAGGTTTTTGAATCACGAACTATGAAAACACAGAAGATTCTCTTGTTTAAAAAGATAAGTGTTGAATTCTATGTTGACCACTGACAAACCTCCATGCACATCAGTACAACACCCAACATACCCCATTTGTGATTGTCAAGCAATCAGAAGATATATCAAAGTGTTGCAGGATGCACACAAGGCTACCATCGTGCTTCAAGTTTAAGGACTAGTCGTGTACTATCGCAACACATAAATTCTTATTTCGATGGGCAAAGCCTCCAACTAAGAATTTTTTGCGGGCCATGTTCAATGCTCTTGTTCCCTAATAAGCACCCACATACATGCACTTACGTCTCTACGTTAATACCAATGAAATGTGACATTCTTGTCTCATGAGCATGCATTATATGTGTGAGTCTTACTGAACTATTTGATGTCCCATCTCAAAAAGCTCTAAACTCGAAACTTATTTAAGACCAAAGCCTTAGAGGCATGTTTCATGATCGCCATCATATGCGCAACCATGCCCCATAGCTAAATTTGGTCTAAGGACTTTATCTAATGTACATATATAAAAGATAACATATAAGATAAAGAAAATGTCTTTTTATTAATATGATTTCTAATAAGATTGTCTTTACAAAAGCAAAAGAGTATAATACACCCAATGCAATTGGGGCGTTGGGCATCCTACTCTAACAATCTCCCACTTGACCTAGCTCCAACGGCCCAGGTATCTAAGGCCCATCTTCTCAAGTTGTCCGTTAAATATCTTCTTTGCTAAGAGCTTAGTAAGTTGGTCTGCTATATTTTTTGTTGAGGCAACTCGATCCATAATGATGTCGCCTCTACCAATGACCTCTCTGATCAAGTAATATCGTCTCATTATATGTTTAGATCTTTGATGAGATCTTGGCTCTTTTGCTTGCGTAATGGCTCCATTATTATCATAGTAAATCATAACTGGATCAACAACGGATGGAATTACACTCAACCCTTGGATGAAGTTTCTAATCCAAACAGCTTCTTTTATTGCATTTGATGCAGCAATATATTCAGCTTCGGTGGTAGAGTGTGCAGTTGTCTCTTGCTTGGAACTCTTCCAACTGACCGCACCACCATTCAGGGTGAATATGTATTCGGACATGGACTTTGAGTCATCTATATCGGACTAAAAACTAGAGTCTGTATATCCCTTCAGTTTTAGTTCTCTATTGCCGTATATCAGAAAGATATCCTTAGTCCTTCTCAAGTACTTGAGGATCATCTTAACGGCTTTCCAGTGTTCTTCCCTAGATTGAACTGATATTTGCTCGTGACACTCAGAACATGTGCTATATCAGGTCTTGTACATAACATTGCATACATTATGCTTCCTAATGCAGAAGCATAAGGTATGTGAGCCATCATTTCTCTCTCTTCAGGTGTCTTATGAGACATAACCTTAGAGAGTGAAATCTCATGACTTATAGGCAGGAATCCTCTCTTGGATTCCTCCATGCTAAACCTTTTTAGCACTTTGTCTATGTACATGAACTGGCATAGTCTGATCATTCTTCTGGATCTATCTCTATAGATCTTTATCCCTAGGATAAAATATGCATCTCCCAAGTCCTTCATGGAAAACTGATTAGATAACCAAGTCCTTGTTGACTGCAACATCTCTACATTATTTCCAATGAGTATGATGTCATCAACGTAGAGCACAACAAATATAATTGCACTCCCACTAACCTTCTTATAGACACATAGTTTATCCAGGTTCTTATGAAAGTCAAATATTTTGATCGTTTCATCAAACCGAATGTTCTAACTTCTCGAAGCTTGTTTGAATCCATAAATAGATCTCTGGAGCTTGCAAACCTTTTGCTCGCTCCCGCTGGATATGTAGCCTTCTGGCTACTTCATATAGATCTCTTCCTTAATGTTTTCATTAAGAAAAGCGGTCTTCACATCTATTTGGCATATCTCATAGTCATAATATGCAGATATGGCCAACAGTATCCGTATGGATTTAAGCATCGCTACTGGTGAAAAAGTTTCCTCATAATCAATTCTTTGCTTGTGAGTATAACCTTTCACTACTAATCGTGCCTTATAGGTCGCTACCTCTTCATCTACTCCAAGCTTCCACTTGTAGACCCATTTGCAGCCAATGGGAACAATTCCCTATGGTGGGTCTACCAAAGTCCATACCTTGTTGGAGTATATAGAGTCCATTTCGAATTGCATAGTTTTTTGCCACTTCTCCGAGTTGATGTCAGACATCGCCTCTCCATAGCTTTTTAGATCATTATCCAAGGGGAGTTCCTCTTCTTTATTCTCTAACAACAAGCTATACCTGTTAAGTACCCTTGAGACCCTTTCGGATCTTCAAAGAGGTTGTGCCTTAGAGGGTCCAGCATCAGTTGATGTACTATTTACAACATCAGTTGGGGTGTTATGTGGTTCTTAAACCTCTTCAAGTTATACGATATTACCACTTCCATCTGAAGGAAATTCTTCTTCAAATAAGGTAGCATTCCTCGAAATAAATACCTTTTGCTCCGTGCCATCATAGAAATAGTATCCAATAGACTCTTTTGTATACCCCACAAACTTGCATAAGCTGGATCTCATATATAACTTATCTCCCACTAGCTGCTTCACATAAGCAGCATACCTCCGTACCTTAAGGTATTTATAGAAAGGTGTCTTTCCACACTACATCTCATATGGTGTTTTGGCACGGCTTTAGATGGTACCCTATTTAATAGGTATGGCATAGCCCAGAATGAAAGAGCTAATGAAGTGAAGCTCATCATAGATCGAACCATGTCCAACAAGGTTTGATTCCTGTGTTTCGCAACTCTGTTGGGTTGGGGAGTAGCAGGAAGAGTTCACTATGAGAGAATCCCATTTTCTTTTAGATAATCTAAAAATTACGTGCTTAAGTATTCACCTCCTCGATTAGATCGAAGAGTTTTTATACTTAATCCAATTAGTTTCTCTACTTCAGTTCTGAATTCTTTGAACTTTTCAAATATTTCAGACTTGTACCTTAAAAGATACACAAAACCATACCTATAAAAGTTATCGGTAAATGTTAAGAAGTAGTTATGGTTTCCACGGGTACTAACATTCAGTGGCCCACATACATCTGTATGGATCAATTCCAATAGATGCTTGGTTCGCTCCATTTATCCAACAAATGGAGATTTGGTCATCTTTTCTTTGAGGCAGGATTCACATGTTGGCAGTCCTTGCTCTTTCGTTAGATCAAGCAATTATACCAATTTGTTAATCATTTTCTCAAAAATATGTCCTAATCTTGCGTGCCACAGACTCATTGAACTATGATTATCTAATTTTCTTTTATTTTGTTGAATTGTGAAAATGGGGTTATGAGGAGTAATAGTATATAAACAATTCATAAAAAAACCAGAATATATAAAATCAGAACATTTGAAAATGGAATAATTTCCATTCTCAATGGTGAATTTAAAACCTTATCTATCCAAAACTGGAATAGAGATAATGTTCTTAATAATTTTTGGAATAAAAAGATAATTATTTAAAACTATTACATAATTATTCTCTAAAGCAAGATTAACGGTCCTATAACCAATGCAGCAACTCTTGCTCTATTTCCCATCTTAAAGACCATCTTTCCTCCATCCAACTTCCTATTTCTTGCCATCATCTGCAAATCATTGCAAATATGTGAGCCACAACTAGTATCTAATACCTAAGAAGTATTGTTAACCGACAAGTTAACTTCAACAAAATATACACCTGAACACTTCAGGCTTGCAAGATACTCCTTACAATTTCTCTTCCAGTGCCCTGATTTGCCGTAGTAATGACACTTGTCATTGGCTTGAGAATAAACCTTTTGACACCGCCCTTAGCTTTCAACTTGTTGGACTTAGAGGACACCTTTTCTTTATTGGGCTTTTTAGCCTTTGATCCAAAAAAAGATCCAACAAACAGAATCGGCTTGTCCTTTTTCATGATGAACTCAGTCGTCTGTAACATATTTACAAGTTCAACGAGACTAGTCTCTTGTTGTGCATGTTAAAGTTGACAACAAAGGTGTCAAATGATGGAGGTAGAGAGTACAACAGAAGGTCCGTATAAAGTTCGTTATCCATAACAACTCCAATGGACGCCAGCCTTTCAATAAGGGCTACCATATTCAATACATGATTATGGACTGAAGAGCCCTCAGTCATACGGCATCTGAAAATTTCTTTTGAGATCTGATATCTCATCTGTCGAGTTTTTTCACCATACAACTCTTGTAGGTGAATTAGGATCCCATAAGTAATATCTTGATCCTCATTCTGCCTTTGCAGCTCATTTGACAATGATGCCAACATATAGCATCGAGTCTGTGAATTATCATCAACATGACATAAGTAATTTGCATAATCCTCTGAAGTAATATCCTTCGGTGGTACCGAAGGAGGTGCATTGTCGAGGACCTATGCCCTCTTCTCCGATTGAAGAACTATCTTTAGGTTTTTTAACCAATGGACAAAGTTAGGCCCAGTTAATTTGTTTTGTTCAAGGATTGTTGCAAGTGGATTCTTTATCATTTTAGTAGAATAATCTACAAAACATGCACGAAGCAGAAAATGAGTAAACTATGAAAAAATATATTCATTTAATATAAGGTCTTCAATACTACATGTCTCAAACTATTTTTTTTGAATTCCATCACCCTTAATGGAATTTCGAGAAATCAAATTTCCTGGTGAGCTTGAGGTCCAATGGAAATATTTCACACTCCAATTTTATGAGCCCATGAAATATTTCTATCGGTAGTCAACTCTTTGACGATTGTATTACTATACAACCCTCAAGTTTATTTTGCCTCACCTATTCTCATATACCCCAATTTTATGAGCCCATATGGTACTAAGTGTTAAACAATACCCATCAAACATTCGTGTAGATAGAGCATCAAGATGTCCCACGACTCATGGACAACATAATGATGATTCCATCCCACGAGCATCTCAATACTTAGTAGAGATCACAACTTTCCAACACAAGACCACCCCACGACTCATAGTCAGTGATCAAGTGCAGTAGCGATCATCATGCCTCTATCTTTATGGTAGGCATGGATCGATAAGTCCTACCTAACTTGCCCATTTTTGTTTGAAATTGAATTTTCAAAAAATTCTTTTACTTAATTTTAGTAAATTAAGTAGGGTTTAATTTTATCCAATATCTCAACATAATTTAAATTAGGTTGGTTATTTAGTGCATGATATCATAATATCATTTCGCAAGCATAAAAGAATTAAATAAAATCCTAAGCATGCATCTAATACATACTTAAACTAGTCCTATGCGGTCCATCTGAACTAAAAATGGACCTACAGTTAGTCTAAAGGTAATAAAATGGAATAAAACTTATTTTATTACATAATTGTATCCCATACAAACATGGGTCCTTCTTTGGAACCTTCTTTTTTATTCTCCTTCGTCTTCCAAAGAAAAAGAAAAACCTTATCATCTATTCTACTCTCTTTACAGAAAATAAAATAATTTACATAAATAAAATAAGAGGCTCATAGGCCCTAGTTTAAAACCCAAAAATATTAAATAAAATCAATCACATTGGTCCAATGGCTCATGATCATCCCATATATGCTCATAATTAACATCATATGTAATTATCAAAATATGTAAATTTACCAAATTATTAAACGCAATTTTTCTTTTAATTTGGTATAATTTTTAATTGCTTGAAAAATAATTTTTCTTTGAATTTTTTTTTCATAAATAATTAAAATTAACATTTAATTTTAAATATTCCAGAAAATAAATAAAAAAATTGACCCGAAATGACACGATGAGCAACACCACTACTGTCGGGTGCCGGGTGATGGGCGCCGTTGTCGGCAGCCCGTGCGCGCGCTGACACCTGCTACAGGACGTCTGCGCGGGTGTCTAACACCCGACGCCTGTTTCATCAATTTTTTTTATTTTCATATTTAAACAATTTAAACAAGCAATTAAAATTATTCCAATTAAAAATTTCTGAAAATATGCAAAATTAAATTTTACATAATTAACATGAATTTAAACAATTTAAAAACATACATTCATAAATCCAAAAGTCACTGAATAAGCGAAATCGTGGCTCTGATACCACTATTAGATTCGTTATAATCGCAGGGGTATACGCAATAGAAAATTAAATTTTTTATCAAACATAAATTTAACTCTTTTGATTCGAAAGCGATTTTAACGATCGCGCTTATTCAAGTGAATATATAAATAAATATAAAATTAGATTATAGCTTTCGTGCACTCCGGTTGTTGTAGGGAATGAAACAATCAATTGCTTATCCTGGATTATCAGAATTCGTAGGGATCAAAGTATCTCCCTTCTATCAGGTCCACAATACGGAAGAGCAACATCAATCAAAAGGCTTCGCTAGTATCTTTTTAATTGTTTACTAATCTAGAAGCGGAGTAAATTTTCACGAACAATAAAGATTGATTCTTTAAGTTCTTGAAACAATAATATAAGAGAATAACAAAAAACTAATTTTCTTTTTCTTTCTTTTTTTTTATAGAAAGTAAAAATAGAAGACTTTAAACAAAATAATTTTTGCTTAAAATTTTTGAATTTTTTTTTCTTGATTATGTAATTTTCATCTCTCATATATATAGGGTTGAAAATTTTAATCCATTTCCAACTCTTGAAAAGTTTTTTAAATTTGAACTATTTCAAAACCTTATCTTGGAAGGATTCTAAATCTTTCAAGAACTCTTCTATTTTCTCTCTCCTATTGTACATAGACTAATTTGAGACTACATTAATCATCAAAATTATCTACATATATTGTTGATATTAATTTAAACTATTCAAATAATATCAAGATAGATACATATCATAATTATATTTATACATAAATTAAATCTTAGTGGCTGATTTTATCTCATAAAATCGATCACTATATTTATTTATCTATAAATATGTTAATTAAATAAATTATACTTATTTAATTTATTTTCTTCATATTTTAGTGGGCTTCTTAAGTGGTCCACATTAATTTTGGGCTTGGACTCAAAAATTCCTAAATCAATTCAATTGATTCAATCCCAATTTAATCAATCTAATTAATTAATTTAATTTACTTCATTTGGACTTCCTAATCAAATTAGGTCCAATTAAATAATCTAATTACTTAATTGAATAATTTAATTTAACCATTAAATTAAATAGAATCCTTAATTAATTAATTAATCAGTATTAATTAATTAATTTTCAACCATTGAATAAATATATAAAATTAGAAATGTTACTTTTCATAAAGATATGTGACCCTCTTAGATTCACTACTAAGTTAGTAGTAGAATTGTAACATTTGAAACTTATGAATAACAATTATTTCAATTAATTAATCCGTTTTGAATCAACTCCTTAATTTCAAGAACCTCACATCCATGAAAACACGTAGCAAATAATCATGGTAAACTAGTTTTAGGTGAAATAGCGAGTAAATCTATTTAAGTTGCGAGTACCATACACGTACGGTCCTTTTAACAGCTAATCTCCCGATTGAATCTAAGGTATGGATTATAAGTCGAAACCCTAAATGATTCAATAACTGTGATCCAATTTCAAGTTTCAATGATTGTAGATGAATCATGATTCATCTTGCCTTAACCAAGGTTTTTGAATAACAAATTATGAAAATACAGGAGATTCCCTTATTTAAAAAAACAAGTGTTGAATTCTATGTTGACCATTGACAAACCTCCATGTACACTAGTGCAACACCTAACATACTCCATTTGTGATTGTCAAGCAATCAGAAGATATATCAAAGTGCTACAGGATGCACACAAGGCTACCATCGTACTTCAAGTTTGAGGACTAGTCGTGTACTATCGCAATATAGAAATTCTTGTTTCGACGGACAAAGCCTCCAACTAAGAATTTTTTACGGGCCATGTTTGATGCCCTTGTTCCCTAACAAGCACCCACGTACATGCACTTACGTCTCTATGCTAATGCCAATGAAATATGACATCGTCATCTTACGAGCATGCATCATATGTACAAGTCTTATTGAGCTATTTGATGCCCTATCTCAAAAAGCTCTCAACTCAGAACTTATTTAAGATCAAAGCTTTAGAGGAATATTTCATGATCGCCATCATTTGCGCGACCATGCCCCATTTCTAAATTTGGTCTAAGAATTTTATCTAATGTGTAGAAATAAAAGATGCAAGATATAAGATAAAAAAAATGCCCTTTTATTAATATGATTCTCAATAAGATTGTCTTTATAAAAGTAAAAGAGTATAATACACCCAATCTAATTGGGGCGTTGGACATCCTATTCTAACACTATATTGGATTTGAATCAGATTTCGGATCAATCTATATTGATTGACTGCCTCCATTATGTTATTGCTAGAAAATACAAATATTTTTGGTTTGGGCAAGAAGGTCCTTCCTAAGTCTAATCCCTAATCATGGAATTGGAACTTTTTTGCTTTTAGAATTTAATGCTCTTTTGAGACAACTTTCAATAGAACATAGAGCTCGACCCTTCTAGCTGTCCTAATGAGTTCACTATCTTAATCCCTTAAACAGAAGAGTTAATTGTAGAGTAGGAGGAATTCTTTCTTTCTTTCTGTTTGCTAGTTAGGAATGGAACTAGACACCATAAATATGAATTATTGAATAAGGGAAATTTTTGAATAATTATTAGATAAATAGGGCACTTCACTTTTCGATTTTACAATATAGTGCAGCGTGGTTGGTAGCCAGGACCTTTCCAATCATTTTCAGCTTGAGTTATAGTTTCAGCTTGATAGCTATATCTTTTCTTTCTTAACTGGGTTTTTTAACTTCACATATAGCTCATCAGCTTGTGACTTCGCACTCTCAGTCGTCTAAGTACCTCACCAGTAGAGAGAAAGTACAATAGTAAATAGCTCACTTTAGGAAGTGAGCAACCCTATTTTCTGCTACAGGATCGACCCATAACTCAAATATTGATTCTACGGCCAATTGATAAGCAAGGAAATAGCTTTTCAAACTTACGTGTACATGATAACAAGGAAACCGCATTTTAAGCAATGATCATGCTAATGTAATTAGTTTTGTTTTAGTCTTGATCAATACATTAGTTGTTTGCACACTCGAAAAAGAGAAAATGGCACGATAGAATTCTAATTAGGTTGTTGTCAATGTTGTGGGGCTCCAATACATAGTTCCTTAGTTAGACCGTCAGTGATAATGAGAATAACCTTCTACAAGTAACCTCGAGGCATTTTTGGCATCACTCCCTCATGGAAAGCTTACGTTCAAGGTCAATCCTTTCGATTGATTGGCCTTATTCCTTTTTAACATAGAATATAGGGTGCTCTCAGCTAGCCTGGAATAACCTTAGCGGACTCTCTTTATTCTTTATAAATGAAAAAAAGAATTATTTTTATTCACAATTTGTAGTAAGTAGAGGAAGATCGCTCTGACATCAGGCCACTAAAGGTCGGATGGTTCTATTCAAATATTCTTAGAGAGGGGTAGAGCGGACCCTTGTTTGATTGGGAAAGGTTGGGCGGAGTTCTTGGCTAATTGATCAAAGTAGGTAGCTCCAGTAGACCCATAGATAATGGAATAAATAGGGTGGGTAGGCTCAAGCACCACACTACACATATAGATGCAAACCTCCCTCATTATCATATGTGCGATTCTCACCATATACGACTCGCATGCGATTCTCACCACATACGACTCGCACAAAGACTCTTAAATCCATCCCGAGCCTTGTCTTCCATCTCTCCTCTCTCTAATCCTCGATCAAACTTGTGTTCCCCAGGCACCATGAAATGGGTGGTCTTTCATTCTAGGAAGGACCCTTATCAAGAAGAATGGACAAATCCATTGCTATGTTGATTTTTAGACCTAAATCAAGCTTGTCCGAAAGATGACTTCCCTTTGCTAAACATAGATCTGCTCATATACACGATAGTTAGGCATAAGATTTTCTCATTCATGGATAGGTAAAGAAGGCTTTCAGAGGGATTTCCCGATTAGAAAAGGTTTTCTTTACCACTGGAACTGGAGTAGTAGAACTAGCACAATGAATAATGCTCGGCACTCTATCAAGTGAGCCCCTCTCATTCTCTTTAAGCCCTATAGTTGCCCTATATAAGTCATTCGTAGCTCAATACACTTTTACTGCCTTCTCATGCTAATGCACATGGTTCATCTTTATTTGGTTGTAGCTGCTATACCCATCCATGAAAGAGAACATCATATGCCCAACTGTTATGTCTATGAGCAGATCCATGTTTGGCAAAGGGAAGTCATCTTTCGGACAAGCTTGATTTAGGTCTAAAAAATCAACATAGCAGTAGAATTGCCCATTCTTCTTGAGAGGGGTAAACGTGCTTCTCCATGGATATTTGGTAACCATATATGTGGGGGTATGATTGGTAATTTAACAACAAAAGCAATAAGAAATCTAATATAAAATGTTATGTCCAAGACCACAAGATAGGTTTGATTGGCTAATATTTCCAAATTTAATATTGGTTTAGTAGAACCATATAAAGCGATAGCCAGAACTCTCATTAAAAAAAAAATAGAACCCCCCGATGTGTACAAAATAAATCTTGTAGCTGAGTACATACGTTTTTTCCTCTCCACATGGATACAAGTAGATAAATAGGAATTAATTCTAACTTCCACATGAGGAAAAAAGTAAAAGGTCCCGAAAAAGACAAAAAGCTTTAACAAGGGTTGAAGTAACTCACTACCCAAAAAGGAAGATCTGACTTTCAAGGCGATCGGAGGTATTGGAAAGCAAGTGTGGGTTGTAAAGATATGCATAGTTGAATAAGGACTTTTGGATCTGACCAGACTCCTATACGAGCACTTGACTTCCTTATATTTACTGGAAAATCTCTTTCCTTTCTAGCTATACGATAATCTTTATTATACCTAGGTGGAGTTACCCTCTATAGGACTTGAGAGCTTTACAATACCTCACCACATGGATATTGCAACTCAATTTTATGTGCCCCACCTGCAGGTTCTTTTGTGTCATAGAGGATTGAAATAGGGTGCACTTGCAGTTCTTTGAGATGAATATTGTCATCCATTAAGAGTTCGTTGAGGTGGGGAATCTCCGGAGTTGATGGTTGGATTATCGGCCATTCCAAGAGTTCCCCCACTAATGATTAAAACTAGTATCCATGTTACTTTGGATACCAAAGCCTGTATTCCTGTCAGTTCAAGACCGGGGGTGCTATACGCAAAATTCAAAGGTATGGCAAAAACCTTTCCTCAAAATCTTTTATCTATTCTCTTCACCCCTACTTTTTGAGTTAGGGATTGGGTAACCTATTAAGGAAATTCCTCCTCTTTCCACATTCTTGTAGAAAACTCTTCCCTAGACTAGGATTTCCCTTAGCTAAGAGAAAGCCTCCTCAGTAAAAGGATTGGATGGAGAGCAATTCAAGTTAAGCTAGATAAGTTCTCTTAGACTTTCTCTTTGGGTTACTATCATACAGGAGGAAACTATCAAACTATACCTTTAGAACCGTTAGAAAAAATAGACTAAATGAATGAAATCCCAACTTTCCTAAAACTATTCAAGGTCGCCACTTCTATAACACCAACTGCGGACTATTTACCTTCAAAGCTGGAAGCAGAGACCGAAAACTCCAAAACTAGGAAAGGGTCATTCTGTTGTGGTTTTGAGTTCCTTGGCTTGTGTTCTAATGGTAACCACAAGAAGAAAATGGGGAGCATGGTCCCTAGTCTCGTTTTTGCCGATCTTGATTCTCTAAAGTATGGACGTCTTTGATTGGATGGAGACAGATATATAGAAAGTGTGCAGTGAGGGCTTGCAATCTCTGTCTTACTGTGACTGCTGGCATAAAGTTAGCTGATGCTTATTCTCCAAATACTGTCATTTCTTCTTCTTCAGGAAAAGTTCACGACTCGTAGGTCTTCCACCTCTATGTGGCATTTCTCCATCAAGCTTTTGTCCATTGTGAAAAATTTCCCACTACTGCCTCCCATAGGAGTTTAGGCTATGTCTCAGTCCCATTGTGGCTATAATCCTCTCGGACCAGCTACTGATCATTACATTGGTAAGCTATTGCCTCACCAACTAGCTAATCATACACAAGCCCCTACTCGGGTGGATTCCTCCTTTTGCTCCTCAGCCTATGGGGTATTAGCAATCGTTTCTAGTTGTTGTTCCCCTCCCAAACAAATCGAAAAATTGAAAAAAATCATTTTTAACCAATATTTAGTTTTTGGTTTAGCTTTTTGGTGAATCGAATTTTCAGTTCAGTTTTACCAAACAAGCACCCCACTTGTTAATTTGACAAGTCGTTGGACCTCTTTCTTCTCACTCTTCTTTTCATTATTTTTTTCTTTTTTTCGAAGCTGATCACTTTCCTTATTATTTCCATTGTAGGGGTGTGGCTTCAAATGCTTCAATAGTTCTTATCGTACAAACTTTTATTTGTTTCCCTAACAAATATGCCATTTTATATTAATTCATTTATCTCATCTAAAATATCACCACTAAAGGCCAAAGCAACTGAAATATCTTCTCAAACAATGAATGCACATATGTATATATATACATACCAATGTAAGTACATTATATATATATGTGGGTGTGTGTGTGAAGGTATATCCATTTATCATCATGTGTACGTGAAAGTACATAAAATGCACAGGAATACTGATAGAAAAAACTTCATTCGTAATTACAAATTCCATTTATTGACATTAAGGTAATGTTGGTTAGTTGTTATAATTTTTATAGTTTAGTTTTTATGTAATGAATAGAAACATAAATTGGGCATAATGCAATCTTAGAAACTTAGGATTTTCACATTCAACCCCTTACATTTTAAAAGTTATGCATAATATAGTAAACATAAAGTACTATCCTAAGACACCGATAGATAGGCAATGTTGTTTACATAATAATTACAATGATAGTTAATGATAGTTAATAGTGATGCACATATAAAATATCTATACGTGCACAGCTCATGCAAGCATAAATAATATACATAATAAATGATAAAGTAACATGCAGACATTAGAATTGCAATCCATAAGGCTAACTCTGTTTCTACTCCTCTTGGGCAACACTTTAAATTTTCTTCAACTCAACCACCAGATAGTGATGAGAGAAGAATTATTTGTCAATAGTACCTTATGCAAGTAAAGTAGGAAGTGTTATGTATTGAATGGTCTGTAGTAGACCTATCTGGCTTATGTAATCAGTAAGGTTTCTAGATTTATGGCAAATCCAGGACCTGCACATTGGAAACATTAAAGTGGACAATGAGATACTTGAAGAGATCAATGAATTTAGGTATACTATTCAGTAAACAAAGAATATGATCATTGCTGAACTCACCACAAAATGTCTTTATATATATAGGCATTTTGGTTTACAACCAACCCTCTAAAACTAACTCACAAGCATTAGATAACTAAGTAAATTAATAACTAATCTAATTTAGGAATAAGACTTGTCAGTTATTTAGTTATGGCTATTAACAAAACTAACTAATTATTTTTTCTTTTTTTTTGTGGTAAGCCAAATTCGAGAGACATATAAACAATTCTCCTCCTTGCCTTCAAATAGGTTGTTCCCCTTCCCCCAAAATGGGTTTTCACCTTTCCACTGCATTTATCAAGTTCAAACAATGTTTGAACTTGACTTATGGTAAAGCCTTTGTTAGCATGACAGTTGGGGGTTCTCCTCAATTGGCATCTTTTCTACAACTATTTCACCCTTTGCAACAACATCCTTCACAAAATAAAGCTTGAAATCTATGTGCTTTAACCACTCATTAAATAATTGGTGTTTGGTTAGATGAATTATACTCTGATTGTCATAAAAAAATGTTAACCTGTTTGTTGAATTCCTAATTTTGTTGCAACACCATTTAACCAAATTACTTCTTTCAAGACTTTAGAAATTGTAATATATTCAGCTTTCGTAGTTAACAAAGCCACAACAGATTGCAATGAAGATTTCCAACACACAGTTATACCAAAGACAATAACTACAAAACCTACTAAAGATTTCCTTGTATCCAAATTTCTAGCACAATCTGAATCTGCAAATCCTTCAACATATTCTGAACCATCCTCTTATTTCTTGAATAGCAGACCTAAAGTCATTGATCCCTTCAAGTATCTTATTGTCTACTTTAATGCTTCCCAATGTGAAGCTCTTGGATTTGCCATAAATCTAGAAACCATACTGATTGCATAACCCAGATCAGGTCTACTATAGACCATTCCATACATAACACTTCTTACTCCATTTGCATAAGGTACTCTTGACATATAATTCTTCTCTTCATCATTATCTGGTGCTTGAGTTATAGAAAGTTTAAAGTGTTTCCCAAGAGAAGTAGAAATAGATTTAGCCTCATATATTGCAAACCTTTGCAATACATTTCCAATGTATGAGCCTTGAGTAAAAAATAAACTTTTGTTTCTTCTATCTCTCTTTATCTCCATTCCAAGTATCTTTTTCCCTTTCCCTCAACCCTTCATGTCAAATTCAGAGTTTAACAACTTCTTTAGGGACAGAATTTCAATTTTGTTCACACTAGCTATTAGCATGTCATCCATGTATAAAAAAAGATATGTTTTGATGTGATTCGCCTCCTTCTTCATATACACACAACTATCATAACTACATTTTGTAAATTGAATCTTCATAATAAATTCATTGAACCTTTTGTACTATTGCTTTAGACTTTTTTTTAAGCCATAAAGAGACCTTTTTAAGAGACAAGCATTGTTCTTATTTTCTAGTATTATATATCCTTCTAGTTGATCCATATAAATTATTTCTTCAAGTTCCCCAAGTAAGAAAACAGTCTTGATATCAAGCTGCTCTAATTCAAGATCAAGTTGAGTAACCAAAGCTAGAATTAGCCTGATAGAATAGCACTTAACCACTGGTGAATAAATTTATTAAAATCTATTCACTCTTGTTGAGTATACCCATTAGCCACTAACCATGCTTTATACCTTGCGCTTTCTAAACCAGAAACTCCCACTTTCAATTTGTAAAACTACTTGCAACTAACAACTCTTTGGTTTTTAGGCTTTTCTACCCCTATCTAAGTCTGTTTTTTCTTTTGTAGAGAAGCCATCTCTTCATCCATGGCTGCCACCCACTTGCTTGTTTGTTTGCTTCTAAATGCTTGCTTGTAAGAGCTTAGCTCTTGCAAATCCATCTTCTTTGCTACTACCAATGCATAGTATATGAGATCAACTTGCCCAAATCTTTATGGAGGTCTAATAGTTTTTCTTTGCCTGTCTCTAGTCAACCTACAAGGACTTATATCTTTTCTTTGTTCCCAACTAGTTTGTTGCTCTATTTGAGAATGAGCCTGCTCCAACTGTTAGTTCCAAGTTCCTGACATATTTCTATTTGGGTAACAAAAAAGATTAAATTTAATATTAAACATTTTTATAAGTAGTAATATGAATACATAAAATGTAGGTTAATGGTTTTGAATGTTATAAAAACATACAATTATCGTACCACATAAACTGCAAACAACAATGCAAATGAAATAAGTTGCAATAACAACATGCTAAATAAAGTCATACATTATGATAGAATGAAATAATTGAGTCTACAAACCATGTAAATAAGCGAACCATATGTCTAGTTGAGGCACCTATTCAAATATTAATTGTTAATGTTTATAGAACAACTAACATAAGAGCATGTTTGTTAAAATCTATGTCATATAGTAATTTTTAGGATAATGAGTGAGCTCATTTCACCGCTCTACAATCACAACTTGGATGAATTGGCACCACCATTGAGAACTCTTATTAGTTATTGAAACACGTGCAGAGACTTATATAATTTTTTGGCCAAACATGAAAAATTTAAACGTGATGGAATATAATCTTAATTGTAAACACAAACATTGTCATTACTATTAGAGTAGTGCCCAATGTGCCAATTAAATTAGGTATCTTTTATACTCTTATATTTGTAAAAAATAATCTTTTTCAAATCATATTAATAAAAGGTAATTATTTTATCTTTAATTATTTCTTGCAATTAGATAAAGTCCCTAGACCAAACTTCGCTACGAGGTATGGAGATGCATTTGATGGTGATCATGGAATATGCCTCTATGCTTTTAGTCTAAAATTTGTTCCGAGTCAATGACTTTTTGAGATGGGATATCGAATAGCCTAATAGGCTCACGCATACGATACATACTCGTATGAGGAGGATGTCTCACTCTATAGACATTGGTATAATGATGTTAGTACATGTATACGGGTTCTTGTTAGGAAATAAGTACACTGAACAGGCCCATTGGAATTTCTTAATTGGAAACTTGTTTGTCGGGATAAGAAATTTTATGTTATAATAGTACTTGATTAGTCTTTTGACTTGAGACACCATGGTAGCCTTATGCATGTTGTGTTTCATTCTGGTGTATCTTCTGATTGCCTAACAATCATAAAGATGATACATTGGATGTTGCATTTATATGTATGGAGGTTAATGAGTGGTCAACAAAGGATCCATCACTTATTGGTAGAACAAGTGAATCTTCTATGTTTTCATAATTCATGACTCAGAAGTCTTTGGCCAAGACACAATGAATGTTAGAATGGGGTTTTCTAACAATTCATCATGAGTTATTGAAACTTGAAATAAAATTATAGTTATTGAATAATTAGGGTTTTGATTGTTGTTCCATGTCGTAGACTCAATCAGGATATTAGTTGATGGAAAGACCTTACGTATATGATATTCATAATTGAAATAGATTCACTTGGCATTGCACCTAAGTTTAGGTAGTCATGATATACTTGCTAGTTGTTTTCCATGACTTGTGAAGTTCTTAAAATTAAAGAGTTAATTTTAAACGGACTAATTAATTGGATTAACTAATCAAAATAATTATTATTATTCATAAGTTGCAAATGTTGTATACCCACTGCTAACTTAGTTGTGAACCTAAAGAATCACACATAATTTGAGATGAAATATTTCTAATTTAAGAATTGATCCAAATGGTTGGATCTATTTAATTAACAAAGATTAATTAATTGAGGTTTAAAAATTCGAGTTAAATTAATTATTCAACTAAAAATTTAATTACTTAATTGGACCTAATAGGATTAAGGAGCCCAATTAGAGTGAAATAATTATTTATTTAGATCAAATTAATTATGTAGTCCATAAATTAATTTAATTATTAAATTAATTTACTTAATTAAATAATTGAATTATTTAATTAGGTATAATTTGATTAGATGGGCTAGATGGAATTAATTAATTTGGATAAGATAATTAATTGGATTAATTATGGGATTTATTTTAAAGTCGAAATCTAATTCAAAAAGGGGCCTATTGAGAAAGGGCCCTGAAAGTGATTGAAAAATAATGGAATGTCAAGAGTTTAGAATTCTTAGGTAATATTGATTATCTTTGAAAGATATGAAAGAGATAAAATTAGAAGAAGTTTGGATGAACCAAAATATCTTCCAACCAATCAAAAAAAAAATACAAAATACCAAGAGTAGGATTCTTCAAATTTTGAGCCTCTTATATATACCTCATGGCCGAAAATTATAACGCTTAGAAACATCCATATAATTTTTGGCCATATAGAAATTAAGAGAAGAAAATTATTTTCTTTATCCGTCATTTTCTCTAAAAATTCTATCTTTAATTATTAATTCTTTTATCGCAAGTTGATAACAGGAATTAATATTTTCTATATACACTCCACCAACTAGATTAGAAAAGAAATCAAAACTGCTAGCGGAGTTCTGAATTTGTGTTCTTGTTCAAAGTGTGAACTACTTTGGATGGGAGACATTTGAATCCATGTAAACTAAATTCAAAAAAAGGACTAGTAATTGATTGCTTCATACCCTACGACAACCAGAGTGCAAAGAAAGATTTTAATTGATACTTTTATTATTTTATTACAGCCATTGGAAATTTCGAGACTGTTAAAAATTGCATCAGATCTGGGATATTACTATAATTGTTATAGTTTAATATTTTTAAGAAAAATTAATTTTTCGTTGCGCATGCCTCAGAATCGCATGCCTCAGAATCACGCAAACCCAATAATGACATTAGAGCTACGATTTATGTAATTTCAATTCAATTCGATTTATGCCTGTGAATTTAATTGTTAAATTCTGATTAATTTGTTGTAGTTCTAATTGAGATGAAATTATTTTGCAATTATTTTAATTATCAAATAGAATATGTATGATTGAATTTGATTCGATCAAAATGAGAAATCATATATGGCATGGTATCGAGTGCCCGTGCGCGCAACAGCGCTCAATTGTTGGGTGTCCACTGTTATTTTGAATTGCAACATATGATTTTTTGATTTTATAATTAAAATGTTTAATTTTAAAATTTTAAAAAAAATGGGGGTTTTCTTGAAAAATTAAGATTTTATCCCAAGTCATGAAATTACAATTTAAAATCATGGTAAATTTACATGGTTTAATAAATTCATGTGATGTATTTATTAGTGTGTATGTGATGATCATGGAGCCATTTAGACCAATATGATTAGATTTATTTATCTTTAGGTTTTTGAAATGGAGCTCGTGAATCTCTTATTCTTTCCTCGTCTGTACTTTACATTTTCAATAACGTTAGAATAGGATGAGGTTTTTCTTTTTACTTTTTAGTGGACAAAAAGAAGGATCAAGACGAAGAATCAAGAAAAGACATATGAATGTATGAGATATATTCATATAATAGAAACTAGTTTTTATTTTCATTCTATTACCCTTAGATTAACCTAGATCCATTTTTTAGCTCAAATAGATCACATAAATTAGGTAGGACCTAATAATCCATGCCTACTATCAAAAGTAGTTGATATGACGATGCTACCTTACTTTGTCATTGGCTGTGAGTTGTGGAATGACTCTATAATGGAAGCTGTGATCTCTACTAAACATGGTTGTACCCATGGGATGGACTTGTCTCTACATTGGCCATAAGTCGTGGAATATTTTGATGCTCAATCTACTTGGAGGTTTGATGGGTCTTGCTTCACACTTAGTACCATATGGGCTCATAAAATTGGGATATATAGGAAAAAGTGAGGTAAAATAGCTTGAGAGTTGTATGGCGATACAATTGTTAAAAGTTAAATTGAATGAAACAGTGGGAGACATTTATTATTTAAGACCTTGTTATAAATAAATATGATTTTGAAAGTATGCTAATTTTCTACCTCATTTATATTTGTAGATTGTCTATAAATGGCTAAAAATCCACTTGCATCAATTCTGGAAGCTAATAAATTAGCTGGTCCCAACTATGTCGATTGGTTGAGGAACCTTCGAATTATTTTATAATCTGAAAAGAGGGATTGCACACTTGATGTGATTCCACCACCGGTCGCGCTGGAAGATGCAAGTGAGGAAGAGCTTGTGGATTATCACAAGCTAGTTGATGATGATCTACAAGCGCGATACTATATGATAGCATTGATGTCAAACGAATTGTAGAGCAACATTAGGTACATGCACATGCGCATGATATCTATATTCACTTACAAAAGTTGTATGGTAAACATACTAGGCAGGTGAGATATCAGATCTTAAAAGAGCTTTTTAGGACCCGCATGACGGAGGGCTCTTCAAACCATGATCATGGATTGAAGATGATAGGCCTGATTCAAAGGCTCGAGTCACTTGGAGTCATTATGGATAACGAGCTCTATTTGGATCTCATCATGTAATCTTTGCCTCCATCTTTTTTACACATTCGTTATCAACTTCAACATGTATAAAATGAAAACTAGCATTGATATGCTAGTTAACATGTTGAAGATAACTCAATCCACTATGAAGAAGGACAAGCCGGTCATGCTTGTTGGATCCTCATCCAACTCAAAGGCTGCAAAGCCTAAGAGAAAGAAGGGAAAAGGAAAGTGTTCCCCAAAATCCAAAAGCATGAAGCCAACAGATGGCATCTCTAAGAGTTCCAACAAGACTGATAACAAGTGCCACTACTGCGGCAAACTTAGGCATTGGAAGAAGAACTGCAAGGAGTACCATACAAGCCTAAAGAGTTCTGGTATTTATTTTATTGAAGTTAACTTATCAGTTAACAATGCTTCTTGGGTATTGGATACCAGCTATGGGTCTCATCTTTGCAATGATTTACAGGTGATGGCAAAAAGCAGGAAGTTAAGTAGAGGAGAGATAGTTTTGTGGCAGGGGAATGGAGCAAAGGTTGTTGTAGTAGCCATAGGAAGTGTCAACTAAGCTTTATGAAATAGAGTAGTTTTAGTTTTAAACAATTATGTTTATATTCCAAAGATAGTTAAGAATACTATTTCCATTCCTATTTTAGATGGAAAAGGTTTACTTTTTCAATAAAATATAGAAGTTGTTCCATTTTTAAAGATTTAGTTCTGATTACCTTTGGCATATTGATGAATGGTTTATATTCTATTAATCCCCATAACTAATTTTTCCATGTTCAACAAAATAAAAAAAAAATAGACGATCATAGTTCCCAACTCTTATGGCATGCTAACTTAGGTCATATCTCTGAGAAAAGAATTCATAAGTTGGTCCAATTGCTCAATCTTTCAAAATAGCAAGAAATGCCTAACATGTGAGTCATGTTTCAAAGGGAAAATGACCAAATCACCATTTGTTGGACAAGTGAAGCAAGCTAAAAATCTATTGGATTTGATCCATTCAAATGTATGTAGGTCACTAAAGTGTTAGTACTCGTGGAAACTATCACTACTTTATAACTTTTATCAATGATTATTCTAGGTATAGTTATGTCTACCTTATGAGGTATAAATCTGAAGTTTTTGAAAAGTTCAAAGAATTCAGATGTGAGGTGGAGAAACAAAGTGGGCTAAGTATCAAGGCTTTTCGATCAGATCGAGTAGGTGAATACTTGAGCACAGAGTTTCTTGATTATCTAAAAGAGAATAGGATTCTCTCTCAGTAGACCCCTTCTGCAATTCCTCAACTCAACGGAGTTGCAGAGCATAAAAATTGAACCTTGTTAGACACAGTTTGATTGATGATGAGTTTCACTAGATTTTCTTTTTCATTTTAGGGCTATGCTCTAGAAATGATGGAATTTTTATTAAATAGACTGTCATCAAAGTCGGTGCCCAAAATACCATATGATATGTGGTGTAGAAAATTACCCTCTTATAAATACCTTAAGGTATGGGGGTGTGCTGCTTATATAAAGCAGCAAGTGGGAGATAAATAGAGTATGAGATCCAATTTATGTAGATTTGTGGGGTATCCAAAAGAATCTATTGGATACTATCTTTAAGACCCCTCAGAACAAAAAATATTTGTTTTGAGGAATGCCACCTTTTCGGAATAGGAGTTTCTATTAGATGGCAAAGTAGTAGAATTTGAAAAAACTCAAGAACCACAGAGCCTCTCTACAGATGCAGTAATGGGCCAACTAGCTGAGGCTAGGCCTTCAAACACACATTCTCCTAGGAGATCCCGTAGGATCTTAAAGCCAATTGAGAGGTATGGTTTTTTGTTAGAAATCAACAAGGAAAATCTTCCATTGGATGATGATCTAAGGACTTAGGAAGAGGTGATGTCAGATATCAACTTGGGAATATGGCAAGAATCCATACAATGCGAGATGGATTCCATCTACTCCAATAGGGTATGGACCTTGGTGGAACCACCATAAGGAATAGTTTCTATTGACTGCAAATGGGGCTACAAGCAGAAGCTTGGAGTAAATGGGGAGGTAACGACCTACAAAGCAAGATTAGTTGCAAAAGGTTATACTCATAAGTAAAGAATTGGTTATGAGGAAACTTTTTTATCAGTAGCAATGCTTAAATCCATTTAGATATTGCTAGCCATATCAATATATTATGATTACGAGATATGGCAATTGAATATGAAGACCGATTTTCTTAATGGATATATTAATGAAGAAATCTATGTGAGGCATCCAGAAGGCTACATATTCAAAATGAGTGAGCAAAAGGTTTACAAACTCTAGAGATCAATTTATAGACTCAAGCAGGCTTTTCGAAGTTGGAACATCCAGTTTAACAAGGCAATCAAATCACTTGATTTCCACAAAAACCTGGATGAACTTTGTGTCTATCAAAAGGTTAGTGGAAATGCAGTGACATTTATTGTGTTATATGTTGATGACATCCTACTCATGGGAAAGTCAACTAAGACTTGGTTGTCTAATTAGTTCTCCGTGAAGGATTTGAGAGAAGCTTCTTTTATTCTTAGAATAAAGATCTATAAAGATAGTCAAAAAGGATAATTGGACTATCCTAATCCAAGCGAAGATTCTTACCAATGAGTTATAGCTTTTCTCTCTCAAGGCAATATCTCCTAAGACTCTAGAGGAAAGGGAAATGATGACCTGCATACCTTATGTTTCCACTATAGGAAGCATAATGTATGGTATTCTATATACAAAGCCTGATGTCGTATATGCTTTGAGTGTTACGAGTATATATTAGTCCAATCTGAATATTGGAAGGTGTAAAAATGATCCTGAAGTACTTGAAAAGGATTAAGAATATATTTCTAGTTTATGGCTCTGGAGAACTGAAACTAGAAGGCTATACATATTCTAGTTTTCAATCCAATATAGGTAACTCAAAGTTAATGTCCAGATACGTATTCGCTTTAAAAAGTGATACAGTGAGCTGGAAGAGTTCTAAAGGAGACAACCATGGATTTTACCACCGAAGCAGAATATATTGCTACATGTGATGCGATAAAAGAAGTTGTTTAGATAAGAAACTTCATCCAAGAGTTAGGTATGGTTCCATCTGTTGTTGGTCCTATATTGATGAATTATGATGGTAACGGAGCTATTACACAAGCAAAAGAGCCAAGATCTCATCAAAGATCCAAGCATATCATGAAGAGATACCATCTGATCAGAGAGATCATTAGTAGAGTCGCAATGTAGTGGATAGAGATGCATCGACAGACCTACTGTAGTGGATAGAGATCATTAGTAGAGTCGCAATGTAGCAGACCCACTGACCAAACTTCTAGCACAGAAGGTATTCGACTGACATCTTGAGAATATGGGCCTAAAGTACAAGGGCAATTGATGCTAGGGCAAGTGGGAGATTGTTAGAGTAATGCCCGATATGTCAATTAGATTGGGCATCTTTTATACTCTTGTATTTGTAAAAAATAATCCTTTTCAAATTATATTAATAAAAGGCAAATTTCTTTATCTTTAATTGCTTATTGTAATTAGATAAAGTCCCTAAATCAAATTTAGCTATGGGGCATGGTCACGCATTTGATGATGATCATGGAATATGATTTATGACTTTGGTATAAAATTAGTTCTGAGTTAAGAGCTTTTTGAGATGGAACATCAAATAGCCCAATAGACTCGCGCATACGATGCGTGCTCGCGTGAGAAGGATATCTCGCTCTATAGCATTAACATAGTGATGCTAGTACATGTATGTGGGTGCTTGTTATGGAACAAGTACATTGAACAAGCCCATAAGAATTTATTAATTGAAAACTTGTTTGTCAAGATAAGAAGTTCTATGTTACGATAGTACTTGATTAGTCTTTTGACTTGAGACACCATGGTAGTTTTATGCATGTCGTGTTTTATTTTGATGTTCTTCTGATTTTCTGACAATCACAAAGGGAATACATTGAATGTTGTATTGATATGTATGGAGGTTAATGAATGGTCAATAAAGGATTTATCACTTGTCTGGTAGAACCAGTGAATCTCCTATATTTTTATAGTTCATGACTCAGAAGTATTTGGGCAAGACAGGATGAATGTTATATGGGGGTTTTCTAACGATTCGTCATGAGTTATTGAAACTTGAACTGGAATAATATTTATTGAGTAATTAGGGTTCGACTATTGATCCATATCGTAGACTCAATTGAGAAATTAGTTGATAGAAAGACCTTACGTGTATGATGCTCATAATTAAAATAGGTTCACTCGCCATTTTACCTAAGTCTAAGTAGTCATGATACACTTGTTAGGTATTTTCCATAACTTGTGAGGTTCTTGAAATTAAAGAGTTAATTTCAAGCGGATTAATTAAGTAGATTAATTAATCAGAATAATTATTATTATTCATAAGTTGCAAATGCTGCAAGCTCACTGCTAACTTAGTTGTGAACCTTAAGGATCACACATAATTTGAGATAGATCATTTCTAATTTAGGAATTGATCCAAAAGGTTGAATCCATTTAATTAATAGAGATTAATTAATTAAGGCTTAAATTAATTCAAAGAGTTGAATTAATTATTAAATTAAATAATTAGATTATTTAATTGGACATAGTAAGATTAAGGAGCCCAATTGGAGTGAAATAATTATTTGATTGGATCAAATTAATTGTGTAGTCCATAAATTAATTTAATTATTAATTTAATTTATTTAATTAAATAATCTAATTATTTAATTAGGTCTAATTTTGTTAAATAAGCTAGATGGAATTAATTAATTTGTGTAAGATAATTAATTGGATTAATTGTGGGATTTATTAAAGTGCAAGCCCAATTCAAAAAGGATCTATTAAGAAAGGCCCATGTAAGTGATTGAAAAATGATGGAAAGTCAAGAGTTTGAAATTTTTAGGTAATCTTGAAAATCTTTGAAAGATATGAAAGAGATAAAATTGAAAGAAGTTTGGATGAAACAAAATATATTCGAACCAATCAAAAGTAAATACAAAATACCAAGAGGAAGACTCTTAGAATTTTGAGCCCCCTTATATATAACTCATGGCTGAAAATTGTAACATGTAGAAACATTCCTATAATTTTTGGCCATATAGAAATTAAGAAAAGATAATTATTTTCTTCATCTATCATTTTTCTCTAAAAATTCTATTTTTAAGTATTGATTCTTTTATCACAAGTTGATAACAGAAATTGATATTTTTTTATACACACTCCATCAACTAGATTAGAAAAGAAATCAGAATTGATAGTAGAATTTTGATTTTGTGTTCTTACTCAAGGTGTGGACTACTTTAAAAGGGGTACATTTGAATCCCTGTGAACCAAATTCTAAAAAGGGCTAGCAATTGATTGATTCATATCTTATGACAACTGGAGTGCAAATAAATATATAAATCGATACTTTTATTGTTTTATTACAGTTATTGGAAATTATAAGATCGTTTTACTATAATTGTTATAGTTTAATATTTTTTAAAAAATTAATTTTTCATTGCGTATACCCCAGGATCACGCAAACTTAATAATTACAACATATAACATGTATTGACATCACATGTAATACACACCATAAATCATAAGTATATTTCTTAGACAACAAAGAACATATTTAAAAATTATAGACGTGATCGTCTAATAAATATTGTGCAATACCATCTCTAATTGCAGCCCATAGGTTCTCCTCTAAAAGATTCACTTACTGTTTTTTTTTATATTATGTGCATGACTCTCTTTCCTTGTATAGGCCAACCCAATCAAAGTCCGTAAACTCATCCCATATTAGGTTATCTAAACAATGAGACTGGATAAAATTATGGAAGCTAGAACTTGCTATGATAATGTCTGCCTGTGTTGTGAAATCGTAGTTCGACATTCTTAATAACGCCAAGACAATGCTCAATATGATTTCTGACTAACAATTGTCAATGATTAAACAGCTATTTCTTGGAGCCTTTGCCATGATTGGGACCCCGTCACACTTGTATATGGTACAACTCATTATGATAGAGTGCTAAGAATCCCAAGTTAGTGTATCCGGCATCCATATTGTAGTATTTGTTTATGATGTTTTCATAAATATTTGTGAATGATATGGACTAAAAATATAATGTGTACGTCAACAACATCTATTTTTATGAAAATGAAGATTCGGTAAAGGCCATGGGAAATTGGAATCCAAATTCCGAAGAGCATCAAGAAATACTCTTGAATCCTTAGCACTTTCTTCCCGACCAGCGAGCATGAGTGTGAACATAAGAACAAAATAGCATGCAACCATCACATTCTAGCTTATGATAGCTTTTCTATTGTAATATGTCGATGCTTTGAATGCACGGGACCATCCTGGCACAATTGTTCGCTAATCGCACTTATGCATTCCTACCCAACGTAATGAAATTGATGAATATAATGTATGTGGTTGAACATCAACAAAGTAAATGAAACATTGTGATGAAAAAAATTCTTCTATGATGGAGGTGTCCCTAACCTTCAAGTACTAGTACTACTATGGGTTGTTTTTAATCTCAGACTCTATAATTATCATGTTAGGGGGTCGTATGTACTCCGTTGCCATGGTGCAGAGTGCATTGAACACCATGTGCAAGTGTTCATTAATAGTTTCAAGGGATTGTTGAAACTGCTCAGCGCTATTTTGTTGATGGTTATGGAAGCGAAATGTTGTGAAAATATTGCAACTCATTTTTCAACAATTGCCCCATTCCTACTGTACTGAGGTATGAACCCCCCCCCCCTTAATTTGTCACACAATATGAAAAAAAATGATTTACGCATTCCAAGAGAATCTAAAAACGATTATCTTGGCCCAAAATTAATTTATTTAGCTAGTCGAGACCTTTCTAAATTGACAATCCCTCTAATTGTATAATGATTGAGGGGTAATGTGTTTGTAAAACATAAGAAAATTTTGCATCTCTCTATTCATATGATCCCTCGCCCGAGGAAGCAAAAAATTTGAGCTTCTAAAGCTAGTGTTTTTGGCCCCTAAGAGATGAAGAGTGTATTATTTATACTCTCCTCCCAATCTTAATCCCATTAGGTACCTTGTCCTTTCCTTCTTTATCTTAGTTTCTTATTTCCATCTAAGACTAGAAGTCTATAACTTTCTAATCAAAACTCCTAATAGGCATCCTACAAGTCCATCATCCTTAGGCTTGGACTCTAATTATTTTAGTTAAATTCATTTAAATTAATCTCAATCAATTTAAACAAATTCAATTTAATTAATTAATTAATTGATTCCGTTTGAGCATCCTAATCATATTAAGCCCAATTAAATGATTATATAATTTAATTAAATGAATTAATTTAACTTCTTACATCAATTAAGCCCTTATAATTTATTTGATCCAAACAGCTAGTTAATTAATTTCACTTAGGCCCCTAATCTTGTTAGGTCTAATTTTGAGCTCCAATTTATTATTCTTCATTAATTAATTCAATCAAATTTATTGGATTACTTCTAACTAGAAGTGGAATTTTTTGATTTATTGTATTACTCTTTAGGTTCACAATTAAGCTAGCAGTGGACTCGTAACTCTTACAACATAGTTGAATAATTAAATTACTTAATTAATTAATCATTTTAAAATTAACTTCTCAATACCAAGACCCCACAAGTCATGGAAAGCACCTAGCAGTGCATCATGACTACCTAGTCTTAGGTGAAGAAATAATAAACCTATTTGTTATTACGAGTATGATGCAAGTATAGTTCTTCCATTTTTTAATCTCCCAATTAAGTTTATGGCATGTATTTTTAGTCAAAATCCTATTTGACTTAATGATTATAATTTCATTCCCAGTCTCATTGACTTCTTGATGAATGAACAAAAAAATCTCGTCTAATATTCCTCATGCCTTGGCTAAGACTTGTAAGTCAAGGATTACAGAAAAGCATATGAAATTCACCTATTCATTTAGATAGATAATGGATCTATTATTGGCCACACGTTAAACTCCACACAAAAAGATATTACACCTAAAATATTTTCTTTTGATTCTCAGGCAATCGAGAAAATAATTTAAGATAAAAAAATTGCTATTTTATTGATAAATTTGAATAAGATTGTCTATTATAAGATTATAAAGGTGGGCTCGTTGGGCACTACTCTAACACTTTTAATTTTCTAAGGTTAGAAACCTTACCAAATTTTGAAGGCTTGTTTTCTTGTTCATTTTCTTCAAAAATTTCCCAAAGTTTTTCGTTAGTAGTACAAGAGAGTTTAACATGTCATTATTGTCATCTAGTTCATTTTCATCATTGAAATTTAAAGCTTCTACTTGAAACACAATTCCCTTTTCCTTGTCTCTCTTGTTTTATTTCAAGTTCATCTCAAAGGTTTGCAGATAGCCCATCATCTCATCCAACCTCAATGTTCTAACATCATGAGCTTCTTTAATGGCAATGATTTTGTATGCAAACCTCTCAAGTAGTGACCTAGAGTTTTTGCTAACAAGTTTGAAGTCAGTGTACTTTTCTCCAAGTGCTTTGGCTTTATTTGCTATGTTAGACAATTTTATGTTGAAGTTTACAATCGTTTCAATTTCTTGCATCCTTAGATCCTCAAATCTTAAAGTCAACATTTGTAATTTATACCACGCTTACTCGACACATTTATATGTTGAAATAAGCTTAAATTGGTTTACATCAACGACATTGAAGATAGCATTTAGTGCTTTCGAGTTATAGTTGGCAACTTTCTCTTCTTCACTAATCCAAGTTTCCTTGGACTTGAGAACCTCATTCTTATTTTCATCAGCTATAGCTGGTTGTTTCTAACTAGTTAGAATTAGACACCAAGCCCTTTCATCTAATTATTTGATGAATGCTTTCATTTTAGCTTTCTAGTAAGAGTAATTTGTTTAATCCAATAGTAGAGGATGTGAAATTGATCCTCCTCATAGCTGATCCATTCCTTTACAAATAGTAGATTACTGCCAAAATGTCACTTAATCTAGATGTCAATTGAAAAATCCATGTTAGCACTTTTATCCACTTTAATTTAATTAGTTAGATTATTATGTTGAAACATAACTTAATTAAGTTGTAATATACTGCAAAAAGTAAAATGCATACCGATGATTTTTACATTTCAGATAAACATACTCTACGTAGTCACTCTCAGATATTGAACAATTCACTAATTCAAGTTACAAGTACAATCCTATGACTTATTCAATTACAAACTCCCTCTTGTAATTGACGTCATTCTTGTATGAATCAATTCGTCGAACTTGTTCAGCGAGATCCTTTCGACTTTAAATCCGCACCTTTAAACTTCTTTCAACACTAAAATCCCTTCACTGGCAGGCCATCTTCTATCAAGGACTTCACCTTCTCCTCCAAAAAAATATTGTAACAATAGTGTTGCAATCTAGTTTGCAATGTGAAATTCTCAAACTCCTTAACAGAATTTTAGTTCAGATTATTTCATGCAATTTCCCTCGGAGACACAATTCATTTTCTTTTCTCTCTATGCACAATCAACATAAACACAGAAAATGACCTTTTTATGCTAGATTGTCAATCTTCAAATCTCCTTGATCTTGTGACATATGTTGAAATCCTTTCCTTACCTCTTCTGTCAAACTTCAATGTTCATCAAATCTGTATTGATTCACATAACAGCTGTTAAGTAAATAAACAACTAAAAACAATAAATATTTGATTTTACAATATAACAAGTCCAATACTTTTCATTTGCAATACATCATTCTATGCATGAATCTTTTTTTTTTTTTATCTAATTAACTATAAATGCAAACCATAAACTTAACATTCTACACTCACAATAAACCCTGGCATTCAATTGTAACGCAAAAACTTGATAAACTTAATGTATATATATGAGATTACGATCTACTAACTTTAGATATGTGGTTTGGTAAAATCTGAAACTTGTTAAATGCTTTTAGTGCTACAAACTTCTATTACATTATTTTGCTTTGGGCAAACAAAGAGAAATCATCAAATATTGATTTGTCAATCATTAACTTTACATCAAATATGAAAATGATGAGTTACAAATAAAGATTTGACATCATTTGACTACTAGCATTCCATCATAATGGAAAAACAAGTTTTATAATTCTACATTTTAATGATAATTGATAAATAAAATAATTAATGAGTATATATGCCATTAAAAAATATAGTAATATTCTTTAATTAAGTAATGAGTAATCTTATCAATTACTTAATATGAAAAAAGCTAAAGTGAAGGGCCTCTTCATAAATTATACGTTTACGGACAAATAGAACTAGAAATGTTTTATATGGAATTGTTCTCAGATTTGTCGGGAAGAAAAAGAGAGCAAAAAATTGAAGCCCAGGAATCAAGCAAACGACCCCTCCTTTATGCAAAGATCAATGGAGGTTGAACACCTCATGTGCTAAAAAAGTTGACAGATAATCACGAATATTTATATATATACTAATTATATCACCATTACTTATATACATATTATATAAGTATACACGCACACATACATAGGTGTTTGGGGAAATTAGGCTAAAGGGGGTAGAATCTTTTGAAAATTATAAAGGGCACAATAACTTCTATATATTTAGAGAGAATGGACTTCTAGAGTTTATTATTCATTAAAATGACAATTTGAATAGAAAAGGCACAATAACTTTTATAAAGAATATGACTTCAAAATTTTATATTTTATTGAAGGGATGATTTGTGAAAAAAAACTTAAAAGTTGTGAGCTTGGAAATATGAAGTTTATAAAATAAAAAATATCAAATTTATATATTTAATAGTGTGACAAAATAATAGATTAAATAAAATGCCAATTTTAGATCTAGTTATGTCTATATCGCACGACGTGCACAATTAAATTCTAGTATTATATATCCTATTAAATTTATTTAGCCAGATTTTATTGAAAACAAGTGTAACATACAAAATACTCAACTTATTAAGTTATTGATGGATTTATACCAAATCTTTAGCGAATATCATTTTACTTATGACTGTGAAAATTATGTTCAGTCGTTAAAATTTAAAAAATTGGAATCTAGCACTTGGAAAACTAATTCAAATACTATGGTCAATATATAAAAATCTAAATAAAACTAATTTATTATATTCAAATAGCACTAATTTGCTCTACCATATTTTATAAAATATATAAAAATATTTAATTGGATTATTGATAATAGAAAAGAAAGAAAAAACTATTGCCAAACAAACAACATCATTAAATCTGCAATTTTACATAGTACCTGTAAAATTTCTTTAAAAACACCAAACAACATTCTGATTTTGATTTTCCATTCATGCACTTTTCGTTTTCTTTTCTCACAACACAAAGGACAAGGTTTGAATTTTATGTAAAAAAGAAATTTTCAAATTTAATTTAAAGCGCTATACCAGTAGCATTAACAAATTTTATTTTCTGACCACAATTATTATTTTAGTAAATAATAAACTTTAGTCCATTCTCTCTAAAAATGTTAAAGTTATTGTATTCTTTGTAATTTTAAAAGTTTCTTATTTCAGTAAACCTGATTTTCTCTATTTTTTATTTTTTTTATATCTTTTTACCCTACCCACACTCCCCGAGAAACACAATGAGGGAACCTAGATCTAATAGCCGACTCTCTTAAGTGGATATAGTTTAAAATTTATGTTCAAATTAAATAAAATTTAAAAGTTTTATTTCTTCTTAAATTTCTAATTATCCTTTTATATAAATTAAAGTATCTATCTCACTTTTCAAAAAATTAGGGATGATTATGGTGTAGTTTTGCTATTTTTTTTACTATTTTTAAATTGAATTATCGTATGTGATTTTGATAGAAATTAATTTTAAATTGTGATTTCATTAAGTAAAATTAAAAGTGCGATTTTAAGAGGTTTTGGGCGTTTGTGGGCAGTTTGGTGATTTTTTACCAATAAAAAAAAATGATTAAACCAAAAAAAATTAATAGTAGAAAAAATTAATTAAGTATGAAAATAGCACCATAGTTTTTATCCTGAAAATAATAATATAATTTTTCTAGTACTAACAAATAGTTATATCATTGTGCATAAAATTCAACTAATTTCATATATTATACTTATTCATTTAGTTTTATTTATATTATATAAACTATAATAAGTACGGTAGAGAAAATAAAGCAAAATTTCTCAATATTTCAAAATGCAAGAAAAAATTATTTGAATATACAAATATCATTAACACAATTTTTTTTTTTGAGTATGTACACAAAAAAAAATTATTATTATTTTCATCTTTTAATTTTGGGAAAGAAAAATTGACTCATTCATATGCCATAAAATTATAAAGGAAAAGTAAACAATTGGAAAGTAAATAGAAAAAAAAATCTTAAAAAAATTAAATAATCCAAGACTTCTAAAAGAAAAAGAAAATGCTAAACTTTTTAATATTGAAATTAAACATAGATGCTCCTTCATCACAATTTGAGATTAATGAAAAATAAAAAAAAAATTATAAAAAGTTGATGAGAATATAAAGAGTTAATTTCATAAAATTTAAATAAATATTATAATTACAAGTTAATTGACAAAATTAAAATTAGTATTAATTATTAATAAATTTAATATACATATATTGACAGGACGGTACGATTTATTCAAATTTTAAATCGTCATCAAATTATATAAGACGATTCTTTTTTATTTCAATTGAATTTTTGTATTATAATATATATAGTAATTTAATAAAATCATTAATATGGTATGATACAATCTGTTCAAATAAATTTTAAATTTTTATGATTAACCTTAACTCCACCCACCACTACCCACGTGCGCCACATATTTATGTAAAATAAAAAAATAAAAAAATAAATAAAGAAGACATGTGAATTATGATAGTGCATAGGATTAGACATGTTAATGGGATGAGTTTCAAACGGATTTGATTGAATTCGAAATCCGTTCTAATAAAAAAAATAAAAATTTGAGACCCATTTTGCCCCAACTCTCTTTTATTTATTTTCGAATTTGCCCTGCCTCAAACTGTATTCAGCGGGTTTAACCCGTTAAACTCACTAGTTATTTTTTTTTTTTCAAAAAATCAAAACTTAAAATAGTTAAAAAATTATTAAAAAATAAATAATTATTCTAATATATAAAATTATAGTAACCGAAAAAATGAGGATGCGAGGAAAAAAAAATCAAATATATGAATGATAATCTATTTATACACATATTCGAAATGGGTTCAGAATGAATATTTTTAAACTGGTTATCCATTCCAAATTCGATAAATCTATAGAAAATGAATCCATTATATATCTTGTTATCTGTTTATTCAACCGAATTCATGTCAAATTGGATGAATTTGTTACCAATCGAATTTTTCCAGAACCGACATCCTACCTAGGAACCTAGGAACGTATAAAAATGTTTGAGGGAAGGCAAATGTGCGAAAACAGGCCAATGAGACTGACATATGATCCACCTTTGAGTCAACACCCCCCCACCCCCCACCCCACACCAACAAACCAACACCCCACCCCCCACCCCAAACAAAAATAATAATAATAATAATAATAAGTAAAAATAAAATAAAATAAAGTTAAACAAATTTGTTAGCCTTCAAATTTAAAAAGAAAAAGATGAATAACTGTTTATACGACTTAGCATGTCAGCGGCAGTAAACAATTTTTTTTTAATTTTTTTTATTTTTTATTTGCATAAAAGAGGCTGAAGATAAACTTCCTTATTTTTTTTCAAATGGAATTTTGCACCGTATATTAATGATCCGTATTAATTCTTTGAAAGATTTGATGTATACATATATGACAGTCTTTATCAGTATCCTCCCAGAATCACTGCATACAGACCACGGGAAGTTGGGAGATGCAAAGAACAACACAGAAAGTGGCTATATCCATTGGTTTTGCCGAAAGTTGAGATGAGGTTTGCCTACCTCCAAATTTGGTTTTCACTGTCACTATTCACAAGAGGAATATGTCTTAAGAAAGAAAATTAAGTGCATGTTTGGAGTATTTTGGAGTGAAATTTTATCTGTATAATGAATTTTTTTAAAAAATAATTATGAGTATTATTAAGTATTTAATAAAAATGAACTTTAATATCCATTCAATAGAAATTCAAAAAAGAGAAATTTAAAAACTACACATTTATATTTTTTCAAAATAAAATTTTTAAAAAATAATTTAATTTAAAAATTCATTAAAAAATAACTATCAAATACATTATTTTTTTTATAAATAAATATATATATATATATAAATCCACTTAAAAAGGGTTTCCAAATACAAATAATTTCCACACGTCTCCTAAGGGGACTACATAAAATTTTAATAAATAGTTACGGAAAGATGTGATTCAAGACTTATCATATGTTGATATTATATTAAACGGTTAAAACGGCCAACCCATTTAAGTTGGTAAAAGAGAAGAAATGAGATTTTATTTATTCGATGTCTTTAATAATGCTAAAAAAGGACTTGAAAAGAGATAAGTTAACATCCACCACCAATCTGCCACTATGCAGAGGAATATCATGAATTATGGCAAAATCAATGATTAGCAATGGTCCCTTTTTAATAAATTGATTAATTTCTGGTTATTCTTTTTTGTAAAAAAGGCCCCCTCCAAAAGCATGATCATGCTTTCTTTTCTCCCTTTAAGTCAAAGTAATAAAATTCTACGAATTTGACTCAAATAAAATATAATATTTTTATAAAACATTGAAATTTCATTTATATTTATTTATGATAAAATATTTTGAATTTTTTTAACAAAATGATTTATTTATGAGTTTTATTCATTTTTAAATAAAATTACATTATACTAACTTATTTTTCTATTTTTTTAATACATATACATTTTTACTAGGTAATATAATTTTTATTGATAGTTTTTATAAAAAAATATATTATTTTTATGAACTAATTAGGTATTTTGTATAGATATATTCTCGAATTATTTGTGAATTTTAAAGACAAAATTTGTTATGTAAATGAGATTTTATAAAAAAAATTAAATTAATTTAAATAATACTCAAATTACGAATTTTAAAAAATAAAAAATTATTTCCAAATTCAAAATTTGTTACAACGCTTTTAGTAAGGTTTTATGTATAGTGAATAGTGACAAAGCCAACCAGAAAGTTTAATTTCAGTAAGGTAACAAACTATGCAAAATTTAAAAGGCTCTTACTTATGTGAAGTTACAACCTAAGTTCATTTTCAGTTTGAGATGCTCTTTTTTCTATTTTTATTTGAACGTCTAGTTGGCAGTATAAAGTAAAATTATTCAATATATCGATTAACTATCATATTGATTTTCTAATGTTTTGATATTGTATAACGTTCAAATCATAGTATTCATTAGACTATTTTTTTTTTTCACTATTGAAATATTCTCTAAAAAAATTAAAATTATTTGATACTATAAAAATATTCAATTTGACCAGCTAACAATATCAATTCAACATCCCATTGTAAACTGACTTAGTATCGATTGGATGTTCAAAAGAATATGGAATAATAAAATTCAAAAGGGGATCCAAGATTCAATGGCTAGCATTTAAAGATAGTGGAAGACTAATTTTTTCTACGGTTGACACACGTCCACTAATTTTGTCACTTACAAAATTACAACTCCAAAGCCATACCTTTGCCATCAAGAAGACAGGGTACCCTATAAATTCACCAACTTGTACCATTTGCCTCGTGTAAAAAAACCAACAAAAACTTGGTTACACATAATTCCACTAGTTTTTCTCACACATTCTACCCACCCCCAACACACGCACACATTAATATGCTAGAGGAAAAGAAGATGAAGGTGAAGAAAGGGTGGGTGGTGGTGCAAGTGGGGTTAGACGATGAAGATGGTGGTGGATTTCAAAGATTTTCTATACCAATATCATTTTTATATCATCCTCTCTTTCAAAGGCTTCTTGATAAAGCTAGTGAAGTCTATGGTTACCATACAACTGGCCCACTTAGGTTACCTTGCTCCGTCAAGAATTTTCTTCATCTACGGTGGCGGATGGAAAGAGAAACCACCAATCTTGGCCACCATCACCAACTTCCGGCAGCTTCTTTGTCATTTCACTCTTGTTAGAAATTTGGTTTCAAATCCCACCCCTCACTTTTAGTTGTGTATGACTACAGTTAATTTGAGTCCACATTTCTGTGCCACTTTATATTTAGACTGCGCCTTCTTTTCAGAAACGATGGTGAATATATGTATTCTCCAATCATTTTATGGTAATTAATACTTAATCCGTTCTAATTTTGTGATTCCACAATTATAAAGTTAGAAATAGTTTGATACTTCAATTTTTTTATATTTTGATATTATCATTTTCAAAAATACTTGTTAAAAATTAGGAATATCATACTTCAATTCAGAGGTTACATGAAAAAAAAATTCAATTTAAAAAATAAAATCTTATTTAGAAACATTTTAAAGAGAAAATAAAAGTTATAAATTTAGAATAGGAGGAGTATGATTTTATCTAATTCTCCCTCCCCTATTTCCTTTTATGGGAATGGAGCACATTTGTTGAATTTCAATCCAACATAGAATTATTCATGAAAGTTCACTACAATTTATTTATTTTGAACTATAACTTTATGTTGTGTTTGCCTGACTTTGGAATATATGATGTAGCGAAAATTCTAAAAAAAATAAAAATAAACTATGAATAATTATTATTTAAACCAATGTATCACATTATCGTGAATAATTGATTGTGCAAAATTAATTATTGTGTGGAAAAAGTTCAAAATTTTTGCATCAAGTTTCCAATTGATTGAAATAGACAATGAAAATGATTCAAATTGTTAAACAACCTCTAGTGAGTGTTCCTGAATTAATTAGATCTTTCAAGACCTTATCTGATTAATTCTGGTTAATTCTAGACAACTATAGAACACTTCTATTCAATGAGATAGAATAAAAACACAAAAATAAGGGAGAAAAAGAGAGGGGATGGTTTTTCTCTAGCAAGGGCTGGAAATTGCACTCACTAAAGTGCCTAATTTTTTGGCCCAAGGAAAAATTGTGATTTCTTCTCCATAAGGTAGTTTCCTAGGGCAAGAAAAAAATTAATTCAATAGATAATTAATTTACTCATTTAATACCACAATTGGATTATATTCTTTAATAAGAAATAGACTAGTCCAAGTTAGTAGGGGTGGACATTCAGATTCGAATTTTCAGATCCCGGCCCAATCGGATCGATTTTCTGAAGAAAAAATAAATAGTTTTTAGTAAAAATACTGCTTGAATACTTGATTAGGTACCTGATTAAATTAAAAAAATATTAAAATAGATAAGGCCAAAAAGGGGCTAGGGCTGTTTTTCTTATTCATTGTTATTTCTATCCCACAAATCTCAACTCCCAACCAAGCTCCTCCATCAAAGAAGAAAAAGAAAACGAGCTTTCCTTGTTTTGTTCTTCATTATTTTTCATTTCACAAACTTCCATCCCCAACTCAAACTCTTCCATCCATATTTTTTTACTCTTTTCAACAATAAGAGAGAAAGAAAGAGTTAAATAGGGAAGAAGATAAGACAAAGAAAAAGAAGAAGAATGAAGAAATAAAAAGAGGTGAAGAAAAATGGCAGAAGAGGAGGAAGAAAGGAAAGAAAAACGTTTATGGCTTTTCATTATTTTCCATTCACCTTATCCTCTTTTCTATACTTTTATTAGAAAGAAAAAAATAGCGGTGCACCCGACTTGTCAGGTACTCGATAAGATCGGGTAGTGTCGGGTAGCAATGTTTACTATCCGATTTATCAGGTACCCGACCCGACAAACCTGAACCTGATAATACCCAACCCGATGCCCACCCCTACAAGTTAGTATGTGAATCCTTAAATTCACCAACAAGTTACAGTGTCTCACATATCTTGAACTTAATTGAATATTTATAATTATTTTAATAAATTAATTTATTATCTTATGATTAACTTTTAAGAACCTAGCAATTATAATTAACATCTAGTAATATGCTATGAAAATCTAAATTTAGATTTTTATTTACGAACACCATGTAAGGTCCTTTCATCATTTGATTTCTTTATTGGACATAGGATATAAATTATTGGTCCAAACCCAAAACCACAATAACTATACATTCATTCATAATATATTGACTCTTTTCAATTTTTATCTAGCATTGATCAAAGACTTTCAAGTCAAATATTATGAAAAATATAAGAGATTCCCTATTTAACTTTAGATAGGTGATATATATGGTATGTTGACTGCTCATTAACCTCCGTACATAATTAAATTCTAATAATAATAAATTATTGAGGCCTAAATTAATTCAAATATTAAATTAATTTAATAAATAATATGATTAATTAATTGATCTATTATGATTAGAAAGTCCAAATAGAACTAAATAATTAATTGAATGAATCAATTAATTGAGTTAGGCCTATTTATTCATTTGATGAATTAATTCAATTGATAGGATCAATTATTTGTACCTAAATTATTTATTAAGGTCCAAGCCATTGGTTAATACGTTAGAGTAGTACTCAGTGCACCAATTAGATTGGACGTTTTTTACTCTTATATATTGTAAATGATCTTTTTGAAATATATTAATAAAATGCATCTCCTTTATCATATGCTTTGCATTTATTATATGCACCCTAGACCAAATTTAGCTATAGGATATGTTCACGTATATGACAGCGATCATTAAACATATTTCTATGACACTAGTCTTAAATTAGTTTTGAGTCAAGAATTTTTTGAGACGAGACATCAAATAGCCCAATAAAACCCACACATACGATGCATGCTTGATTGAGGAGGATACTCATCCAATAGGCATCGCCATAGCAATGCTGGTACATGTATGTGGCAGCTTGTGAGAGAACAAGCACACTGAACAGGCCCATGAGATTCTTAATTAGAGATATTGTCTGTCGAAATAAGAATCTTCATGTTATGATAGTACAAGATTAATCTTCGGACTTGAGGCAGCATAATAGCCTTGCGTATGCCCTATTTTATTTTGATATGTTTTCTAATTGCTTGACAATCACAAATGAGATATGTTGGATATTGCACTGGCGTGCATGAAGGTTAATGAGTGACCAACATAGAATCTATAACTTGTCTAAAATAAGTGAATCTCCTATATTTTTATAGTTTATGACTTTAAGACCTTGGTTATTGAGTCAATATAGATTCATCATGAGTCATTGAAACTTGAAATTAGATCATAGTTATTGAGTTATTTAAAGTTTTGACTTATAATCCATATCTAGATTCAATTAGGAGATTAGATTACGGAAGGACCTTATATGTATAGTACTCGTAAGTAAAATAGGTTCGCTCGTTATTTCACCTAAGACTTAAAACTATGGTTTGTGAGGTTCTTGGAATAATTGAGTTAATTTCAAACAGATTAATTAATTGAATTAATTAATCAAAATAATTATTGTTCAAAATTGCAAATATTGCAAGCCAACTGCTAGTTTAGTTGTGAACTAATAGGGTCACACTCAAATTGAAATGGAACATTTCTAATCTTGAAATTAATCTAAGTAATTGAATTCAATTAATTAATGGAGATTGATTAATTGAGGGCATAAATTAATTCAACTGATTGAATTAATTATTCAATTAAGTAATAAGATTATTTAATTGGACCTAATAAAATTAGGAACCCCATGAAATGATTAGTTGATTAGATCAATTAATTGAATTTAGGTAAATTTAACGAATTAGATTAATTACTAGCTTTGTAAAAAAAATTCAAGTCCAAAATCAAAATGGATCATTGTTAGAGGCACACTTGAATAATTGGAAGAGGAAATATAAATAAGATAATGTGATTTTTTTATTTATTAATTATCTTATGAAGATATAGAAAGATATAAGACATCTATCTTGAGAGTCCAAGACAACTAAGAAGAGAACGAGAGACTGATTTTGTGGCTTATGGAAGTCCACAAATAAGCCACAAAATCGGCCATATACATACTAGAAAGGGAATTGATTGAGTTGGTTAATTTGGGAGAGTTTGACTCTACTAAACAACCAATTTCAACACATGAAAAATATGGGAAAGGGAATGAAAATTAGGGATAATTTTCAGCCACCCCATATAACATGAAGTGGCCGAAAATTTGATGATATCCTCATTGTAATTTTCGGGCCACTACAAGAAAAAGTAGAAAAACATAGTTTTTCTCTCTACACTATTTTTTCTCTCCCAAAAAGTTCTTCCAACATAATCAAAGTATTTTCTTTGATTATAAATATATTGAATTCTTAACTCCATAAATGGATTAAGAATTATGGATGACAAAGGGTTCGGCTTGGACCCAGGCCTGCCTTGCTTGGGACAAGTTTGTGAAGTTATAAACGGGTTCGGGGTGGGTCTTGATTTTTTATTTTCAAATATGCCTGCCCCATTTAATTTATTTATTTATTTATTATTTTAATATATATGTGTTTATGTAACGTTATATTTTAGAAAATATATATATTTTTTAAAATTAATTTAAAATTATAAAATGTGTCTAATGAGTCTAGAGGGTTTAATCCAGACCCGACGAGTCCGAGGCAGGACGGGCCTCGAGTTCTTAAAAACCTTGGTGGAGTGGGTCTCAGGTTTTGGCAAACCTGCCCTGTTGTCATCCCTATTAAGAATTAATACTTACAAATGCATTTCATACTAGATTAGTAAAGGAATTAAAATCACAAGCGGGGTTTTAGTTTTGTGTTCTTGTCCAAACATATGAACGTACTTTAGAGGGGAGACAAGCCAACTATTTTGTCAAGTAATCCATAACAATTGATTGCTACACACTCTACTGCAACCATAGTGCACGAAAGGTAAAATTTGAAACTTAACTTACATTGATTTTGTAAAACTGTAAAAAACACGTAATCATTAGAATTGATGTGAACTCGGAGTGAGGCAATAATTGTTGTTGCATGTGTTTTATTATAAATTTTTTTAAATTTTGTTGCGCACAACCCATAGTTATAGTGAACTTAATAGTGATATCAAGCCACATTGTCATGTTATTAATAAGTTGTTTTTGAGTTTTTTTTTATATTTATTTGATAAATACAGATTGTGATTGCATAAATGATGTTGAGCATATATAATCTTGCAAAACTAATATTTCAAATATTAAATTGTAACACGATGAGCATACCACCACCACTGCCAAACTACCACCATTGTTCACCAAGGTAGGAGCACCGCCGACTGAAGCGCACAAGGGCAACCTCCCATGTGCTCTATTTGTAGGTGGAGCACCCACCCAGGTTACACGATAGTAGGCAGCTGGAAATGTGCAAAGGGTTGAACGCGGATAGTGGGTGGGGGGTTTTTGTGTGCACATGATGTGTGAAGGTCACCCGACGTGCACATACAGCGCCACAGGTGTTGTGTGCGGGCAATAATGCCCGCGCTTACATGTAGCACCCTATACGCGAGCGTGTGTGAGACTGCCCAACAACCCTGCAGGTGAGCATCGGGTGCTGTCTTCTATTGGCTGATGTCATGTTAGGGAACGTGTTGGCGTGCTTTTTTGCAAAATCTCAATTTTTGGAATTTTTCAAATTAATTATTAATTTTTTAATTTTTTGAAAAATTATTTTCTTTTGAAAATCAAAAAATTATGCTCAAGTGATCATACATGCAAATTAAAGATTGGTGACTTTATATACTTTAAAAATTCATGTGATGTATTTTTAGTATGTATGGGATGATTATATGGCCTTTCCACCAATGTGATTATATGGCCTATGTGCCTTTTATTTATCTTTGTAATGTATTTTATTTTCTGTAAGAGAATAGACATTAGGGGTGAGTTTTTTCTTTTGTTTTTGAGGGATAAAGAAAGGAACCATGGAGGAGGATAGTGATATAAGACCCATGTATGCATGGGATGCAAACATGTAATAGTGCAGGCTATTTATCATTTTATTACCCTTACATTGACCTATACCCATTTTGGCTCAAATGGGTCACATAGGTTGGCTTATGATCATCCCAAGTGTATGTATGTATTAGATGCATGTATAGAATTTATTTAATGCTTTCATATGACATGCTTGTGCTCATTTGAAAACTAACCGCATTAAATAAACAAACCAAATTGAATATAATGAGGTCTTGGCAAAATGAACCCCACTTGAATTTTTGAAATCAAGTTAAGATGTTTTCAAACAAATTCAATCTCAAGCAAAAATGGACAAAGTCGTGTTGGACTCAGAGATCCTTAACTATCATCAAAACTAGAAGACATGATGATGCTACTACACTTAATCATCGGCCATGAGACGTGGAATGATTATGTGCAAAACATTGTGATGTCTATTAAGCATGACGATGCCCATGGATGAAATCGTCTATACATTGGCCATAAGTTATAGAATATTTAGATGCTCCATCTACATGGGGGTTTGATGGGTCTTGCTTGACACCAAGTACCATATGAGCTCATAAAATTATAGCATATGAGAAGAGGTGAGGTAAAAATTTCTTGAGGATTTTATATAGATACATTTCTCAAAGAGTTAACTACTCTTGATATGTTCTATGGGTTAATAAAATTGTGGCATATGACATATCAATTAAACCTCAACCTTGTTAGGAAATATGATTTCCTAAATTTTCATTATATGTGATGGAATTTGAAGAAATTATGCAAGAAATTTATAATTTAAGACCTTATTATAAATAAATATGATTTTAAAAGTTGGCTCATTTTCTGCATTGTTTATTTTTGTAGATCGTCTATCAAAAATTGCCAAAAATCTACTAGCATCCATTCTTCAAGCAATAAATTAATTGGGCCTAATTATGTTAATTGGCTGAGGAATTTAAAAATTATTTTCCATCTAAGAAAATATTCTTCATCCTCGATACTCCTCATTCGGCAGGCCTGCCGTTGGATGGGACTGAGGAGAAGCTTATAGAATATCAATAACAAGTTGATGATGATCTGTGGTTGCGATGTTATATGATGTCATCAATATCAAATGAGTTGTAGAGGCAACACGAGATACATGCGCATGTGCATGATATCTACATTCACATAGAAAAGTTGTATGGTGAACACACTAGGTAGATAAGATATCAAATCTCAAAAGAGCTTTTTAGGATCCATATGATGGAGGGCTCTTTAGTCCATGACCATAGATTGAAGATAATAGGCCTAATAGAAAGGTTTGAGTCCCTTGGAGTCGTTATTGACATCAAACTCTATAAGGATCTTATCATCCGGTCTCTGCCTCTATCATTTGACACCTTCATTGTCAACTTCAATATGTATAAGATGGAAACTAGTATAGTTGAACTGGTTAGCATGTTGTAGACAACTAAGTCCACTATGAAAAAGGACAAGCTGATCATGCTTATTGAATCCTCTTCCAACTTGAAAGGCCGCAAAGCACAAAAAGAAGAAAGGGAAGGGGAAGGGTTCCTCGAATGCCAATAAGATGAAGACAACTAGTGGGTTCTCAAAATGTTCCAATAAGGCCAATGACAAATTCCATTATTGTGGCAAACCTGAGCACTAGTAGAAGAACTATAAGGAGTACCTTGCAAACCTGAAGAATTCAGATATTTATTTTGTTGAAGTTAACTTATCTGTTAATGATTCTTCTTGGGTATTGGATATCAACTGTGGGTTTCACATTTGCAATGATTTTCATATAATGGCAACAAGTAGAAAGATTAGTAAAAGTGCGACAGTCCTGTGGCTGGGGAATAGAGCAAAGATTGCTGCATGACCCATAAGAACTATAAACTTAGCTTTAAATAATGGTTTAGTTTTAGTATTGAACAATTGTCTTTATACACCGGATATTTTTAAGAATATCATCTCCATTTCTTTTTGGATAGAGAAGGCTAAGGATTTTTATTTCACAATGAAAAATGTTCCATTTCTAGATGTTCTACTTTGATCTTTACTTACATATAGATGAATGATTTATATACTTTAACTCCCCATAACTTAATTTTTCATATTCAACAAAATAAAAGGAAATTAGATAATTATAGTTCCTTAAATCTATGGCACGCAAGATTAAGTCATATTTCTGAGATGAGGATGCACAAATTGGCATAATTGATAAACCTTAGAGGCAAGCAAGGCCTGCCAATACGTGAATATTATCTTAAAGAAAGATGACCAAAAATCTCCATTTCTTGGACAAGTGGAGTGAGCCAAAGATCTATTAAATTTGATCCACACAGATGCTGTGGTCTATTGATTGTTGGTGTTGGATGGAACTATCATTATTTTATAACCTTTACTGATGATTATTCTAGAGATGGTTATGTATACCTAATGAGGTTCAAATCTAAAACTTTTGAAAAGTTCGAGAAATTCAGATGCGAAGTGCAGAAACATATTGCACTAAGTATCAAAGCACTTCGATTAGATCGAGGAGGTGAATACTTGAGCATAGAGTTTCTTGATTATCTAAAAGAGAATGAGATTATCTCTCAATGGACTTTTCCTACTATTTTTAACTCAACGGAGTTGCGGAGTATATGAATTGAACTCTGTTAGACATGGTTCGATCGATGATAAGTTTTATTGGACTTTCTCTTTCATTCTGGGACTATGCTTAGAAATGGCAGCATAGTTATTGAATAGAGTGCCAATAAAGTTGGTACCTAAATACCATATAAAATATGGTGTGTAAAACCACCATCTTAAAAATACCTTAGGGTATGGGGGTGTGCCGCTTATGTGAAGCAACAAGTGAGAGATATATTAAATATGAGATTTAATTTATACAAGTTTGTGGGGTATCCAAAAAAATTTATTGGATACTACTTCTACGAATCCTCGGAACAAAGTATGTTTGTTTCAAGGAATATCATCTTCTTAGAGAAGGAATTTCTATTGGATAAGATGGTGAAGTCGTGGAACTTGAAGAAGTTCAAGAACCACAAGACGTCCCAATAGGCGCAGTAATGGACCAACCAACAAAGACTGGGTCTTCTAACACACAACCTCCTAAGAGATCCGAAAGGATCTCAAAGCCACCTGAAAGGTATGGCTTTTTGTTAGAAAACAATGAGGAGGTTCTTCTCTTGGATTGTGATCCAAGGACTTATATAGAGGTAATGTCTAATATCGACTCAGGAGTTCGCTAGATACCATACAATCCAAGATGGACTCCATGTAATCCAAAAAGGTATGAACCTTGGTGGACCCATCATAGAGAGTAGTTTCCATTAGCTGCAAATGAGTCTATAAGTGAAAGTTTGGAGTAAATGGAGAGGCGATGACCTACAAAGCATGACTAGTTTCAAAAGGTTATAATTAGAAATAAAGAATTGATTATAAGGAGTAACATGACTATGAGATATGACGAATGGATGTGAATGTCGTCTTTCTTAATGGGAACATTAAGGAAAATATCTATATAAGGTAACTTGAGAGCTTTATATCTAGAGAGTGTGTGTTATGTCATATATTAAAGTAATTATATTGTGTTTACTTTTAAATTGAATTGTAGATTTAGGCATGGTTGGGTATTACTACTCATTTTATTTTGAAAAATATTTTTTTATAACAATAAAAAACTTTTGAACACTTAATAATGACCAATAAGTTGTGATGAACCTATGAGAGTTATTCCAATTTTGAGATAATATTTTTTAACTTTGTAAGTTAGTTTTTATTTTGTATTGTATTTAATTAAAATTGATTCTCATTTTTATTTACAAGTCATTTTTTGTTTAAATATTTATGTAAATATGATAGATTTAAAAAATCTATGTTTATGACATATTAAATTTATATTTGTAATCTATTTTTAATAATTAATTAAGAAAAAAATCACATTAAAAAATATTTTATATATTTAAAAATAATAATTAATATTATATTTTTTATGATCCAATCAAACCCATCGTAATAAAATCCTGGCTCGTCTCTGTCCAAATTGTAGGGCTAAGACCATGGATTTTAAAAGTATTGGACTTGCCTCCCACGAATATGAGTATTTTTTTACTTTAATAACAGTTCATACTAGATTGCTGATAGTTGTTAAGGTAGATTATTGATTGCTAATCAGACTTTATAACTAATATTCTTGATATAGATAATAATTCACCTAAATTAAAATAGTAGTAACAATTACATTGTTTTTTTAATAAACCAAATAATCTTTGTTCATGAGCTTGCAAGTAATGAGTTTAGCTTCGAGGTCAGGGAATATAGCCTTTTACAGTTTTCACACACACAGATAATTAACATTGAAAAAGATTACAATTAAGTAGAATTTTCAAATAATATTTGGTGTTGGTTTGTTGAAAGATTATATATATCTACATATGGGGCATTTAAAAGTCAAAATTTAAAAAATGGTTCCGCTAATACTAAAGGATAAAGTGAATTTGGAAGAATACATGATATTCCATTTCTTCACTTATTATTTCTTCACCCTAAACACTAAACTGTCCCTCTTTTTTTAATTTTTTTTTTCTAATTGTTATTTTAGGTAATGGATAATACTTTTTTGTAAATGTTTGGGTCTACTATATATAAATTTTTTCGAAAAAAGTTCTCAATGCTTGAGCCATCAACATTACGTTTCTCCATTACCTTTCTGCATGTCAACTTATTCTTTCATATTCACAATTTACTTCTGACATTGTCATCATTTTCTTTTCTGATGCCTCGTGCATCCATTCTTTTTTATTTCTCTATATATCCACTATTCAAAGCAAAAAGAAAATTAAGGTCGATTAAGAATCTTGGTTGATTATAGATAATCAAATAGTGGAGGATCTTATTCATTACAAATTCTTTATTGAGCAACCATAACTGATATTGGAGATTAAATATCAAAAAAGAGTACCTAGACATTTCGTGGAACTAATATTGTTAAACACTTTCAGCATTGAACAACCTATTTTATCTTTAACAAGTTTGAAAGTATTGGTTTTACAAAATAAATGATAAGTTATATGCTGATGTATAATTTTAGCAATCCTTTCTTATTTGTGTATATATCTTCTTTTTTGGAAATAAAATTAAGAGGGTGTTTAATTAAACTTATTTAAAATATTTTATGAACTCATACATCTTATAAAATGTTAGATTTTATTTTAAAAATAAGTTACTAAAATGTTTGGATAAAATAACATCATGGAGCTTTTAAAATGCTAGTAATAATAATTTAATAATTAAAATTGTCAAAATCAAAGGAATTGTGTTAAGATTTTAAAAAAAGTTATGATCTCCTTTACGTTTTCAAAAACAACTTATTTATTTTTTAAAAAAAAAATTCAAATACTTTAAGAGATCTTATAAGCTCCCAAAGATCTAATAAAATGTTTGAAAAAACTTATAAGCTCATTCAAACATCCTCTAAATTGAAGGTAGTTGATTTACCACCATCATCGTTGCCTCTTCCTTCTTTATTCTTCTTCATACATCGTCCATCCCCTACTCTCTCCATTTCCCCTCTCTTCCTATTTCTTACTCCCTCTCTTTTTCCCATTGCTTCTTCCATCTCCTCTCCTTGTTGTGAAAATTCGTGAACGCAAGTGCACGTTATCGTATACAAGTAATAAAGTGATGAATTAATTATCGTTCCCACGAGGATTGTTAATTTATTAAGTACCGAAATTATGTTAAATCTAATTTTATTTGAATGAATGCATTTTTGTGATTTTGTTTATAAACTAAATTCAACTAAACTTAATGATAGAAAGCATTTAAAGATAAAATTTACTAACTTAAAAAGCCTAGGGTTATGATTTCACCATAATTAATTCAAATTGAATAGTTCATCGTATCAATCTCAATTAATTTTATAAGTGATAGTCGAGAATCCCTAAATTATCCACTAGCCACTCCCAAGGTCTAATGAAAATATCATCAATTGCTAACCCACTATATTCCTATGTGAATTACAACAATCAATAATTCATTAGGTTTTATGGATCTCCAACAAGACTACACAAACCATGTAAGTATATTCCTATCTCACATGTAGTTTATGGTTTTCTACATATAGAACTTGACACATATATCACCTCCCGGGTCAATATGATTAGCAAATTATTCAATTAGCGGCCAAGTAATTGAAAGCATTAAGAACAATGTAGAAAACTCAACTTGAACATAAATTGAGAATTGAATTGATACAAATACTCAAAACATCATAATTAGATTACATCACAACCCTAGAAAAATAAATTAGTTCATAATGATAAAAATGAAAGACAACCTAACAATATTCATAAACATAATTAATGAGAGAATTAGGAAAATGAAATAAAACATGGAAGTAGGATGAGTTTCTTCCCCTTGTAGATATCTTCTTCTCAACTCTTGGAAGAATTCTCTCCTCTTCTACTTCTTCTTCCTTCTTCTTTCTTGGCTTGTTTTCTCTTCTCTTCCTCTATCCCTCTCTACAAATCTGATATGGAGGCATTTGGAATACTTAAACTTAATGGGAGATGCCCTAAAGAGAGCATAAAATACCAATTTGCCCTTACTTGCCCGGTTGGCAGCACCTAGGCACCAATTTGCAGCACCTAGGCACTGCAGCAAGCTGCAGTCCAGTGAGGGCAATGCCTAGGTGCTGCACATTCTATCCTGGACAGTGATTACAGCGCCTAGGCGCTACTCTTGCTGTCCAAGTTCGATCTCTATTGCACTTATATCATCTTTCAACTACTTTTTCATCTATTTATAAGCTAAATTGGCTTTTGATGTCTTCATATGAATTGTATCTATATGTCTTGGCTTTCTATAGGGACTTGAATCAACTTAATATGAAATCGGTGGAAAGTTTTATGCCTGAAATACCAAAATATGTCATACCAAAAATTTTCAGTCAAGTGCAGACTATTTAACCCAATTTTTCTTATTGAAATAGAAAGAACTGAATTTCATGGTAAACATAAACATTATATATATATATATAATATATCTTGTCTTTCCAATGATTCAAGAAACAAGTCAAAATTATATTGGAGCAAAAATTTATGATTGAAATACGAACACTGCCCCAATAGCACCAAAAAATGGATTATTCTAAATTTAAACCAAGTTTTATGTTTCTTTCCATTTTCTCCTAATTATGATATTACCTACAATATTTCAAACTAAATGCATAAAAAGTAACAAAACACTCGAAAATTAAACAAAAAGTTAAGCAAATGGTACTCAATTAATGGGTATAAAATCCACTCATCACTCATCTCTCTTTCTCACATCTATTGCCCATACAATTCTTTGTGCCTCCCTTCTTGCTGCCATGATGTCTCTCCTTTTGTCATCTTTCTCATCATTATCTTCTAAAAAGAAGAAAAGCAATAACTGCAAAAATAAAAAAGAATTAAAGAAAAATAATAGAAATGAAAAGTGACAAAATTAAAAATGAATGTCATGAATTTTATAACTAAAACAAATTCATGTTAAAAGCATAAGATCTATTGTTAGAGTAGGAAGCCTAGTGCTCTAATTAGATTGGGTGTATTGTATTCTTTTTTTTTCTGTAAAATAATCTTATTGAGAATCATATTAATAAAAGACACTTTTCTTTATCTTATGTCTTGTATTTTTTCCTTCTGCACATTAAATAAAGTCCTTAAATCAAATTTAGCTATGGGGTATAGTCGCGCATATGATGGCGATTATGGAACATACCTCTAATGCTTTGGTCTTAAATAAGTTTTAAGATAAGAGCTTTTTAAAACGGGACATCAAATAACCCAGTAAGACTCGCGCAAACAATGCATGCTCGTAAGACGAGGATGACGCATTCCATTTTCATTAACGTAGAGATGCAATCATGCCACAAGTCTGACTAGTCGTGTACTATCGCAACACATAAATTTTTATTTTGATAGACAAAGCCTCCAACTAAGAATTTCCTTCGGGCTATGTTCAGTGTACTTGTTATCTAACAAGCACCCACATACATACACTTGTGGCATTCTGTAACACTTTGATATATTTTCTGATTGCAAGACAATCATAAATGGGGTATGTTGGGTGTTGCACTGGTGTGCATGGAGGTTTGCTAGTGGCCAACATAGAATTCAACACTTGTCTTTTTAACAAAAGAACCTTCTATATTTTTATAGTTCGTGATTCGAAGATCTTGACCAAAATAAGATGAATTTGATTCATCAGGAATTATGAAAACTTGAAATGAGATCATAGTTATTAAATCATTTAAATTTCGACTTATAATCCATACCTTAAATTCAATCAAAAAATTAGTTGTCGGAAGAATTGTACGTATATGAGACTCGCAACTAAAATAGGTTTACTCGCTATTTTACCTAAGACTAGTTTGCCATGAATATTTGCTAGGTATTTTAATGGATAGTGAGATTCATAGATTAAGGAGTTAATTCCAAGCAATTAATTAATCAAAATAATTATTATTTATAAGTTGCAAATGTTATAAGTCCACTATTAGTTTAGTTGTAAACCTAAAGGGTCACACATAAATTTGGAGTGGACCATTTCTAATCTAGGAATTAATCCAAGTAGTTGAATTTATTTAATTAATGGAGATTAGTTTGGGGGCTTAAATTCAATGGGTTTAATTAATTATTCAATTAAGTAAAGAGATTATTTAATTGAACCTAATAAGATTAGAAAGGTCAATTGGAGTGTTGTAATTAATTAATTGAATCAATTAATTGGAATTAGGTAAATTTGATTAGTTGAATTAATTAATGGACTTTGTAAAGTCCAAGCCCAAAATTAAAATGACTTTTTATTTAAAGGCACACTTAAATTATTGAAAGAAATTAAAAATATGATAATATGACTTTCTTTTTTATTATCGTATAAAGATAACTATAGATATTAGATATCTATCTTGATTCCAGTGAAAGAGTCCAATATAATTAAGAAGAGAGAGAGAGGGCCGATTTTGTGGCTTGTAGAAATCCACAAAATCAGCCACATTCATTCTATGGGGATAGGTTCATTGAATTGGTTATTTTTGGAGAGTTTGACTCTTCCAAAATAACTAACTTCAACACATGAAAATATGGGAAATGATGAAAATTACAAGATAATTTTCAGCTACCTATTTTTTTAGATATGGTTGAAAATTGGAGGGGATGTATCTACCCCAATTTTCGGCCACTTCAAAGAAATAAGAAGAATTTTTTTTTCTTCCAAAATACTTTTTCTCTTCCAAAAACAACTTCCAAGATAATCAAAAACTTTTTTGATTATTCAATGTATTGAATTCTTATTTTCACAAGTTGGATTAAGAATTAATACATACAAAAGCACTCCAAACTAGATTAGTAAAAGAATTAAAAATCACTAGTCAGATTTTAAATTCCGTGTTCTAGTCGAAACATGTGGACTATCTTTAGAGTGGAGACATTTGGATCTCTTGTGAATCTTTTTCAAAGAGTGATTGATTGCTACATACCCTACAACAACTAGGGAATGAAAAATAAAAATTTGAGACTTTATTTACTTTTGTAAAACTATCAAAAATACGCGATTGTTAGAATCGCTTCGAACTAGGGGTAATGTAATAATTGTTGTTGCATGTGTTTATTTTTAAATTAATTCCTAAATTCTATTACGCATACCCTGTAGTTATGACGAACCCAACAGTGGTATCAGAGCCATGATTTTGTATTTTTTAGAGTTTTTTTTTGGATTTATTTTAGTATTTATTTGATAAACACGAATTGTGGCTATATATATGATATTAGCATGTGTGATTTTTTGTGAAAAATTATTATTTTAATTGTTAAATTGAAACACGATGATCACTCCACAACCACTACCAAACCACCACCGTCGTTTTCCTAGGATAGGAGCAACGCCAACTGAACATGCGTACATGGGCAGGCAAAGCACCTGCCTAGGTTAGCATGGCAGCAAATGGCTAGTTTCGAGCGACATGTGGCTGGTAATGCACACACACAGTGGGTGAAGGTCATCCGACGTACGTGCATAGCGAAGTGCAATAGGTAGCACCTACTGTGCTCGCCAGGAGGCTACGCACATTGGGCAGTAGTGCCCGCGCGCGCAGGCAACACTTAGCGTGAATGTGTGTGTGAGCTCCCAGCAGCGTCGTATGCATGCGCGCCAGGTGCTTGGCAACTAGGTAGGCTACATCGTGTTGAGCAAACATGTTACCTTGCTTTTTTGCAAAAAATTCAATTTTGAAAATTTTAAATTAATTGTTAATTTTTGAAATTGCAGAAAAATTATTTTTCTTGAAAAAATTAAAAAATTATGCTCAAGTCTTCATATGCAAACTAAAGATTGGTAATTTTATGTGCTTTAAAATTCATGTGATGAATGTTTATTGCATATTTTATTTAGGGATGATCACGAGCTATGACCAATGTGATTAGATATTTTTAAATTATCTTTGAATTTTTTGGGCCTGTGAGCCTTTTATTCAATTTTTGTATTGTATTTAAATTATTGCGAAGAGAGTAGAATATAAAGTGAGGTTTCTATTTTAATTTAATAAATGGAGGACGTTTGATGCCTAAAAGCCCATGCTTGCATGTGCTACTAAATACAAATGTAATAGAATAGGAGATTCAAGGCCCATGAATGTATGGGTACAAAATAAAATATAATAGAATAGTTCTTAATATTTCTACCCTTAGATTGATATTGGCTCATTTTTGGCTCAAACGGGTCGCATAGGTTGGCCATAATTATTATATTGCTTTTTATATAGGATACATGTTAGATATTATTTAATGCTTTTTTACTTGCACACATATGATGATAAGTATTAAATAATCCACCTAGTAATATAATTGATGAGGTCTTTGATAAAAATCAAACCCCACTTAATTTACAAAATTAAGTAAAGAAATTTCTATAATTCGATATCAAACAAAAATGGACAAGTTAGGTAGGACCTATCATTCTATGCCTACCATTAAAGGTAGAGACATGACGATGCTACCGCACTTGATTACTGACCATGAGTCATGGGGTGGTCTTGTGTTGGAAAGTTGTGATCTCTACCAAGCATAGAGATGCTCGTGGGATGGACTCATCATTATATTGACCATGAGTCATGGGACATCTTGATACTCCATCTACACAAACGTTTGATGGGTGTTGTTTGACACTTAGTACTATATGAGCTCATAAAATTGGAGTATATGGGAAGATATGAGGCAAAACAAACTTAAGAGTTATATAGTGATATAATCATCAAAGAATTAACTACCGATACAAAACTTTCATGGCTCATAAAATTGGGGTGTGAAATATTTTTACTGGATCTCAAGCCCATGAGGAAATTCAATTTCCCAAACTTCCATTAGGGGTGATGGAATTCAAAGAAATAGTGGGAGATATTTAGTATTAAAAACCTTATATTAAATGAATATAATTTTTCCATAGTTTACTTATTTTTCTCCCTTGCTTAAGATAATTGTTATCGCTTATAATTACACTAAAAACTATTTCTGACATCAATAAACGTCACTAAGCTCTAATTCTATCTAGATGACTCTTGAAATTTGAGAATGGTTCTCAAATTTGAGAGATTAAGAAATGTGTGAAAGGAGAATTTCTATAAATAGTTGTAGAAACAACTCTCACAGAAATTGTGGAAGTATCTCCCATTACACATCTACAAAGAGTTGTAAAGAAACCTTCTAAAATTATTGAAGAATGACCTCCTATAAAGAGTTATAGGAGACTCTAACTGGTAATGCTAGAGGATTAATTCGGATAAGATTGGTTCATATCACTATTGTGGGATAATGGGGCATTGGAAGAGGGATACAAGTATTAACTTTCTCAATATTTAGAAATATATTCTAAATAGATTTTTGAATTAAAATGAGTTATGATTCAAATTTAATTTTTGTTAAATTAAATAGTCGACATTGAAAATTCTTCTTAAGTATTAGATACTGGATATTGATCCTATCTCTACAAAGAGTTGCAAGAGTTGACAAGAGGAATACCATCATCGTTGACGAATTTTCTATGGTATAAGATACCAAATATGATCTCATCTTTTCAAAGAATTACAAAGAATGAGACTAAGAAGGTAATCTTTCAGCTTCGGAGTAAAGCAAATGTTGTTTCATTAGTGCTAAAAGACATTAAGAGCATAATCTTTGTTTGATAGAGAAAGTTTGGTCGAAAGATTGAAGGTGGAAAAGTTACATGGTTATTAATGTTGGTACTTTGACAAATGATTAATACAACTACAAATTCTATGCCAGTTATTCAATAAAATAAAAGAAAATAAATAATCATAGTTCCCACCTTTTATGGCATGTTAATTTGGTCACATCTCTGAGAAGAGAATTCACAGGTTGACCCAATTGCTCGATCTTTCGAAAGAGCAAGGAATGCCAATATGTGAGTCATGTCTCAAAGAAAGATGACCAAATCACCATTTGTTGAATAAGTGGAGCAAGCTAAAGATCTGTTGGATTTAATCCATTCAAATGTATATGGGTCCACTAAGTGTTAGTGCTCATAGGAACTATCACTACTTCATAACCTTTATCGATGATTATTCTAGGTATAGTTATGTCTACCTTATAAGGTGCAATTCTGAAGCATTTGAAAAGTTCAAAAATTCAAATACGAAGTGAAGAAACAGACTGGACTAAGTATCAAGGGTGTTCAATCAGATTGAGGAAATGAGTACTTGATCACAAAGTTTTTTGATTATTTAAAAGAGAATGTGATTCTCTCACAGTGGACTCCTCTTCCTACTCCATAACTAAATGGAGTTGCGGAATGTAGGAATCAAACCTTATTGGACATAGTTTGATCTATGATGAGTTTCACTTCATTACCTCTTTCATTCTCGGGTTATGCATTGGAAACAATGGGATACCTATTAAACAGGGTGCTTTCTAAAGTCGTGCCCAAAACACCATATGAGATATGGTGTGGTAAGACACTTTCCTATAAATTCCTTAGGGTATGGGAGTTGCTGCTTATGTGAAACAACAAGTATGAGATAAGTTGGATATGAGATCCATCTTATGCAAATTTGTAGGGTATCCAAAGAAGTTCATTTGATACTATTTCTACGACGCCTTGGAACAAAATGTGTTTATTTTAAGGAATGTCAGATTCTTTGAAGAAGAATTTCTTTTAGAGAGAAGTTGCAAAGTCATGGAACTTGAAGAAGTTCAAGATCCATAGAACACCCCAACTGTCGCAGTAGATGACACAACAGCTAATGTTGGGCCCTTTGAGACACAACCTCTTCGTAGATCCAAAAGGGTCTCAAGGGTTGATAGGTATAGTTTTTTGTTAGAGAACAAAGAAGAAGGACTCCCCTTGGATAATGATCCAAGAAGCTATGGAGAGGCGCAGTCTGACATCGACTCAGAGAAGTGGCAAGAAGCTATGCAATTCAAGATGGACTCTATGTAGTCCAACAAGGTATGAACCTTAGTGGACCAACTACAGGAAACTATTTCGATTGACTGCAAATGGGTCTACAAGCGAAAGTTTGGAGTAGATGGCGAGATAACAACCTATAAAACAAGTTTGGTTACAAAAGGTTATACTTAGAAGTAAGGAATTGATTATATGGAAACTTTTTCACCAGTGGCGATGCTTAAATCCATCTGGATTTTGCTAGCCATATATGCATATTATGACTATGAGATATGGCTAATGGATGTGAAGACTGTTTTCTTTAATGGAAATGTTAAAGAAGATATCTATACGAAGCAGCCAAAAGGCTTCATATCCAGTGTGAGCGAGCAAAAGATTTGTAAGCTCTAGAGATCCATTTATGAACTCGAACAAGCTTCGAAGAGTTGGAACATCATAAAACAATCAAAACGCTTGATTTTTATAAGAACCCAGATGAATTATGTATCTACAAGAAGGTTAGTGGGAGAGTAGTTAAGTTTGTTATGCTCTACATTGATGACATCCTACTCATTGGGAATGATGTAGGGATGTTGCAATCAACGAGGACTTGAAAGATGCATCTTTTATCCTAGGGATAAAGATCTATAGAGATAGTTTAGAAGAATGATCGGACAATCCCAGTCCATATACATAGATAAAGTGCTAAAAAGGTTTAGCATGGAGGAATCTAAATGAGAATTCCTGCCTATAAGTCATGGGGTTTCACTCTTCAAGGCTATGTCTCCCAAGACACCCGAACAGAGAGAAATAATGACTCCCATACCTTATGCATCCGCAATAGGGAGCATAGTATATGCAATGTAGGGTACAAGGCTTGATATCAAGCATGATTTGAGTATCACAAGCAGATATCAGTCCAATCTAGAGGAAGGACACTGGAAAGCCATTAAGAAGATCCTCAAGTAGTTAAAAAAGACTAAGGATATCTTTTTGATATACGGCAATGGAAAACTAAAACTGGAGGGATATACAGACTCTAATTTTCACTTCAATATAGATGACTTAAAATCCATATCTGGATACATATTCACATTGTATGGTGGCGCAGTTAGTTGGAAAAGTTCCAAGCAAGATACGGACATAGACTTTACACCGAGGCTGAATATATTCCTGCATCTGATGCAACAAAAGAAGTTATTTTGATAAAAAACTTCATTCAAGGGTTGGGTGTAATTCCATCCATTGTTGATCCAGTTGTGATTTACTGTGATAACAATGGGGCCACTGTTCAAGAAAAAAGAGCCAAGATCTCATCAAAAATCTAAGCAGATAATGACACAATATAACTTGATTGGAGAGATCATTGGTAAAGGTGACGTCGTTGTGGATTGAGTTGCCTCAACAGAAAATATAGCAGACCCATTTAGTAGGCCCTTAGCACAGAAGGTATTTGATGGACATCTCGAAAATATTGGCTTTAGATACATGGGCAATTGGAGCTAGGGCAAGTGGGAGATTTTAGAGTAGAATGCCCAACGCCCCAATTAAATTGAGTTTATTGTACTCTTTTTATTTGTAAAATAATCTTATTGAGAATCATATTAATAAAAAGTCACCTTCTTTATCTTACGTCTTGCATTTTCTCTTTCTACGGATTAGATAAAGTCCTTAGATCAAATTTAGCCATGGTCCATGGTCATGCATATAATGACATTCATGGAACATGCCTAAAAGGTTTTAGTCTTAAATAAGTTTCGAGTCGAGGGCTTTTTGAGACGGGATATCAAATAGCCCAATAAGACTCGTACATATGATGCATGATCGTAAGATGAAGATGTCTCATTCCATTGGCATTAGTATAGAGACGCAAGTACATATATGTGAGTGCTTGTTAGAGAACAGGTACACTGAACATAGCCCGCAGGAAATTCTTAGTTGGAGGCTTTGCGTGTCAAAATAAAAATTTATGTGTTGCTATAGTACACGGTTAGTCCTCGAACTTATGGCATGATGGTAGCCCTGTGTGCATCCTATAATATTTTAATATATTTTTTGATTGCATGACAATCACAAAGGGGGTATGTTAGGTGTTGCACTGGTGTGCATGGAGGTTTGTTAGTAGCCAACATAGAATTTGACACTTGTTTTATCAACAAGGGAATCTCTTGTGTTTTTATAGTTCGTGATTCAAAAATCTTGGTCAAGACAGGATAAATTTTGATTCATCAAAAATCACTGAAACTTAAAAATGGGATCACAGTTATTTGATCATTTAAGGTTTCGACTTATAATCCATGCCCTAAATTCAATCAGAATATTAGTTGTCAGAAGGACCATACATGTATGAGATTCGCAACTGAAATAGGTTTACTAGCTATTTCACCTAAGACTAGGTTGCCATAATTACTTGCTAAGTATTCTCATGGATGGTGAGGTTCTTGGAATTAAGGAGTTAATTTCAAGTGAATTAATTAATTAAATTAATTAATTAAAATAATTGTTATTCATAAGTTGTAAATATTGTAAGCTCACTACTAACTTAGTTGTGAACCTAAAGAGTCACACACAAATTTAGAGTGAAACATTTTTAATTTAGGAATTAATCCAAGTAGTTGAATTTATTTAATTAAGGGAGATTAATTTGGGATGTAAATTAATTTATTGGGTTGAATTAATTATTCAATTAAGTAAATAGATTATTTAATTGAACCTAATAAGATTAGGAAGTTCAATTAGAGTGTTGTAATTAATTAATTGAATCAATTAATTAAAATTGAGTTAATTTGATTAATTGGACTTTGTGAAAGTCCAAGTCCAAAATTAAGGTGGCTTTTTATTTAAAGACCCACTTAAATTATTGAAAGAAATTAAAAATAAGATAATATAATTTTGTTATTAATTATCTTATGAAGATAATTACAGATATTAGATATCTATCTTGATTGCATTGGAAGAGTCTAACACAATCAAGAAGAGAAAGAGAGGACCAATTTTGTGGCTTGTAGAAGTCCACAAAATCAACCACATTCATTCTATGGGGATAAGTTCATCGAATTGGTTATTTTTGGAGAGTTTGACTCTTCCAAAATAACTAATTTCAACATATGGAAATATGAGAAATGATGAAAATTACAGGATAATTTTCAGCAACCTATTTTTTTAGATATGACAGAAAATTAGAGGGGATGTGTCTACCCCAATTTTCGGCCACTTCAAAGAAATAAGAAAAAAATATATTTTTCTTCTAGAACACTTTTTCTCTTCCAAAAACCTCTTATAAGATAATCAAAAACCTCTTTGATTATTCTATGTATTGAATTCTTATTTCCACAAGTTGGATTAAGTATTAATACACACAAAACACTCCAAACTAGATTAGTAAAATAATTAAAAATCACTAGCGAGATTTTTAATTCCGTGTTCTAGTGTAAACGTGTGGACTATCTTTAAAGGGGAAACATTTGGATCCCTTGTGAACCTTTTTCAAAGAGTGATTGATAGCAATTAATTGCTACACACCCTACAACAACCGATGTGTATCAAAAGTAAAAATTCGAGACTTTATTTATTTTTGTAAAACTATTAAAAATATACGATCGTTAGAATCGCTTCAAACTAGGGGTGATGTAATAATTATTGTTGCATGCGTTTATTTTTAAATTTTGTTGCACACACCCCATAGTTATAGCGAACCCAACACCTTTATATTTGATTTACTTACATTTTATTATGTTTTTTATGCTTGAAAAATGTTATAAATCAATCACGAACGAAAATGGCTTCATTTCCACAATCCAAATGCTCATTTTATGGTGACTTACATTTGATCATAATAGCCCTCTTTTTCTTTACTGTTATTTTTTGCATTGATTATTCTTTTTTTTTCTTCACATAGTTTTATGTATGGTAGAATAACTAATGATCAGTGGAGTAGTTTTTTTGGGTTGGTGGGGAATGTTTTTTTAATGATGTGTTGTGGGGTGGTTTTCTACTTCAAGAAACCACTCTCACTAAAACTACTTCCACCAAAAAATAATTTTAAATAATTTAGGTCGAGTCAATCCTCATGAGTGATCCGTTAATTCATTTTATTTTATTTTATTTTATTTCTCACATCTCCTACTTGCAAATGAGGGTTGGACCATCGTCTATTACGATCATAAATACACCATTAATTTTATACAAGTAAGTGGATCGTGTGATCCGCAAGCATATCAAGTAAGAGCTTAGAGTTATACACTGGTTAAGGATATATAGCAACTCAATTCTAAATATATATGAGGACAATTAACTCGCTATGTAGCCACAATTTTGTTCTGACAACTAAGTCAAACATAATTAACCAACTTGTAAATACAAGACATGTGTGAGTAAAATTTAGCTTTTTAATCTCACTAAGAACATAATCTTTGATCATGAAGTGTCAATAGGATTGGTGAGATGCACACAAAAACTCAGTATCACAATACCAAGTATACATCTACTTTTCCTATCTCCGTTCAAATGTAAAAGATAGCCATTACTAAGTGGCAATAACTCCATGTCCCTTTTAGCCATCATATTATTGCCCAATTATAGTGAGAATTAAATTCTCTTATTTATGTTGACATATATTTAGTGACTTTACTCGACCACCGTAAGCCCATCAGAGTGATAGCTCGATAAAATCAATAACACCAATATTTGGATGATAATTCAAGTTACAAATAGAGTTTCTCAATCAGCAATCTTTTGCGCTCTTGGCCTACTTCTTGAATTTATTAGGCTATCCACATAGATCTCCTCGTCTACTCCTCATTCATATATGTCAACCTCAATCGTCTAGGACAAACCTAGGCAAAAGTGGCAATAACTAATAGTATCTTGGCGAATTGAGGTAATCTTACCACTTAGGGAGAACATCTCAAAAAAAAATTACGCTCCTCTGTTAAGGGTAAATATTTCACCCTTGGTTGAGCTATACACATGTCAATCAACCTATCTACTTTACACTTGACCTCTAGAAACCACATGTTTCTAGTGGTCTTTCACCTAGATGGACGATCAACCCGCTCTTAGACTTTGTTCTTAGTTATTAGGTTCATCTTTTCCTTTATAGAAACTATTCCTTTAAAGAATCAAGTGAAGTCAAAAGTCTAAGTTGACTCATCAACATCCACAAAAGTTGTCATGAAGGATACTTACCCAATCTCATATAGATGATGCAGAACAATTCATGTTCACTTCTTCTTACTTGTGGAATATGAGAGTTATTTTCAAATGAAACACTCCCACTAACTTTGGGTCGCTTCCACTATCCTAGCGATTGATGGATGAGTTTAAAATACATCATCCTTGCTAGAAAAAAATGAGCGCCTCTTCAAGGATCTTGCAACTCGTATAGCGCAAGATTTCATTTAACTTCTCATATGCTCGTAAATTCTCCTTGAGGAGATCTACACTGTGCGACTTAATTTCTATCATTTCTCTATCAAGGTGTTCATCATTTTTGAGAACACAGCTTCTTGAACTTAATAGGTATAAACCCACTAATTTTGGTTGCTGCCATGTTACCACTCATTAAAGGTTGGAGAATTCACTTGGAGGCACAATTTTCATTAAATAGGCCGCAATCAAGATTGCATCGTCCCAATTAAGATACAAATTACTTTGCGCCATCATATAAATTGAGTCATTTTGAAGTGTTTGATTCATCACTCTTTGCAAGCTCGTTTAGTTACAAAATGTTTAGAATCATCCTTCAAATTGCAACTCCATTTTTCTCACACTTGTCCAAACTAATTAGACATGTTATTCTCGTTTTCTATTAGTACATCAAACCTCAATATTCATGCTCCCTGTGGATCTCTATCTTTGTCAAGAATTGCTCTAAATAATTTGGTGCTTCTGACTAATGAGAATGGGAGTGTACTAACTTATAGTCGAATAGCAAAGAAAGAAAAATAGAATGAACTATTCAGTACCTCACGCTCATAAGTCTGCACTCATTTTAGTGGACTAGCTCTACTGGATAAGTAGTCATCTTGCTTTCTTCCAGTAGGCTTTTCCCGCTAGAAAAATTTATTCAAAAGGAGGTTGACCTTAGCGAATAGGCCAATAAAGGCTCCTCTATCTAATACAGTTACCCTCCTAACCTCAGACCAATTGTTGAGCTTGAAAATTAGCTCATGCCCTTTGCTGAGCTTGAGGTGGCACTTCGAACTCATAATACCTCTTATATTGTGCCATGTAAACAAATATGGATGCACAATACTCGATAATAATATGCTCAATCTCCAATTCTCATGCTATATTACACCCACTTCTACAGTCCATCGAAAGAGAGAATTGAGAACATTAGCAAATGAGATAGTTTTAAGTAGTCAAACTTCATCTGAGTATAATTACGAACAAAGTAACTAATCTCATTTGTAGCACTTGATATTTATTGATGCTTAGTTGCCTTTATCACTAAGGTGACATATCTTGTCATTTTATTGGATCAAATTTATGATTCTAATTTTAACTTTTACTTTTGTCAAGTTATTTTTGCCTTTTCCAACACTAACCTAGGTTAGTTTATGTTGGTCAATATAAGTGACAAGTATAATTACTTGTACATTTTGTTGACTCTCAACAATCAGCCTTAATTTTAGGCGATTATTATTAAAAATATATTACTAATATTTAGAAGTCAGCTCAAAAAATGACTTTAGGACAACTAAATTTTTTTAATTATGAGCAAGCTCATATGACAAAATAGAGTACAAACTCTTTTATTAAATCCTCGTGTTTGCAGCTTAAATAAATTAAAGCGCAAACTTTATTCTTGATCCACTTGTATATTATCAGCGTCTAAGTCGCGATAATATTGGGCTACTTAAAATCTTGTATTTTCAACTTAAACAATTTAAAGCGCAAACTTTAGACTTAGTCCACTAGCACATTGTCAGCATCTAAGTCATAACAATATTGGACAACTTGTCCATTTTCGTGCTCAATTGGCTTAAAACATAAAATTGGAGAGTTAGTATAAGATATCTAAATTAATTACGCAAAAATTAGGTACTAGTCTAATATTTTATTCTAGATCCAAATAAATTATTTATTATTCTTTTATACTCAGCGAAATCAAAAATTTCGCAATTCAAGCTAGTAATCTTCTCCTCCTTAGTAAAAGACATAATAAAAATTTACTGATCATGAATTAAATACAAATTTGTGCACACATATATTATGAATGCAAATATGCAATATGAATAATAAAATATTAGCTCCATATGGCAACATTGACATTTAGTGCATCATGTTAAGATAATTTTGGCTTATGGTGGTAAAAAAAGAATTATCCCTCTAAAATTGATGTATATGGCATCCCAAAAATGGCTCAATAAATACATGCCTTAAAAAAAAAATTACATTAGTTCAAAGTTTGCTACACCAATTTAGATAAAATAAAAAATAGGAATATCGAATTACCACCATCATCACAAATTATCTCCCACAAAAATATGCAATGATATAAAGTAATAAATACTCAATTTACACGAGCACTCAAATATTAGTGTCCATTCATTCACAATATATAATAATTCATATTGCATCACAATATAATCACCAAAAAAAAAAGTTACAATTAATAAAGCATGCAACTCATGTAGAACATATTGATCACACAAAAATATTTTTGCATGCATCCTAGTGCGCAAAATAATTTTTTTACATGCACCCCTACGCACAAAAGTATTTTTTTGGCATTAAAATTTTTACCCATAAAAATATTTTTGCATGCATTGTAATGTGCAAAAAAATAATTTTGTATGCACTCTAATGCGCAAATTAGTCGATTCATACTTACAAATATTATTGCATTAAATTGCATAACCAAAAAGAAATGCAATAAAATTGTATTTTTCTTACTCCTGTAAAATTATTCTAATTTCCATCTAACCATAAAGGAAAGGGAGAAAAAAAAAAAATTGCTAGGCCAAAAAATATCACTTGATAAATGTGACATTCTACCCACTTGGTAGATAGACATATAAATTAATTATCAACATAAATTTGTAACAACAATAGCTTAAGTTGTGGCTATCACATATACAACCCTTAGAATTAGGGTTCAACTCCCCACCAAGTTCAACAACGTTTCTTTATTTTGAGTAAATGGAGCAACCAAACACGCTCTTAATTCCTTGGCTACCATGCGGGTGCCAGTTTGTGTCCCAATTGACAGAATCTGCCACACTATCCAAGTTGACCACATCAGCGGATTGGATGCCATCAAGGTGCCACCTGGTCGTCTGTCATGTCACCACTTCGGCGACGGCCGGTCAGATTCCGGTGATTGGTGCTTTTTTATTATTTTTTTGGCAAGATATGAATTTTATGATAAAAAAAATTAAAAAATTATATCTCACTCATTTTAAATTCATTTTTGACAAATTTTGTATGATTTCGAACCTCTTTTCATACTCTAATACATAGCATAAATATTTTACAACAAAAGCAGGTTCATTTTTTTAAACCAAACGAAATGTGTCTCAAATTTTAAATCAAAATTTCTCTCAAACCAACTATCTGTTTTTTATAAATTTTAACCACATGATCCACACATTAAAATCTACGTATGGTGAAAATTTTATACTTTTTTAAAAAATAATTTTTTTAAGCATAAAATCATATTTATGAATTCAATCATTCAAAATGACGAAAACGAGCTCTATTGGCTCTGATACCACTGCTAGCAAAAAACAACAATAATATGAATCACATATTCATATAAATATAATTAGATTGAGTTTACCATACACAGCGGATTATCAATCCACATTTCACGATCAGGCTCGTTTTTAAACTTTATTTTGATTGAACAACAAACATATCTCTCATTAATAGTGAATAAGAGTTATTCACTTAATTACACAAAATAAAATTTGTTTAAAGATTGGACTACAGCCAAGTCTATATTCAAATATAAATAGATTATATAGTATTTAATTATTATGCCCGGAAAATGAGACTGTCAAGTTTCACCCCTACAAAATTAACCCCTAATCCCAACAGTGTAACTAGGGACCAGGAAAACAAGAATAATCACAAACATAGAAATGCAAAGAGGAAAAAAGTAGATGAAGTTGAAGAAAGGGTTGGTGGCGAGTGGGATTAGCAAATAATGATGAAAATCAAGTATTTCTACATTTTCAAACTTATTTTTATATTTTCAACATTTTTAAGACTGAAAATATTTTTATTAAATTTTTATATAAAAATAAAATTATATTGAGTTTGGTATGCTCTATGTAAACTATATAGGTATGAAATAAATTATATATATATTATGGTGTTTTTTTGTATTAAAGACGTAAAATATTAAGAAGTTTGAAATTGAGTTTGGTAAAAGTATGAAAAGGCATGAGTTTAAAAATGAATTTTAAAAATAAAAATAAGTTGTACTTTTGATGAAAATGAGTAAAAGAAATATAATTTTGAAATTTTAAATAGTAAAAAATAAAAAATACTTTGTAAAAATAAAAACAAGCGGGCTTTAAGATTTTCCATCCCAATTTCATACTTTTACAATCCTCTCTTCCAAAGGCTTCTTGATAAAGCTAGTGAAGTCTATGGCAACCAAACCACTGGCCCTCCTAATCCTGCCTTGTTCAGTTGAGGATTTTCTTCATCTCCAGCGGCGGATAAAATAAGAAACAGCTCAAAGGAATAACCACACCCACAATCACCATCGCCCTTAATATACCAGTGGTTGAATATAGCAAGATTGATAATGAGCTTTGAAATTATCTTTCTTTGGTGCGTGAATTTTTTTTATTTTGTTTTTGTAATTTTCTCTCCTCGTAAAAATAGATAGCCAAGCACCTTGTCCATTCTTCAATTGTGAAATATTAAACATTTGAAGTTTCACTCGAAACAATTCGTTAATAGCTCGCTTTTAATAGATTGCTAATTCAACAAATCAGAGTGAAAAAATAAATTATCAAGAATTTTTATTTTTTTTAAGAAGAAGAAGAAAAGCTTGTTACATTCTTTTTGTTTTAGTGAAACGCTCATATCTTAAAGATATCAAAATGCTAAGACTCATCAATTCTTGGAAGACTGCCTAATTGAGTGCAATAAATAATCATGTATATATTGAAGACTGTCTACGGGCACGATCTATTAAAACTAACTTAGACAATAATATTCACATTTTTATAGGATCAAACCTCGTTCAAATTTTCAGGAACTTTCCAAATGTTGTTGCATTATACAGTTTTTAATTAGTCTCAATATATATTGACTGTTGATAAAACAAAAAGGAGTGAAAGATTTTAAACAACTTACCAATGCAAGTCCTCTTAGATCAAGAGCATATTTGACATTTTGAGCTTTCAATGAGTACAAGATACTTTGACTAAAGAATTTCTTCATATATTTGTTGGTAATGGAGAATTGAAAGTGTGGTCTCAATATCAATGTCTAAATTTTATGGTAAATTATAGAAATTATTCTTGAGGTTTGTATTATATAAAAAAAAACTACATAAATTTGTACTCTCTTGACATTTATTTCTATTTTGTAAATTGCACCTACAAATTGGGTATTTGTAAATAGAGGCAAACCTCAAATGAACAATTATAATTTCGAAATATTGAACAATTGTTTTGTAAAGAAGCCAAAGCTCAGGAATGATTTTTGTTATTTACACTAATTTTTTATTTTTGGTATCCTGCCAATATGTATTTTATTTTTAAAATAAATTTTGTGATAGTAGCAATACAAATCAGAAGAATTTTCGAACTATAAAAGTATTTCAAAACTCTCTTGGACTTGAAAGAAAGATAAGAAGAGAATGAATAGGATGAAAATGATGAATTTTGAGGATCTATTTATACAATTCGAAGAGTTGTGGTACCAATTTGTTATTGGATACAACTTTTGATCCGATCAATCTAAGTTGTAGATTGCATGCCTCTCCAAAGGTCCATACCCTTAAGGTGAGCTATTGTCAAGGATCAACTTGAGCCATGTGATCAAATTTCTCTGGAAGGTTCATACTCTTACGATAAGCCCTCTCTGTATGCTGAGCAGGCAAGTCCGCGTTTTAGTCCACTCATAGGCCTTGGTCACCCCTCATCTGCAACTGCATGTCCGATCATATCCGTTCAATATCCAATCATACGTTGTCACACCACGTGGACACCAACTAGATGAATTCGCATCAGCGAACCACTAGCCATATTATTGAACCATATCGAGCTCATTTGTTCAATTTCTGAAAAATTTAAGGCCCCTCAACTCTTTGCGATGATGCGTACGTGCTAAATGCAAAATGCGCTTATAAAGTGGGTGGGGGTATGGACTCGATGGTGCTACGCACCATCCTCATAACTTCTTGAGCTAGCTAAAACTAGTCAGAAAACCACTGATTTTATACTTTTGATATATAATTTTGAAATAATTGGGAATTCATATGTTAAGTTTAAATTTTATAAATTGAGTGTCTTCAGGGATTATAATGGTCACTCATTTTAAGATGAGTAGCTAATCATGTATCATGTATTGGCTTTTTAATGACTTTTTTAAGAGAATACAGTGATTTAAATATTTTATTACGTTCTTACAGTAAATTTGAAGGGTTGTAATTTTTTACGCGAAGTCAGTAACCTAGGAGGCGAATTCAATGCAAAGTCGCACACTATGTAAGTGACTTCTAAATTATTATTTTTAAGCAGCAAAGTCGCTAAAAGGAAAACAACTTCAGCATAAAAGATGAAGTCGGAACCTTGGAATGCGACTTTAATGTTTTACCCCAAATAATTACAATGATTAATCATGCAATGATTAGGAATGAATCCTACAATGATTATGAATCAATGATTAAAAATTAATCATGCAATGATTATGATTGATTGTAATATATGTCTTTAAATAAATTAATATATATGTATATGTACTAGTAGTTAATTTTATATATTTAAAAATAGTTTTTTATATATTAATATATATTAAATTATATATATAATCTTTAATTTCTAAATAATTTATTACTAAAGTATCATTTATAAATATTTATATTAATATAATTATTTATAAATATAATAATTAGTTTTTGTATTGTAATATGTATTAATTTAGTTTAATTGATCTAATAAAATATAATTAAATAAATTATTATTTTAAATTTGAAGGACAATTTAAACACTAAATTATTTTAAGTACCATGAAGTTTTGATTTGCAAGTTATTGAACTAAATGAATATATACAATATAAATATTTTGAAGCTTTATCACAAAAAAGTCTTAAAAATATGTAATACAATTTTTGAAGTTTTAACACAAATAAAAAATTCTAAAAATGTCCTTCGGTGCCACAACGAAAGCGATGTCGCTCTCGCCTACCACTGCATCCATCTCCAGAAGCAAGAATATCATATGTTTATTGTTGTCTGTCATCGTCATCATTTATAATATATTTTAGAAATAAAGACGGACAACATAATGATGTTGTGGAGCTTGATTCTCCATAATCATGATACCTATTGTATGTATATGGATATGGTATAGGCAAGACAACAAACTCTGGATGATGAGTATTATATCCTGGCTGTTGCAGTCTAGATGGGTACCCATGCCTAGATTAGAACCAAGTAGAGTCGAGAATGACTGCGTGTATGGTGACATACTCCATTAAGAAATGATCAACTCATCCGGTTGTGCCTCCTAAGGCATATAATAATCTGCAGTGTTGTCCATTTGTGAAATATAGAAAGTATCGAAATAGATGGACCTGTCACATCTGTTGTAGTAGACATATATGGAGGAGAAATGTCGTAAGACATAGAAGCATGAGTAGTAATTGCAAATGTAGCCCTATAAGTAGGCTCAGCCTCTGCTGCGTTATTACATCTTCTCATCCTCGTGTCTCTGTTAGCACGTTAGTCTCCTAGAGATAACATTGGATATTGTGGAGGCACATAAACTAACCATCGATGATTACAGTATAAAGGTCTGGCCTAAGAATAAATCTCATCTTTGTGATGGAAAGCTCTAATCTCTACTAAGCATGGCGATGCTCATGACATGGACTCATCTCCATGTTAGCCATGAGTCCTAGAATGTTTTGATGCTCCATCTATATGGAGGTTTGATGAGTCTTATTTGAGATGAAGTACTATATGGACTTAGAAAATTGGAGTTTATGGGAAGAAGTGAGGCAAAACTTTTGAGGATTTTATAGAGATGCAATTGTTAAAAGTTAACCACCTATCAATATATTTTATGGACTCATAAATTACGGCATACAATATAATGATTGGGCCTAAAGTCCACTAGAAAATATGATTTTTCAAATTGCCATTAGGGGCTTTGGAATTCGATAAAAATAGTGGGAGACATTTATAACCAAAGACCTTGTTATAAATGAATATGTTTTGAAAGAATGCTCATTTTTTGCCTCGTTTTCATTCTAGACCCAATTTTATCGATTGGCTTAGGACCTCAAGATTATTTTACAATCCGAGAAGAGATCTTACAACCATAATGTTCCTCCACTAGTAGGTCCGCCAGTAGATGTGATCGAGGAGGAGCTTACAGAATATCAATAATAAGTTGATGATGATCTACAAGCATGATACTATATGATGGCAACGATGTCAAATGAGTTGCAGAGGAAACATAAAGACATGCGCATGCGCATGATATCTATATCTAACTACAAGAGTTGTATGGTGAACACATTAGGCAAGCAAGATATCATATCTCGAATGAGCTTTTTAGGACCCGTATAATGGATGGAGCTTCAGTCTATGACCATGGATTAAAGATGATAGGTCTGATAGAAAGGCTCGAGTCCCTAGGAGTAGTCATATTAATATAATGGGTAATTTTTCTTATCTTTAATTACTTTTGTTAATTAGATAAAGTCCCTAGACTAAAGTGAGATGAACATTAGATGGGGTTTTTCTAATGATTCATCATAAGTCATTGCAACTTGAAGTAAAGTCATAGTTATTAAGTCATTTAGGGTTTCAACTTATAATCCATACCTTAAACTCAATTGAGAGATTAGTTGAAGAAATGACCTTATGTGTATGGTACTCGTAATTGAAATAGGTTCACCCATTATTTCACCTAAGACTAGGTAGTCATGATACATTTGCTAGGTGTTTCTCATGACTTGTGAAGTTTTTAAAATTAAGGAGTTGAATCCATCCATGAACTACTTTGGAAAATCTTGATTCCAAACCTCTCGTGTTAGAAATGATTTGTTTAGAATCCAAAGTGTTACCCCTCTAAATGTATTCACATGTTGGCAATTTATACACCAATTGAATCCATGCTAGTAGATTCAAAAGGCCTTATTCTCTCTAGAATATATGGAGCTCAATTATTAATTCAACTAGTGAATAGAACAATAAAACCATGATTAAAATGTGGAACCTTTTGATGGAAGAAAAAAAAATTAAGAAGGAAGAAAAGTGAGGCAGTTTTTTGTGTCATGTTGCTGGCTAATTTCTCTCCCTAGAGAGCTCTAAAAATCGGCCACATGGGAGGGTCCTCTTATAAGACTCCTCCAATCCTAGTCCTATTAGGTTTCCACATGCTCCTTTATTTATTTGATTAATTCTTTCCATCAAACTCTAAGACAAGATTAATTCTTGTAATTAAACTTCCTAATGGGCTCCTACAAGCCCATTAGCTTAAGCTTGAACTTCAATTAACTTATTTAAGTTCAATTAATTGATCCAATTAATTAAATAATACTGTTTCCCAATCAATGAATTATTGGTAGTGCATTTTGCAACAATAGGATAAAATGATAGATAATATTTGAATTGCATAAATCTACTCCATAGAAATGCTAAGGAACAAAACAACCACCAAAGTTTGATACAAATGCTTTATTAACATCTTTTAAAAGCTTCACCCCTAATCCTCCTTCATGAATAGGATAACACATATCTTCCCAAGATAACCAATAGATACGGGATACTTTATAAGAGGAACCCCAGAAAAATCAACAAAATAATCAGTTAATATTCTGGAACACGATTTTTGGGGCTAATATATTTGTAGAATGTGCAAAGGTATGGAACATAAGAAGCACTTAATCAAAGTTAATCTTCCACCAAATGCTAGATACTTCTTCTCCCAACCAGAGATTCTACTTCTTATCTTATCAAGAATCTATTCAAAAAGAAGAAGTTTTTGATTTGATTCCTTAAAGTATGTAGCAGAGACCTCAGGTCATTCCTTGGATGTATATCTCAATCACAGAAGTTTATGACAAAGTATCTTTACAATTTAAAGATAAATTTCTTCAATTATTGATATATTCAAGTAGAGGCTCATCTTTTTTTTGCCTTATGTTAACAAGTTCAACTATACTAACAATATGATAGGTGCTATAAAAGCGATTGAAAACCTCTTGTTCCAATTGCTCCCAATTATCAATTGAGTTTGTCTCTAGATTGGTATACCAATCAAATGCATCTCCCATCAATGAGCGGACAAATTGCTTAACCAGGTAGTTCCCATATGTTCCAGCATTGTTGCATGTCTCAATAAAATGAGTCACGTGTTGCTTCGGGTTTTCTTTGCCATCAAATTACTGAAATTTTGGGGGTTGGTAGCCAACTGACATTTTTAAATTATCAATTCTCTTAGTGTACGATTTGGCATAAGTTAAAGATGATTTGGAGTTTCCATTGAATTTGTCTTTGATAGTTCTCATGATAAACTTCTTCAGTTGGTTAATAGAAATCAACCCATCAGATGAAACTTGCAACTCTTTAGAAGTCTTCATGAACATCTCAGTTTCGTCATGAGCTTCAATTTGTGTGCCCATTGCGCAACTAGTAACAACATTGTTCATTTTGTTCATCAACTTCGTGATTTGAGAGTCTTACTCTTGAATATGCTTTGTAAGTCCTTCAACAGCCTTCATCACATTTGTAATTTGCTCTTCCAGTGAAGTAGTTTGGACCGCCATGACTATTGCGACTTCAAAATCTGAGCTTGTGGAAGATTCAAGTATCGTAGTTGGATTTAACAACTCATTCTCCACAGCTTCGATTTCTTGTTTTGTCTCTAATTTGAATGATAATGTTAAATCTCCATATTTGTAACATAAAATTGTGTTGTCTGCAAAATAACAAATAAGAAAATATTACAAATTGAATTTTACTAAATTAAAAAAATAAAATGATTACATTTTTTATGGTTTCTCTAATTATTCTCTTCAAAACCAAGAATTTTCAGAATTTGAACTTTTTTGGAAGTGGAATCAATGATTTGATATCCTCTAAGCTTGATTTCGTCTTTCAAATAACGTTAATTCAAAAATTTAGCACCTTAATCTCAAATCAATTTTAAAACTTCAAGATCATTGACTTTGGAATTTAAGAACTTATTGATGGAATTGCCCCTTTGATCTCCTTTAAGGTAGATTTAATATTCAATAATGTTAATTTGAGGATATAGATTCTTAGATAAGAATACGATTTGATTGGTTATTTATGATTTGATTGTATATATCTCTTTGATCACAAGATTTGATATAATGTTAATTGTCAATAATTAAGATTTGACACTTGACAATATTTGATTAACCAATAAAATATATATTATAATATCAATTAATTAACTATTTACTTTAAAAATTAAATTAAATTAAATTTTTAATATAAATAAAAAATAAAAAATAGATATTTTATATATTATTTCACAAGTGTCTATGACACCATCCCTTGTGACCTTGGGATCTCCACTTTTCTGAATAATTATGTTACGACCCTGTATAGGAGTTGAAGAAGAATTAGCCATTTTGCCTTACCAATTTTTAAGCTTTTCACGCCAATATGAATTGGATGAGTGTCCTAACCCCAAGGAGGCCTCAGAAGATTGGCTCATATACAGCAACAGAATGATTAGTGTATTATTATAAGATACAGTATAATATGAAATATTCACCACATCCTGCTGTTTTACGACTTAAGATGCAAAAAAGATCAAAGTGTCAAAAAGACATTAACGAAAACAATGAACCCAGAACAAACGGAATGGGGACCAACGGAAAAACAATAATCAGAACTTCAAAGTCCAAATGTTTTAACATGAATGAGTTCCAGCGTCTTATGGAAACAATCCATATAAAGATATACACTGCCACAAAAGTATGAGATAAGGCTTTCCGACTGAGTCGAAGTATGTATACATCACATCAAAATTCATAAACACCAATGTGCGCAGCAGACCGCATCACTCTCAAGTCAGAAAATGTAAAATATAACACATATACACATGATTTATACCTATTCAGTCATTGTAGTACATCAAGATGGAAATGTCAGGACAGATTGTCATACTGTTAGCTATCATGAATCAGAATTGCAAATATTTTTATTCAAATTTAACCAGATTCCAACCGACTTCAATTCCATGAACCCAATTCTGTGTATCCAAACACACAGTGAAACCATTTGGATTTGGTAGTCTGTTGAAAAATTTGTTGTATGTACTTATTCATTTTATTTTATTTTTTAATTGGAGTTTCCCCAAAAATTGCAGAATAAAGATGAGAGAACTGGAGACAAAGCCTAGTTACCTTTGGTCCCAATGTCACTTTTACAGCTTCCGCGTGCTAATTAACGCCGGTGATCATAGCCGCCCGAGCTCTGGTACCGAAATTAATATCCTTGGCAACATAATGTCTACTATATTGTCTAAACATGTGAATGTTTAAGTTGATATGCCCATTATTGTTATAACATTTGATTATATATTGTATATACACATATTGCTTTTATATGATGTGTCTTTAATTTAAAGATATGTATGACAAGTTGAGATTATTTCTCTCACACTAGCAATTGCCTCTAACATTGAATAGTGTGCAGAGATGAGACAATAATCATTTTGTTAAGAACAAAATCGTATAGATGTCTTCTTGGTAAAATTACCAATATGAGATTACTACGTACAATTTTGTAATCGAAATAAATTTCCCACAATCTATTGGACTTATCTATTAGTCAAATATGAGTTTTCTTATATTGTTATACTTATGGAGGATAAATAAGAAGAAAACTCAAAACTCAAATTAAGTGTTGAGACATAGTTGAAGTAAGATATGTACGATGAGTTATTTTAAAGTGAAAGACATACACTTCTATGTAGAAAGATACATATCTTAACATGTATATTCATACCGCATGTGCTTATATGGTCATTTGGGTAATGAGTAAATAAGTCCTTGTTTTCTCATTATGTGAGACCTAGATGTTTATATGACCTCATTTTATATTCTTAAAACTTTCAACTGCATCTTGAAACTTTATTTAACTGTTGCTACTTTAGCAAGTTACCTATAGCCATGGATGATTTGGTATTGTAGTACATGTCTAAGAAAGTAACTATAGTAGAGTTGAGAGATTTTAGTGGGAAAGGAAGCGAAAGGTTAATTTGCATAACTAAGAGTAACCTTAGATTGGGGACTAAGATGAGATCAGAGTTGATCAATTATGAAGTATGTCCAAACTTCATGATAAGCCTATTTTTAGCTGAACGTGCAGACTGCTAGAAGGCATCTTAGAGAGTAACTTGGTGTGCAGGTTAGGCGCTTAGGTTCATATGATGTTTAGAGCGTGATATGCCCAAATTGAGTGGGAGCTTCATCATAGCATGTATTCATACTATATGTGCTTTGAGACGACCTCCTATTATTTTTTGTACCTTCTAGGACTCTGGACTTTGTCATGAGGTGTAAGCTAGATGATGCTACTTTAGCTGAATCCAATGGCCAAGCATGATTCGGTCTATCGGAGCATGTCTAGGAAAGTTGTCAACACTTAGCTGATTGGCATGAGAGGCTGAGGAAGAACTAAGTTGGTAACACACTTATGTGTTATATTTCATAGCCCTGGCGATTATGTCGAAATGTGTTTAACTAGTCATGAACATAAATACATGTTTGAGTGAGTCGAGCATGCTCTACTTATTTTCATTGAGCGGTCTAGAGATGCTTGATTGGGTGTGACCACTTAGCTTGGGGTACACAGTGGGCTATCGAGTTGTGGGGTTATGTTAATTTGGTGATGACTTAATATAACTCTCCTCACCTATACCTTCTCTCTTGGTCACACACCTCATTTTCTATATGATGGGAATGATGTCAGATTGAGAATTGTATGATTATGAGATTCAAGGATATCGAGTCAAATATGTATGAGTAGAAGATGTTGGAAATTGGATTGGGTTTAGGACTTTTGACCGAATCGGCACCCATATTTGAGTTGGATATTATTGTTAGAGTAGAATGCCCAACACCTCAATTAGTTTGAGTATTTTTGTACTCTTTTCCTTTTTAAAGGCAATCTTATTGGTAATCATATTAATAGAAAGATATTTTTTTATCTTATGTCTTGTATTTTTCTTTCTGTATATTAGATAAAGTCCTTAGACCAAATTTAGCTACAAGGCATGGTCGCGCATATGATGGCAGTCATGGAATATGTTTATAAGGTTTTGGTATTAAATAAGTTTCGAGTTGAGGGGTTTTTGAGACAGGGTATCAAATAATTCAGTAAGACTCGCGCATACAATGATGCTCATAATACGAGGATATCGCATTCCATCAGTATTAGCATTGAGACGCAAGTGTAAATATGTGGGTGCTTGTTAGAGAACAAGTACACTAAACATGCCCCGCAGAAAATTCTTAGTTAGAGGTTTTGTCTGTCGAAATAAGAATTTTTGTGTCACGATAGTACACGACTAGTCTTCAGACTTAAGGCACGATGGTAGCCTTGTGTGCATCCTGCCACACTTTGAATATCTTCTGATTGTTTTACAATCACAAATGGGGTATATTGGGTGTTACAATAGTTTGCATGGAAGTTGGTCAGTGACCAATATAGAATTCGACACTTGTCTTTTATTTAACAATATAATCTCCTATATTTTTATAGTTCATGAATCAAATACCTTGGCCAAGGCAGGATGAATTCTGATTCATCAGGAATCATTAAAACTTGAAATGGAATTACAATTATTGAAACATTTAGGATTATGACTTATAATACATGCCCTAGATTCAATCGGAAGATTTGTTGTTGAAAGGACCGTACATGTATACTCGCAACTGAAATAGGTTTACTCACTATTTCTCCTAAAACTAGTTTGTCATGATTACTTGCAAGGTATTTTTATAAATAGTGAGGTTCTTGAAATTAAGGAGTTAATTCCAAGCGGATTAATTAATTAAATTAATTAATTAAAATAATTATTATTTATAAGTTACAAATGTTGTAAGCCCACTACTAGTTTAGTAGTGAACCTAAAAGAGTCACACATCTTTATGGAAAGTAACATTTCTATTTTGGAATTTTTCAATGGTTAGAAACTAATTAATTAATAGTGATTAATTAATTAATTGAGGGTTTTATTTAATTTAATTATTAAATTAAATTATTTAATTAAATAATTAGATTATTTAATTGGACCTAATTTGATTAGTAAGCCCAATTGGAGTAAATTATAATTAATCAATTGGATTGATTCATAAACTTTTAAGTCCAAATCCAAAAATTAAAGTGAATCACTTAAGAAGTTCACTAGAATATAAGAAGAATAATTAAATAAATATTATTTATTTAATTAATATATTTATATATAAATAAATACAGTGACTGATTTCATATGAGATAAAAAATCAGCCACTAGAATTTTTTGTATATATATACTTATGATATATATTTGATATATATCTATCTTGATATTATTTAAAGAGTTCAAACTAATATCAAGAATATATGTAGACTGATTTTGATGACTAATATAGTTTTAAATAAGTCCACATACATTGGAGAGAGATAAAAGAAGAATTATTGAAAGATTTAGAATCCTACAAAAATTAAACTTTGAAGTGGCTCAAAATTGACAAACTCTCCAAGAGTTGGAGAGTGGAAAATTTTCGGCCCTTATGAATAGGGGAGGGCCGAAATTCAATATAACTTTTAAGAAAAATTATTTTGTTAGTATTATATTTTTCTCTTCAAGAAAAAGAAAAGAAAAGAAAGAAAAAGAAATGTATTTTCTTGAAAATCTTGATTTTCTTGTTCTTCAAAGAAAATAGGTTTCTTGATATTCTCTTCTCTTCAAAATTTCAAGAACCTAAGTATTAGTCTTTATTGTTCTCTTCAAAATTTCAAGAACTTAAAGAATTTGTCTTTATTGTTCTCGAAAGATTGTTCTTGATCCATCAATTGGATTAACTTGAGGTTCTATTCCCCACAAAGCTAACGGTCATAACTTAGCGAAAATATTATCATGTTCACTCGAGACTTAAGAGGATTAATTATAACTTATAGTGCATTGTGAAAATACATAAAGCTTGTGACTAATTATACGTTACAAATAAATATAATTTGTTTAAATCGAAGTCGCATGTGACTTGGCAGAGTTAGACATGGACCCCTTACTCGTTTATTGAATTTTTAAAAATGAGTACATGTAAGATTTGAAAGGAGTGAAAAAAGAAGTACTTACTTCCTTTACAAAATGGAAGAAGAACATAAAAAATAAAAGAGAAGTTCTTACTCTATTACAGAGCATTCTTAAATCTAAAACTAGGAAAGACAATATTATCTAGTCTAACAAATTCTTGGAGAGCTATTAGAATGGTACTTTGATAGAAAACATCACTGGATTGAGAGTTACAAGACATACAGCCCAGAAAGTCAGCTGCAATGTTCCATTTACAGTAGATAAGTGACACTTTGAAATCTAGCTGCTTTATCAATAATTTAGCCTTCAAAAGATGATGTTGCAAATGCCAATAAGCAAATTAAGAACTACGATGGAGTCTATTTCGAGCCACACCTGCTTGATATTATGATAAATACATAACTCCAATCCTTGCACAACACTAGCTAATTCAACCTTTGTGTTTGTTTTCTCACCTAAGAAATGAGTAAAGGCAAAGATCACAAGACCTACGTTATTCCGTAGTAGTCTTCCTAACTCAGCATGGCGTAAATCAAGCTTCGCAGCCCTATAAGTATTGAGCTTGCACCAATCCCCCATTGGTTTATTCCACTTTACACAAAATACCTTACTCCTCACATGATGAACACGAATATGTAGATGAAAACGAGATGCAACAGAGAGGTCCACTTTCCAAAATTCGTGTGGAGATTTGACAAGGTGTCAGATGAGCAATAAATGATGAATTATTCCTCTAATAATTTGATTAGTACTAATGTCATCTGTCTATGTTTGGCATTATTCCTTTCCAGATAAATAAACCATAGAATAATAAAAGGAATTAAATTTCGATTATGGAAAAAGATAGGAGTTGTGTTATGCCAATGGAGAAGAAGATTAGCAAAAGAATTTGTATTAAGATATGACATAGAAAAGGCTTGTCAAAAGAAACTCCAAACTTGTTTTGCCTTTCCACTTAAGATGAAAAGATGAGAGATTGTCTCACTTTCATGGCAGCATTGGCAGCACAAGGAGAGACTAATTCCTTTCTATTTCAAATTTTTAATCAACTACAATTCAATCGTGAAGCAGTCTCCAAATAAAAGCATTAAAAAAAGTAACCAAAGTTGACAAAAAAGTAGCCTTAGCTCTTTTCGCTGCCTAATTAAATTTCAGTAAAACTTGAGGCTAAACTTACTATCCGCAACTAAATTCCAGAATGCAACATCCTGATCATCCCGATCAAAAGGAATGTGAACAATTTCATGAATCACATGCGGAGCAACAAAATTCTGATATATAATTTTGATTATATTTCATATCCCTCCAAAAACCATTTACCAAAAGTTTTGGATTTAGGACTTCTATTCAATCACTTAATTGTTGTCCATTCAGCCATCTATCGCACCAAAAAGAGATCCTCCCTAGCCCCAAACTCCAGAAAATATAGATATCAACCTCATCCTGAATTCTACACAAATGCTTCTAAACCTAAAAATAATTAACGATGACTTTTGCTATGATAGGAGATGTTGCAGAGTAGTATTTCTATTACATAAACACTACCCAAAGTGAATTGCTTGTATGGAACATCCACCAAACTTTATAATCGAAAGAAAAAAGCCACATCTGAGAGTGATCTAACGCCCAATCCACCTCCACTAAAGGATAACAAATCTTATTCCAGGAAGCCCAATGAAGTCGAGAGTTACCATCTGAATTTCCCTAAAAAAATCAAGGAGATAATTTTTCAATACGCATTAACACAACCTTTGGAGGGTGGATAATCTTAAGGATATGAATTGGCATAACACATAGGATACATTTAATCAAAATCAAGAGGCCTCTATGCGAAAACGATGTTTTCTCCCAACCTTGGAGTCTTGAACGGACCTTGGACACAAGATGTTCAAACAATGATATTTTCTTCCGTCCTTTATATATTGGTGCTCCTGCACCAAGATATACGAAAGGTAACTGTGTATGCTGGAATCTAGTGACTCTTTCAACAAGTAATATTTTATGCAGAGCAATCTTCTTAAAGGTGATAAAAAATACTTAGAAACATCGAAAAGCTTACCCGAAACTCATTCATTTTCATGCAAAAATTCCATAATGCGCTCAAGACCCTGCTCCAAAGCTTTAGAGAATATAAGAATATCATCGGCATAAGACAAATGAGATACTAAAACCCCACCTACCGAAGGGAATGGTAAACTAGAATTATAAGAGAATAAAGTCCGCAATCCTCTAGAAAAAACCTCAACAACAATAATGAGTAAGGAGGGGAATAAAGGATCACCCTGCCTTAACCCTCTCGTAGATTTAAATAATCCAACTAAATTCCCATTTACCAAAATAGAGAACCAAACATTCTCGACATAATAACGTATCAATTTGATTCATTGACAAGAAAATCTAATTTTTTTATGAATAATATATAGAAACGACCAATGAACATGATTGTATACCTTAGCCATATCTAGCTTGAATATGACATTTCCCTTCTTAAATTGACTGTCCAATGAGTGAACTAATTCTTGTGCTAATAAGATATTATCATAGATTAACCTTCCTTTCACAAATCCACTTTGTGAAGGGGAAATAAGGGAAGGCAAGAAGGATACCAACCAATTGTTGAGAAGCTTACTAATGATTTTGTTAATAAAATTACATTAACTTATCGGTGTGAACTCACTCCACATAGAAGGAGAGCTAACTTTAGGAACAACACAATAGTGGTAGTTGTGAAACTCCTTAGCATGAGTAATCCATTAAAAAATTATGTACAAGCCTCTGGCATATCAACTCCAATAATGTGCTAACACTTTTTGTAGAAGGAGGCTGAAAAACCATTAGGACTTGCCACATTATCCAGACACAAACTAAATACAACATCTTTTAATTCTTGCTGTGATGGAACGCAACATAATTTATTATTATCCTTATCCAAAATTAGCCTAGACACAATAGAAAATAAATCTATAGAAGGTGTATTTTGTGCTCCCATCAATAGTTACTGGAAAAAAGAAACTGTGGAGATCTAAATCAGATTTGGCTCCATAATCTACTATCCACCGTTGAATATTGAGGAAATAGACAATTTCTACCATTTCTTTCAAATCTAAGCATGAAAATATTGAAATTTTGTTCCCCATCCTTTAGCCACTTGCAAGCTTATAGTTGTCTCAAAAAAGACTCATCTATCGACAAAGTTTTAGCAAACATAACTTGAGATTGCTTCATCAAATTCAAATTTTCTAAATTATGATTCTGATCAAAATGATTTTCAACACAAGCAATATTTTTTGCTGCCTCTTTAACTTTATCAAAAGCATTCCCAAAAACATGTTGATTCCACTATCTAAGGTGTGGTTTCAATGAAATTATTTTTTGCTGAAAAAGAATCGATCCTTATCCAGTTTGAGAAAAATTCCACACCTTTGAGACTGTCTTCATAAAAATTATCATGATGAGTCCACAAATTAAAAAATCAAAAAGATGCTGGAACTTTCTTAATTTTTTCTTTCACTTGAATCACCAAGGCATAATGGTTCGAGCATGCACATGAAGTATGAGTAGCATAGGTGTAATGAAATAAATCTAACCAATCATAAGAATATAGAACCCGATCAAGCCTCTCCCACAACTGATTGTTGGTTCATGTTGTTGGGAAAGAGAGCCAAAATAAATGGCACGAATGCAGCGGAACCAGGAAATTCTTTTTTCACCTGTTGGATTAAAAATTGGACCAAATCAAGAATTCCAAAGAATAGTGCAAGATAGTAAAAATTTGTCATAGATTTTTATGTGAAAAACTCAAATCAAGAAAAATCATAAGACCGTAATCTAGATAAAAACTTTCACTATATGTATAGTACGCTTACAAAATTCTCCCTAAATTGAAAAGGGGATACACAAAAAAAATCCTCAAGAGAATGTCTATTAGATTACAAATATAACTCAAGTTTCTCAATTTGGAATACCAAAAAAAAATCGGAATACTATTTTAAGAGAGAATGAAAAATTCTTAGAAATTTTCTCCTTTTTTCATCTCAAAAAATACTCTATTTTTCTCTCACTCAACTCTCTTGTTGCTTGTGTTTTTCTTGTGTATTTTTGCTGGACTCGAGCATGCCTATTATAGGCAAGGTTGGAGAGCTTGCTGTCAAAATATTGTTTTTCAACATTTTCGATACCTTTCAGTGAGCTCAATTGAAAGAAGAGACCGTGAGGCTGCCACCTACTTTTGTTGACATCTTTGTTCATATTTTTCTTTGCCGACGTTATGTTAACAAGTATTTATTATAACATTAATGATACATAAATCAAGAAATGCCATAAAACGAGGAGGGTTTCAATCAAAAATTAAAACAATAATACAACATATCTGAAAATTATGCATCTTTATAACCGTTCCTCTTCCTCCATCAAGAGGTTTACCATTTCTCTTTAGTAAATAAAATTTAGAAAGACATAATGAAAGTAGAAAAGACTAAAAATAGAAGAGAAAATAGAGAATACATTTCTATTATTACTAGAAAATTTATATTACTACAAGAAAATTTAGCTGAAAGAAAGACAATAATAAAACATTATTTCCCCCTCTAAGAATTTTTGTGTGTCTTCAATGATATTCAAGAGGCACTATTTATAGTAGAAGAGTGTCTAAATTGGAATCTCCAATTTCACTACAAATGCACTCCAAATTTACTACAAATATGCTCTAAATTCACATGTCTTTTTCAAATTTAAATTTTGTCATATATTTTTCTCCATAAAATGAGCCGAATTTGGAAAAATTATTAACATTAAAGCTGTGTATTTGTTTGTTAGCTTCATTTTTCAACTTGAATCACTTAATTCCAACCACTAGGGAGAAAGTTATGCTTGAATTAAGAAAATGTATTATCATAGATAGATTATTTCTAATACACACACTTGGACGTATTTTCTGCTATAATCAAAAATGAATTGGGTTGAGCTTTCAATAACAAAGTTGTAGATATATCTCTTGGATTTGTAATGAAGTAAGATTCAAGCTTATAGGACCTTTGAACCTGAAGTCATGCCCAAAATACAAAACCTGCATAAGTTTGGAAATATGCTTATTTTGAATTTAATGCAAGTCCAACAATCACTTACAAAGTTCAAGTGATTTCTTGCATATATTTTAGCCTACACATAATGGACTTGGGAAAAAATGGCCATTTTCTTCTAATTATGATACTTATTTGATCCAATAAAATATTATCTCCCAACTTGCTTACGGAACATGTTGCCTTTTTTATTTTATTTTGGCTCTTTTTTATCTCTATTTGTTCATTGATTCACTAACATAAAACTTTAATAAATCTATAATATTAACAAAAATAAAGCAAAAAAAATATAAAGAATTTGATACAAAACTATGTCAAAATATGCACTTATCATATACCAAGAAACTGTATGAAGAGAGTGTGAGATAAGTTAGATGTGAAATCCGTCTTATTTGGTAGACCTTGGTAGATCCATTGTAAGGCATAGTATTACTGACTACAAGTGATTTTACAAGAGAAAACTTCGAGTAAATAGAGAAATAATAACCAATAAGGTTTGCTTGGTGGCAAAAGGTTATACTTAAAGGCAGAGTGCAGGCTACAAAAAAACCTTTCACTAGTAATAATTCTTAAATCCACAAAGACTTTTTTGTCATATCTATGTGTTATGACAACAAGTAAATGGATGTATAAACTATTTTTATTAATGAAAACATTGAGGAAGAGATCTATATAAAGAAACCAGAGGACTTCATTTATAAAGAAAGCGATTGAGCAAAACATTGCAAGCTTTAGATATTAATTTTGTAGATTCAAACAAGTTTCTCAAGGCTGGAACATTCGATTCGACAAGACAATCAAATTGTTTGTTTTTCTTAAAAATGCAAATGAACTATGTATGTATCAAAGGTGAGTCAGAATGAGGTGATATGTTAGGTTCGTATGATACCGAATTATATAACACAATGGAATTTAAAAATTTAGGACATACATACATCTCATGCATATAAATGATCCCGAATCCATTGCAACTGATTAATTATGCATTGTTTGATATCCATATTAGAAATAATGACATCAAGCATTAAGCAAAATGATATGTGGTGCTTACAATTGTTGAACATGTAATAAATTGATTCAAATCGATTTGTCTCTACGAATCTTAATTCTAAAAATTCCTTTTTGCATAAATCAAATTTGCCTTTAAACCCCCACATATTGTTCTTCTAACGGTATTAATACCTTGGACATCCATGCACTACTAATTCTATACTAGTAGAAATAAGTACGACAATTCTATTTAGAATATTTGATATGAATTCTAATTTTTCAATTCAGCTCATGAAAAGAGAAATAAATCTAATAAAAAGGTTAAAACATTTTTTATGAAATCAGAAGATACAAAGAGTATAGGATTAAGAGTTCCTCCTTATCAATCTTCCATAGGTTCATACTTGGAATCTTTCTTTAATTGAAAAACTTTAGTTCTAATTAAATCTTCTAATGGGCTTCTTACAAGCCTATAGTATGTTGGGTTCTCTATATCTACGAGGTGTGTGCAGAGGAATTTAAAATAAATTAAAATAAAACACATACAACAATAATTATTGCATCACCCCTAGTTCGCAACAATTCTAACAATCATGTATTTTTGACAGTTTTACATAATCAATGCAAATAAAGTTTTGAATTTTACCTTTCGTGCACTCCGATTATAATAGATTGTGTAACAATCAATTGCTATGGATCACTTTACAAAATAGTTCACAGGGGATCTAATTGTCTCATCTTTAAAGTAAGTCCATACGTTTGGACAAGAACACAAAATTAAAACCCCGCTAGTGCTTTTAATTCCTTTACTAATCTAGTATGGAGTGCTTTTGTGAGTATTAATTTTTAATCCAACATGTAGAGTTAAGAATTCAATACATTTATAATCAAAGAAAATACTTTGATTATGTTGGAAGAAGTTTTGGGGAGAGAAAAGAAAGTTTACAGAGAAAACCCTATTTTTTCTTCTACTCTTTCTTGTAATGGTCGAAAATTACAATAAGAATATCCTCAAATTTTCAGCCACTTCATGTTCTATGGGGTGGCTGGAAATTATCCCTCCCCATATTTTCCATGTGTTGAAATTGGTTGTTTGGTAGAGTCAAACTCTCCCATAATAACCAACTCAATTAATTCCTTTCTAACATGTATATGGCCGATTTTGTGGACTTCCATAAGCCACAAAATCGACACTCTCTCTCTTTTCTTAGTTTTCTAGGACTCTTTCAATACAATCAAGATAGATAACTTATATCTTTCCATATCTTCATAAGATATTTATTAAATAAAAAAATCATATTATCTTATTTATATTTTCTTTTCCAAAAAATCAAAGTAGGCCTCTAATAATGAGCCACTTTGACTTTGGGCTTCGACTTTTTTTTTAAAGTTCATTATTTAATCCAATTAATTAAGTTTACTCAAATTCAATCAATTGATCCAATCAATTAATTATTTCACTATAATTGGGTTTCCTAATCTTATTAGGTCCAATTAAATAATCTCATTACTTAATTGAATAATAATTCAATCAATTGAATTAATTTAAGCTCTCAATTAATTAATCCCCATTAATTAATTGAATCCAATTACTTGGATTAGTTTCTAGATTAAAAATACTAAATTTCAATTTATGTGTGACCCTTTTGGTTCACAACTAAGCTAGCAGTAGGCTTGCAATGTTTGCAACTTATGAATACTAATTAATTTAATTAATTAATCTGTTTGGAATTAACTTCTTATTTTCAAGAACCTCACAAACTATGGAAAACACCTAGCAAGTGTGTCATGGTTCATAGTTTTAGGTGAAATAACGAGCGAACTTATTTCAATAACAAGTACCATACACGTAAGGTCCTTTTATCATCTAATCTCTTGATTGATTCTAGGATATGGACTATAAGTTGAAATCATAAATAACTCAATAACTATGATCTCATTTCAAGTTTCAATGACTCATAATAAATCTATATTCTTCTTGCCCTAGCCAAAGTCTTAGAGTCATGAACTAAGAAAACAAAGGAGATTCATTTGCTCTAGATAAGTGATGGATTTTATAGTGGCCATCCATTAACCTTCATACATGCCAGTGCAACATCCAGCATATCCCCTTTACAATGTCAAGCAATTAGAAGACATATCAAAATGAGGCAGGACGTATACAAGACTACTGTGGTGCCTCAAGTCCGAGAACTAATCATATACTATCATAATGTGAAGATTCTTATTTCGATAGAAGACGTCTCCAACTAAGGATCTCCTGCAGGCCTATTTAATGTACTTGTTCTCTAATAAGAACCCATATACATGTACTAGTATCGCCAAACTGGTGCCTATGGAATAAACATCATTGTTAGTCGAGCATGCATCTATGTGCAGCATGTTCCATGATCGACATTATACACATGACCATACCTCATAGCTAAATTTGGTTTAGAGACTTTATCTAATATGTAGATAATAAATACAAAACATAAGATAAAGAAGATGTTTTTTTTGTAATATGTTTCAAAAAATATCGTTTACAATACACAACAGTGAAAAATACCTAATCTAATTGGTGCATCGGGCACTACTATAACAATCTCCCACTTGCCTTAGAGCTAATTGTCCATGTATCTTAGGCCCATATTCTCAAGATATCCCTCAAATACTCTCTATGCTAAGGGTTTAATCAGTGAGTCTGCTATATTTTTTGCTCAAGCGAATCTGTCTACTACAACGTTGCTTCAACTAATGATCTCTCTGATCAGGTGGTATCGTCTCGTGATATGCTTTGATCGTTGATGAGATCTCAGCTCTTTTGCTTATGTAATAGCTCTATTGTTATCATAGTATATCAATATTGAATCAACAATAGATGAAACTACACCCAACCCTTGGATGAAGTTCTTCAGGCAAACAGCTTCTTTTGCTACATCGCATGCAATAATATATTCAGTCTCGGCGGTGGAGTCCACAGTCGTTTCTTGTTTGAAACTCTTTCAGCTAACTACACCACTATTTAAGGTGAATATGAATCCAGACATTGACTTTGAGTCATCTATATCCGACTGAAAACTAGAATACGTGTAATCTTCTAGTTTTAGCTCTCTAGCATTGTATACAAAGAATATATCTTTAGTCCTTCTCAAGTACTTAATGAACATCTTCATGGTTTTCCAATGATTTTCATCTGGATTAGACTGATATATGTTCATGACACTTAGAGCATGTGCGAAATCAGGCCTCATAAATATCATCTCATATATGATATTTCCAATAGCATATGCATAAGGTATGTGAGTCATCATTTTTATCTCCTTGGTAGTCTTAGGTGACATAAACTTCGAGAGAGAGATGTCATGACTCATAGGTAGGTATCCCCTCTTAGATTCCTCCATGCTAAACTTCTTTAGCATCTTATTTATGTACATGGATTAGAATAAATCAATCATTCTTCTAAGTCTATCTTTATTGATCTTTATACCCAGTATGAATGATGCATCTCCTAAATCCTTCATAGAGAATTGTTTAGATAATCAAGTCTTAGTTAACTGCAGCATCCCTACATCATTCTCAATAAGTAGGATGTTGTCAACATACAACACAACAAATGTAACTACACTCCTACTAACCTTTTTGTAGACACAAGGTTCATCCGAGTTTTGTAGAAATCAAATATTTTGATCATCCGAGTTCCATCTTCGAGAAGCCTACTGTAGGTATGAGAGACTAAAATTAAATTTACATGTAAAAGATACATCACTCCACAAATATCATGCCTCATTTTAGAACTCTCATTGCACAACTCATGATATAAAAAAATTGAGAATTGAACTACCCTAGCTAAATATACCACACTCCGTAATACGCTCCATGTGATGTACATACTATAATGATATCTTCTTGCCTGATGTATTCGAGCACATCATACTACCTAACATAATCAATGCATATACTAGAACGTATCCCTCCACATCATGATCTAAGGTGTCATCAGTCACTAAATGGACCATCAAGTAATCCCTAATAGTATTCAATAAAATGCGTGAACCATGTAAATATCTAGCCTTGAGTAAGAATCTCATATAATAGAGGTAATACTACTGACACTCTGCACTCGTTCTCCTCATATGCGCTCTGATAATGGGCTCGCTCTGTACTGTTAGGCCCCAAATGACTGCTATATCCTGTAAATTAATATGTGGATCAAGGGTCTCGAGTTGGGGAGGGAAAAGTCACATTGCAGGATATAACAGTTATTTGGGGCCTACCAGTAAAGGCCGAGCCCATTATCAGAGTGGATACGGTGAGGACAATTGTAGAGTGGCTGCAGTATTGCCTCCATTATCTAGGGTAACTACCCGAGGCCGGGCATTTACATGGTTCAAGTATTTTACTGAGTACTATCAGGGATTACCTAATGGCCCATCCGATAACTAATGACACCCCAAATCATGATGTGGAGAAATACGTTCAATGATGTGAATTGATTATATTAGGCAGTGTTATGTGCCTAGATACATCGGGCAAGAAGGAATCATTAGTGTATGTACATCAGATGGAAGGTATTGCAGAGTGTGGTACATAGCTAAGATAGTGCAATCCTCAGTTTTCTATATCCTGAATTGTGTAAAGCGGGTTGTATAGGAAAGCATGATAGTGGTGGAGCAATGCATCTTTTTCATATAAATTTAGTTTCAATCTCTCATACCTACTTATACTTTTGTTATATCATATATTAAAGTAATTATATTGTGTTTATTTTTAAATTGAATTGCAGATTTGGACATGATCGTGTATTACTACTCTGGTGCCTAGACAGTTATGTAATCGGATTAATTGAGACCAGTTGTGGGCGATGACGATCATGAGTTTTTTATTCCTCCATATGGTATCAGGTATCATTTGTAACAATTAATATCAAATTATAAATAATATATTTATTTTTTAAATTAATCTGTTCATATATACTCTCATATGTTATATTAAAGTGAATCGTACTATGCATGTGGATGTCATAGCTACGCATGCAAGACGAGGCATTCTATCAGATTCATTAGGGACATTCTTGACAGAATGACTGATAAGCAGGTAGGTGAGCTCATTGTTGATTATTTTAATTAGATAGCCACATTGTACAATAAATTTAATGCAATATATTTTTTGATAGTTTGTTTGGCAGCCCTGTGACCTTAACTAGCCTGAAATTCAAAATCTTAGAGATAAGTATATTACAAATGAGTGAATATTATTATATCTATTAATTCACTATGTCATTGTAAAACTCTATCATCCCGAGTGAGTCATGCAATATTTTGGCATGAGATAGTATATTCTTCTAACCATACTTGCGCATCATACGATATTATAGGATATAAATCATAGAGGACACGCTGGTCAAAATTAGGCTCTTTATTACCAACAATATGTAGATCAATTGACAGATAAGCGCGTGTTCATTGTAACCAACCCTTATTATATTGGAGTTGATAGAAGATGGATACATATCTTGGTATGATAATATTACACGGTCTCTCATGCACTTTGTCTATGCATTAAGGGTATTAGCCTTCGAATACAGCTGCATTTGATGCTTTGGTACATATATCTTTAATATATATATTTTTATAGTATAGTTTTATAAATGTTGATAATTAATAATATGCTTGTTTGATAGTATTTCATGAAGTAATAGTTGAGACAATGAGGCTCAACGTCGATGAGAATGAGTATATTGAAAAACCTCTTAGTAGGTCTATTTTTTTTTAATACTGTGCTTGAATCACATAATCAATCAATTAAATTATTTTAAATTCAATTTAAAATTAACTTCTTAAAATTAAAAATTGTTTGAGATTAATTTATTAATTTATATTAAAATATTTGAAGAGAGACTTGAATATTGGCATTCTTAAGACAAGAGATAATAAAATATATAAAAAAACTTTAACTCACTCGACTCTGACTTCTAAAGTTTACTCGGCATTATAAAAATCCCTGGGCACTTGCACAATTTAAAAATATTATAAACATTAGTAATTTTGCTTTCACTTTTCACTTTCTCCTACAACAAAGAGAGCACAGAGATTTGACTCCACCGTGTTTCTTTTTACCAAAAAATGTATCATCTTCATATTCATGTTAAAATTAAAATTATGAAAATTGGGATGTTCCTTTGATTTTCTTATCTAGACAATCATCTTTGTGTTGTGTTTGCTCTATAATTTTTTACTTTTGAAATTGGTTTCTATTCTTTTTGGTTGGAATTCGACTTTGTTAAATTTCAAATCAAACTTAATATAAATCAAAATTTGCAAGCTTGACTGATTTTTTCAATCAAACTAATTAAGTGTCACTTTCTAGTTTCAACTGAACTGTGAATCAAATTTGCAACTTTGCATTATAAGTAGGAAGGGTGACTATTGTAAATATCTACGAGGTTGCCCAAGTTTAAATGGCCTTTTATACATAGTTTGTGACAATCTAATTTTGGTGATCATTTCTTAATTGAATGCAGTTCAACATGATCGGTTTTCAATAACTTGTAATTGCTCACCATTTGTTTGTTTGTCTGTCTGTTATAGTTGTCGTTTCTTTTATTTTCTTTTCTTTTTTCTTCTTTACTTTTTGGGTTGGATTGGTGAATTTTGTAAATATTACACCCCAATAATATGTATTGAATATATATTTTTTCATATATATGTATTAAATATATATTTTTTCATATATTTGCAGGCACATACTCATATACACATATATATGAATATGTGTAGATATATAATTGGAATGAATATGGACACAATTAAGCAATGAATGCTGGCAGAATTTTGATCAGTAATGTTAGCGCAAGATACTCCGCAGAGAGTTGTATTCTTAAATCAATGTATTTATATGGGGCAAAGACTAGAAGTACCAGTAAAACTTCAACATACGAAAGGCAAACAGATAATTACAATCTTTCAACTGCGGAATATGATGACATTCCATATCAGTTCCTTACGCTTGACCACTTCAAAGATGCAAGCGTCCCCAACTTTAAGGGTATTATCCTTCACAAATTTCTTCCATCCAGAATTTATTTTTGCGTTTACTGTTCCGAGTGTGCACATGACAGGCCATTTTTTCCCATTCAAAGAACGGAGCTTCAAATTGTTGTTCTTATTAGGCAGATTTCCTTTGGCCATGGACAGCGGTATATTCTGCTAGGTCAAAATATAACACAAAAAAAAAAAAAAAAAGTTGAAAATTTCAGTGTGTGTTAAATAGATAAGAGGTCTTCAAGAATCACTAAAATTTCTACAATGACTTACCAATCTGATTGTACCAGAAACATAAGATGGCTGCATGAGAAGGATGGCGAATGGGTTTGAGGATGGGTTATCATCCTTGAAACATTTCGCCCTTTGATAGGCCACGCATGTTTTCTTCTCAGTTGCTCTTATAACTCTCTCAGAAGATTGCATTCCACAGCCTTTTCTGCACTTTTCTGCACAAAAAATCATATGATTTGTCAAATGCATGATCAAGAAAATGCAAAGATTAAGAGAATGACCACCCACAATGAGATTTTTTATTACAAACCTTTCGAATCCAGATACAAAGTTGACTTCTCAAGCTCCACCTTGCTAGCTCGAACCTGTTCCGATTGATATTTCAGGGAAAAATCCTTGAATCTTGAATCCAGTTTAGCAGTTCGTGAATGATTTTGCACCATCCTAGCCGATTTTTTCATCGGTTGATCATCTAAAAATTCAATTGGATCAGCAGCTTTAGGCCTCTTTCTCCTTTCTTGGTGACTGGCCAAAGGGCAGTCCAGGATTTGGAGAGAATCATCACTTTCTTTTTCATTAGCCACTTCT